>WAAF01011347.1:995-412862 GCA_013400475.1 Tricholaema leucomelas | reverse complement strand
GGGGTAGAAGAGGTGGGGAAGCGGGATGTTTTTTCCCCGAACAGGCCTTTTTTGGGGGGGGGGGGGGGGGGGGTGGGGTGTTTGCACAGATAAATTATTAGTTTATATTACAGAGGAAGCTAGGTTTCATCCTTTTCAAAGGATTTAGGGAGGTTTTTCAGCCATTACAGGTCTGGGGTGGGGAGGTTATGTCTTTGCCTACTTTCACAGCTTAACATGGATAAGTGCTAACAGAACATAATCTTTTAATTTGGCTCCCTGTTGCCTACTGACTTGTGAAATATTTTTAGGTAACTTACCCACAAGTGATTACATAGATAAGCAGAGCTAAGTATATTTTTTTGTTTGAGACAGCTTTTTATTGTCTTCAAGTTGCAATATTTGGCAAAATGCTACCTGATTTATAAATATATAAAGGGTGAGGGCCAGGAGGATGGAGCCAGGCTCTTCTTGGTGATGCCCAATGACAGGACAAGAGGCAATGAGTGGAAGCTGAGGCACAGGAAGTTCCATATAAACATGAGGAGGTTTTTTAGGATTTTTTTTCCCTGTAAGGGTGACAGAACACTGGAACAGGCTGCACAGGGAGGGTGTGGAGTCTCCCTCTCTGGAGATATTCAAAACTTACCTGGACACATTCCTATGCANGCTACAACCTCCCTTCAGGTAGTTGTAGACAGCAATGAGGTCTGCCCTGAGCCTCCTCTTCTCCAGGCTAAACAATGTGATTTAGGAGGGGCAGAATTTCCAGCCAGGAAAAGATGAAAAGCTCTAGAGTAAGGTGTGCTTATCTTAAGTCCTCTGAAGATGATTATTTTGTAATTATTGGGCATGTGACCACAACCTCAACCTCATTTTGCACACTTGTTAATTTTTTTTAATGTAACATTTATGTTTGCAAATGGACCAAAGAGAGGGAAAAATGTCCAGTAAGGGAGAAAAAAACCAAGATCCTTTGGAGACTAAGTGAGATGAGAAAAGATACTGTCAGCATGAGTTGGGAACGGTGATTTACAGGTTTTTGTCCCTTATTCCTTCCCGTGGCTGATACAAGCTGTGTCCTACCAACAGAGCCTTTTCTTTTTCTCTTGACATCTAGGGCATTTTCTATGCTTTTTATTGCCAATCTGTGGCATGGTGCTTGCTACATAGCCAAACTTGAGCTTGACTGGTATAATTTGTCTCACACTTTCATTGGTCCCTAAAATTGTTATTTAAAAAACATTTTAAACAACTTAATCCAAGCATAATGGTCTCACCCTGCCTGTTCTTCATATGGAAATCAGTATCTGCAGTTGTGTTATCTAAGACATTCCTTTTTTTGACTCTATTATAAATCACCTTTTTAAAACTGCTGATGTTTCCTGTTAAATGTGAGAATGCAGGTGCAAGTAAAGTGTTAAAATTCCTGTTTTGGAGAGCCTTGCCAATTAATTTTGATGTGGTCAAGCTGGTATTGGTGTGTTAATGGGATCTGTGCTAGTGCTCTTTACTTTAAATTTGTACTAGAGTGATTCAGAGATCCCAGGATGAACCGTGGGGAATTGTGCAGGGTGTGGTGTGCAATATAAATAAAGATACAATTTGTCCTGATGACTTTATGATCGAAGACCTGGCACAATTTCATCTTCTCTTGAGGTCTCCAGTTACAAATGTCACCACTGAGATTAGCTGTTGGCCAGAGTTCCCATTCCTCACTTACGAGTTACAGAGGGTGTTGAGCTGTGGTTCTCTCTGGTCAATGCATGGCGGGTGTCTTAAATGAGATCCTCACTCAGCTGGTGGTAATGATAAAGGTCAGGTTTTGATGTGAAGAGAAGAAACTCCAGGGGTCTGGGCTATAAAAGGGTTTGGCTGTGTGCTGCCATACGTGAGATTGGTGGTTCGTGTGAACATTTGTAAAACCCAGCAGTTGCCTCGTGTCGATCATTTGGGTTGCCCACCAGCACAGCCTCTCAGCCTCCAGCCAAACCCAGGAGGCAGCTGCTTTGGCCATGACATTTCTCAGAATAATCAAACTGCTATCAATCAAGAAGGCTTTTGATGTGCCCTGGGATCGATAAGAGTTTTTCCTGCTATTTAATGTCACAGGTTGTAACGGTGACCCAGGGCGGCTCTTGCAGATTTCTGAGAAAGCCCTCGTGGCTCCATATGGCACTTTCCAGCTTGGTGTCAATCAATGAGACACGTGAAAAACTACTTACATAAGGAACTTGGTTCTTTTACTTAATAACTCCATGTGAAATTGTTTCCCTCTTCGTCTGTGCAGTTCAAGGGCAGCACAAGAAGTACATTACCAGAGGAAGCTGGAAGCTTCACACTGGCAGAGAGAGAAAATGTTGGAAAACGGAAGGTTTTGACTGCNTGAAATATTTTTAGGTAACTTACCCACAAGTGATTACATAGATAAGCAGAGCTAAGTATATTTTTTTGTTTGAGACAGCTTTTTATTGTCTTCAAGTTGCAATATTTGGCAAAATGCTACCTGATTTATAAATATATAAAGGGTGAGGGCCAGGAGGATGGAGCCAGGCTCTTCTTGGTGATGCCCAATGACAGGACAAGAGGCAATGAGTGGAAGCTGAGGCACAGGAAGTTCCATATAAACATGAGGAGGTTTTTTAGGATTTTTTTTCCCTGTAAGGGTGACAGAACACTGGAACAGGCTGCACAGGGAGGGTGTGGAGTCTCCCTCTCTGGAGATATTCAAAACTTACCTGGACACATTCCTATGCAATCTGGTATAGGTGATCCTGCTCTGCAGAGGAGTTGGACTGGATGATCTTTCAAGGTCCCTTCCAGCCCCTGACATTCTGTTATTCTGTGATTTTTTTTTTTTTATTGCTAGGGGCCCAAATATCTCAAACTGGATAAATTCAAAGTACTCCCTTTTTTTTTGTTTTCTTCTCACTTGCAATCTTCTCTGTCCCCTTTGTAGAATGAACCTGAGTAGGAACGTGAGAATCAGAAGTTGAAGCAATTTTGGTGCTGCAGCATTTGTTTCATTAGAATCCTTAAAGCTGAAAAGTAAAATGCAGTTACTCCAACTGAACATTGGTATTTATCTCATGTTTTATTTTCTGTTTTTTATAATAAAACTAAAATATGTATTTGAGGCTAAAGTTCTTTGACCTTTTAAGGAGTTCCTTGGTAATCTGATTTTTTTGCTTTGCAAGTGCAGTTTACTTGTATCCCTTGTTGACCCTAACTCAGCATGGTATCAGTTAGAATCATAGAATCAGCCAGGTTGGAAGAGACCTCCAAGATCATCCAGTCCAACCTAGCACCCAGCCCTATCCAGTCAACTAGATCATGGCACTAAGTGCCTTATCCAGTCTCTTCTTGAACACCCCCAGGGACGGTGACTCCTGCTATCCTGTGAACAGCATAACATCAAAATGTTCTGACTCTGTACAACCATAAAGAATTGTTAGTAAGAACATGAAAGCATGTTAAGAAGTAAAGCAAGGAAGCATTGTTGACTGCTCAGGCGTCATGCAATACTGTAATGGAAACAGCTCTGTTGCATGCAGCCATTCCTCAGCGTAGAAGGTTCAATAGTGGCCAAGATGGACCTTAGGTCCGAACTTCAACAGTTGGCTTTTTTAAGAGTGTACTGGGTAACTCTCATCAGGGATTCTCTCATCATTAAAACTGTCATGCAGCAGTAAGGAAATACCAGAGAGTGCATATTTAAAGTAGTTTGGGCTTACAGGGTTAAAGTATACGAGTTCATTCATGAGACTTAACACATGTAAATAGCATCTATGGCCATGTGGTAGAGCATATTGGATACATCAGATCGTCATCCCAGCCTTGGGATTTTTTCCCCTCCACTGCACGTGCTGCAAAATGTTGGCAGGCTGGCCTGCAAATGTGGAGGTGCATACTGCACCTGCTACAGGCTGAGTACATTTTAAGGAGCCATCCTTAGCAGATGAAATGTTGCATCTTCATGTAAAGGTACAGGCCTTGTATGCTGTCAGCAACCCACTAACTTATACTGGTTTTTGATGGTAAAGAGAAGCTGGCTCAGTTCCAATTTATGCTGAGTAAAATGTGAGTTGTACATCTTCAATATCTATGTTGACTTGAACCATATAATCGGGGGGAAAAAAGTAATACTTTACATTTGACACAGAAACAAGTCTCAAATACAGTCAAGTTCTTATTTCACTGCTGCCACAGTCTCTTTAATGTGGTATTTGAGAGGAGATGATGATTATTTTATTAGCTTGCTCTGTTTAAAAGCAGAAGGACTTAATTTAAATACCCAGCACTGGATTAGAATATTTGATTCGTAACCGGTTTGGGCTGCAGTGTGACAAATTGGTTGGGGCTGCATTGCTCCTGGAAGAAGTGGTGTTAGACACCTTTGAATTGCCACTGTCTTTGTTTTAGCACAGATATTTATCTAGATATGTAGTTAACTGGCTAGGAATTCCAGCTGGAAATAATTCCATTTAAAAAATTCCACAGTTAAAAACAAACAAACTCCAAAACAAGACAACAACAATAAAACAACCCCAAATAAACCCTTAAACTTAACCAAAGAGTAGTTTTTCCTACCCATTCCACCATCTGACCTTACAAACATCTGGTGTGATGAATCTGAAGCGTTGATTACAGGGAGAAAGATTGAAGGGCTGCAAAGGTTGGGAGGTGTGACTACTGCAGCGCATATACTGCCTTGTCAATTTAAGAACACAGTTTAACAGTTTGACTTGAGTGCTAGTGTACAGAATCACTGTATATTAGTAAAACCAGTTAATGTAAATGTGAACAAATGCTACTGATGTAGCGTGGCAGAATTATTTTCACTTCCACAAACTGCATTTAGAAAATGCTAACATCTGAACGTACATTTTACTCATCTTACCAGAGAGTGAGACTGATACATGAAACCCAAACCCACTAAATGTTAAATAAAAAGACTAAAAAAAACCCAAACCTTTCAATATGTTTTCAGATAGTTATGGTATTTGATGTCCTGGCCACAGGAGAATTAGAAAAATAACAATTTTGAGGTATTCATCCAAATAATTTTTTTTGCAGATGGAATTACTCTACTCCATTTTATGTCGTTGTTAACACTTACAGGAGGGGCAATGAAGAGTTGAGTTTCTAATGCCAGAAGATATCAATGGTTGCCCTTGTCTCAGGCTGTCTTCTCTTACATATTTTTGTGGCCCTCTTAGCCATTCTTTCATATTCCTTAAACACATTTTTTTTTTGATGCCAGCTTCCATACGTAGCTGATAGTGATGGCTAAAGCCAAGGCTTTGATCCAGGCTGAAACCTGCCTGTTTCACAGGGAGGCTGGAACTGAGATCAAGAGACACCCAGTCTGCTTCCAACAAGTCTCCTGGCAGACAAGATACTGCAGGGGGGGAATAAAGAGCAGACTGTTCCTTAAAAATAAGCAGGCAAGAACAGAATAACACAACCTGCTCCTCAAAAAAAAACCCCACTGCTCAGATGCAGTATAGTCTGCCTCAAGTGCTCAAACCTGAAATCTGGTTAATGATGAAGTGTGCACACTGCTGGTTTGCAGTGCTGGGAGCACTCAAACAGATGGATTGTACTGCATAGAGAAAATGGAGATGTCTGAATCCAGCCATAGAAAATCAGCATAGAAGGTAGGTTAATGATTGGTTGCTAGGTGATCTAACAATTTGATGGCTTTTCTGTTTCTTTGTTGTTGTCTCATGATCATATTTATCTCTATATTCTGTGCATTTTGATGTGTTTATATCTTTCATATTAGTGCTTTCTGGGATATTCTTTGGCAAGATAGGGGTTTGTTTGTTTGTTTGTTTTCCTTGCATTTGGTCTCTTGCCTTTTTTATTTTTTTCTTCAGCACTCTTTCTGACCTCATTATTATTTTTGGGCTGCTTTTGTAATTTGACATTGAAAACACTTATTCCAACAAAAGCAGCACAGCAGGTTACATAGACTTTATGAAGTATCAGATGGGGATACTTGGGACTTAATGTTGCAGATTAAAATCAACACTTCTAAGTTCCTAAAATAAGCTGGAAGATTTTGTTCAGTAAAACTTTTAAGTAGAGAGGTGCACAGCTCCCTGACAGAGGTGTGTGAACTGTTCTGCTTTCTCTCTGTAGCCTGGTTATGGATAGGAAATGCAGAACAGAATATGGAGGCCAAACCAATGAGCTGTAGGAGACATCAAAGCATGACAGGATGTGACCTGTTTTCTTCCGCAGGACTATCAGCATTCAGCTGGTTGTGAACCAGGAGGGCATAACTAGAGAGGGGCAAGCAGAGGTTAAATTAACAAGTTACCCTGTAGCAAGAGTTTGGAGCCTCTTTGTCTTACAGGTCCCTAAAATTATTTTCAGCAGGTGGAGATTTTGTATAAAAAAAACTTTCACAAGCTGGCTTATGCTTCTTAAGTTTCTTTTGGCCCCTAGTTGGAGTAGTTGAAGCATAGCTGGGAAAAACTACTCTTCTGTGTACTTCAAATATCTTTTTGGCCTGAGAGCAAATACATGTTAGGGCAAGCATGTGTCTTAGCAAAGCAAGAGTGGTGGCTTTCACCAGGACAAAATCAGATCCTAGCTTGAGTTTGATTTCTCTGTGCATGTTTGTCCTTTCTAGCCAGTCTGGATATAGTGTCTTGCTGCTAGAGGGGTGCATAGTCTTTCATTTCCACCTGTACCTCAGTTCTGGAACCACTTAGTCAGTATAGCATGCATAAGAAACATTGGCTAGCAGCCTAGGAAGGTGGTAGCTCACTTTCTGTAAGTCATTAACATCAATTGAAGAGGTGGAAACCAAAAGTAGGCTTGCAGCAAAGCTGATTCTTCTTCTAGGTAAAAGAATCTCAAAAAAAAAAAAAAAACCTTAAAAAAAAGGAAGGGAAAAGAATCATCAATCACAACTCATAGAGTCTGAGATCTGGATTTTCTGTAAATGCTTACCTATATATTGTTGCCAGCCCGCTGCTCAGAAGGAGGTGCAGATTTTTAGATCCCAGAAAGGTGAGTGCATTTTTAACAAGTGTTCTCTTTGGAAAAGGAATCATAAAAATTAACATAAGATGCAAATAAATAGTAAAGGGATGGCTAATTTGCTGGCAATTTTCCAGCTAAGCAGTAAGGGTTATATGAGAGTCTGCCTGTCCCAATAGAGCAGGCATTGAACCAGACCTAATCAGAACAACTGGACCCAACACTCATATTATGTGAAGTGATGGAGAGCATTTTGTAGTACAGTGACTTTAATGTTGTAATCTGGATGGCTAGAGATAAGAAACCAGTCTGCAAAGAAGGAATGAAAAATGAAGTCTGAAGCAAATAGAAAAATCTCTTTTGTGGGTTTTAGGTATTGCCAGCCACGTTTGTGTCTTTTTAGAGAGGAGTGGGCTTTGCTGTCACTGTAAGGGTGAATTGTAAAGTAACAGGCTTGAACTAATTATGTTCTGTAAACCTATAATCACAACAACTAAAGATTTTGAAGTTCAGACATGCATGTAGTTGGTCCAGCCAACCAAGTGGATCAACAGTTAAGCAAGTTTGACACTCGGGGTTAGCAGGACTCAGGAGCAGTTTGGGAAAAACAGTTGGCTAAGGCAGTTCCTGGGAAGAAGTAAGGAGAGCAGGAATCACAGCTAGTCACTGGCTCAAGCAGAGTTCTTGCCATCTGCAGTTCTAGACTGCTTTCACTTCCTAGCAGGTGCTAGAAGGTGTCTGCACTGTCTGAGCAGGAGGTACTTACCCTGATATACATGGAGAACAGTGTAGACTGAGAAAGAAATCAGTCTCCAGCTCTTCATACCTTGTGGCATTTAGAGAGTGAGCTCATGGACTTGTGTCTTCTTATGATGCTTTTCTTGTCTTATGATGCTTTTCTTGTGTTTCCCTTTTGTTTTTTTTTTCTCCTGCTTAAACCCTGGCAAATTTGGGAGCTGGGGGAGGGCAGGGGAGACAGAGGAGAGTTGAGGGGTGTTGTGTGTGGAGATGCAAGGGGATACATAATGCCTTGGTTATGTTTATTAGGGTACCTCTTCTAACTTGAACAAAGGGAAGATGAGCTGTGATCATAGGAGTGATGGTTTTAAACTAAAAGAGGGTAGATTTAGATTAGATACAAGGAAAACATTTTTGCAGTGGTGGTAGTGAAACACTGGAACAGGTTGCTCAGACAGGTGCTACGTGCCCTATCCCTGGAAACATTCAAGGTCAGGTTGGATGGGGCTCTGAGCAACCTGATCTAGTTGAAGACATCCCTGCTTACTCCAGAGGAGTTGGACAAGGCAACCTTTAGAAGTCCCTTCCAACCCAAACAAATCTGTGATATCCCCATACCCTGTCCAAAGAAGTTTATTATTATTATTCAGTGTTCCCAGCTGGAAACGACAATAGTTCATTCTTTTACAAAGGCTTAAGATCCTTTTATACTTTTGCTAAAGTTTTTCTAAGACCTCACTCCCTTGAGGCAAGTTTCTTGTCATCTTCCCAGCACCCCACAGTTAATCACACATAGCAGGCTTCCTGGTGGGCAGTCAGCAAATGCTGAATGAACTCATACTGCACCTGAACAGAAACTGCACAGCTCACCACTAGGATTCCACAGCCTCTGTCTCAAACCCATTGGTGGTCATGGAGGATGCAAATTATCCCAGAATGTTCAGCACCCCAGATTTTCTCCCTCCCAAAAAATAAAGGCACAAAGAAACAAAGTCAATTGCAACCTGTAGCGATCGGTTTTCAGAAGAGTGTTAGTTGTGTTTCATCTCAATCACAAATTTTATCATAAGCCATAATATATGGGGAAGTTATTGGGTTTTCTTGTACCTTGTCTGCTAATGCTTTTCCAGATGTCTGACTTGTTTTCTGTCTGGGGTTTCATAGTTGGTAGCAGAGCTGCAGTGGCCAGGATTTCATCCATGTGTTTTCTTTTGCAGAGTGCCAGCAAAGCTGTTTGGGCACCAGTGTGGGAAACTGGCTGAAAACAGTTTTGCATCCTACTGCCTGCCTGGCTCAGTGAGTAGCTGTGCAGCAGAGGGTGTGGCTCAAGGACCAAAAGACTTGTCACAGGCAGGAGAGCTTGGGATGCTGAAGGTGGTTTTGACAGGAATCTTCTCAAATGTTTGATCTGGAGAATGTCTCAAAAGTTTCATCTGAGGTTGTAACTGGTGGAGTTCAGATGGGCCACATCAAATAGCTGTTCACAGAATAGCCCAAACAGTAGCTACAGTGACTCAAACAAAGGATAGGTGAATTGTACCAGAGGGCAGGGACACTTTAAACAACTGATACCACAATGTCAAGCCACGCTGTTGAATACTGCCCCACAACTCTCATTCCTTCATGTTTGGCTTTCTTTTTTCCTCTGAAGATGTGAATTATTTACATACAAAATGCATTTTCATGCAAATTTTTGTATTAAATGTATTATTGCATGTGAGTATTTGCATGCTAAAAATGCATTTTCATACTACACTATCTCTTCCTACAAATCTTGCTTCTCTTTGTTCCTCAAACCTGAGAAAACATCCCTCTTCAGTACTCGTTTGAGGAATGGTGTTCCTGACTCTGCTTCTGTGCTCTGTATGAAAATTCAGGTGTCTGCCTTTTTGGTTTTGATCCAGCTCTGTTTGTGTTTACAAATGCTTATCAGGTGTCTTTAATGAGGTTTTAAGCATAGATTTCTACCAAGACATGAAAGCTATTTTTTAAAATGCAGTTTTCCTCAAGTAATGAGCTTCAGTGAGAATCTTTGCTTACAGTTGTGCACAAGGCGAGAAAGCTAAAACTCAGCTTCAGTCCTGTGCAACCCAGCATGGAACCTTTTCTGCAGTTCCCTTGGTGTCTCTGAACGTCCTTTGAAAGTGCCAAGCATCAGCCAGTGTCTGTGGAGGTGCCCTGGCTGTCCCTGAGTGGCCTGGTGCCTCGTCTTTGAGCTGGGATTGTTACAGCTGGGAAATGCTGTAATTGAGGAATGTCTTCATTCCAACTGGGAGATGAGCTTTGAGTGGATGTTAAACAGAGGCCCTGTCTTCTGGGTGTGTTTGATTGAACATGTCTGGAAGAAAAGCTAAATGAAAACTTGTGTTGGGGAGGGTGATGAGTGCAATGTGAAATGGTACAACAGGAAGGTTTGTTGTAAAATACATTATGGTCAGTTAATGTCATCATTTTTAATTGTGTGATGTTGGGGTTTTATCTGACTTGAATAGAGATGACTGTGCACTCTGACAGAACTCCTGAATGATTTTTAAACTCACTCTATAATTTTTCCTTTAGCTTTCATTTCAGATGCTGTCCTCCAGAGATGAAAAAGAGCTTTGTGTCCAGGTTTGAAAGTTACACTGAATGGCCTCCTTTAAATGGTTAGTCATCCTTCCCTCTTTTTGAATGTGTTTCAGGTGAAGCCTGCCATCTGCAGCGTTGAAGCATGAGTACTGATGCCAGCCAGGTGGTGATCACTACTCCCCCCTCAGCCACCATGCCTCACAAGGAGCGGTACTTTGATCGCATCAATGAGAATGACCCGGAGTATATTCGGGAGAGGAACATGTCTCCTGACCTGAGACAGGACTTCAACATGATGGAGCAGAGGAAGAGAGTCACTCAGATACTGCAGAGCCCTGTGAGTGGGATGAGAACAAAAGAATGTTGTTTTCTGAGGTTCCTGATTAACTTTTTGATACTTAGAGATCTGCGTCACAGGTAGCTAGAATAACTCTGGACCATCTTCTAGGAGCCATTAAACAAATTATCCATCATTTTGTTTGCATAGTTTTTTCTCTGTGAGCCAGCAGCCTTTTATATGTTGGGTTTTTTGTTTGAGTTGGTGGTTTTTTTTTTTTTTTTTTCTTTCTCCTCTTTTTATGCTTCACTGCAGTATTACAAAAAGATCTGGCTGGCTGCAGGGTACTTCATTAAAACTCAGGGGCAGGGAAGAGAGTGAAGGAGTCGCTGGTCAAATAGGAGCAAATGAGGGCGTTACATGATGTGCTGCTTTTTGGGTTTGAATATTAACCTGTCATTTGCATCAGGAATGCTTTAAATAACATTTTTAATTGGATTGAGTTTGTTTAGAAGCTAGACTGTGTTCTTTTCTTGTCCTTGGGGTGATCATAGCATTACTTGACCATATTAGCATTCATCTACTGGTTGTGTAAGTTTAGTACTTGCGTGGGCACCATATAGAATTTCTGAATGTATTTAAATGCTTTTATTAGTTTTATTTTCTGTTTTAATAGAGGTGTTCTTTGGGTTTAACCTGATGAATACATTGGAAACTATTGTCATGTGTATTTTGAAGTCACAGAGAGTAAGGGCTATGAAGATGAGCCTTTTGGGTGTGTTGGGCTGCTGTATGAGTAACGAGGACAATGGGACTGGGAAGGGGTTAAGCAGCTTTGCAGCTACTTCCCTCTTCAGTTCCTCTGTAAGTTGGGGTGCTTCTTCTGTAATTTTTCTGAAGCCTTTCCACATGTAATGAGATTGCAAACAGCTGTTAGTGATCACCCTATTATCGTCGGCCATGAATAACAGGATTGTTTGCTAAAGTGTTGTCCTGGAGTGCCTCTTGGATCAGTGTGCTGCTCGGAGTATAATGTGAACCTGTTGACTAAGGAATTTATTATTTTCAAGTCAATTTGTGCAAGCTTGGCTTTGCAGCCAAGCCCTTTTGTAAAGAAAATACTCCGAGGAGGTACTGCATAATGCTTTAATAATGACGATTCTATGTTAAACGCTCGATTGTAAAATGTGATCTCAGCCTGCTACTTCCTGTTAAAATATTCACTTTATGAGTAGCCAGGTCTCACAGCAAAGATGAGATCTTTATCTTAACAGATAAAAATAAGTCACACAGATCTTGTTTGGCTTTGTGTGTGTGTGTTGGGGTTGGAATTTGGTGTTATTTTTTTTTGTCCTTTCAATCGCAATGCTGAATGTAATAAGCGTAAATATTTCCTTAGCAATTTGGGGGACCTTTTGCCAGGTGATATGCAAATGTGATAAATGTCCCTTTGCTGCAGCCTCTGTGGTTGTTTTTTTTATTAGATGTAGTGTCAGCATGCAGGTTTTAGAGAGGGGGTTGAAGGTGGATAACCTCTTTGTTTAGCTAACTGTTTTAACAGACATTTGGAGGACAAATGCTGTTAGTGTCCTGCCACAGAAGAAGCTGAGCACAGCACTTTTTTTGGAGAGTGACTGTTTGGAGCTGCCAATAAATTGCAAGCTTTTGTTGTGTAAGAGAATAGATGTCCAAATAGGCCAGGAGCCTGCTGCCTGCTTGGCTTTTGGTGTCTGCCAGGGAGAAACAGGAACCTCAGTGTGCAATCAAGCACAAAGAAGAGATGCCTGAGCTACCAGTTCAGCTCAAGTATCTCTTGATGCTCTTCTTCATGTAGAGAACTTAGTGAACCCTGTTGTGATTTCTCATCTGAGAAAAGAAAAACATTTTTAATACACTATTTCTGGCTCAGTGTCTATCAAGAAAATCTCATAGAATCCTTTCAGTTGGAAAAGACCTTGAAGACCATTTAATCTTATTACCATGTCCCTTAGCACTACATCTATATATCTTTTAAGCATTTCTAGGGATGGTGATTCACCACCTCCCTGTGGAGACTGTTCCAGTGTTTGATAACCATTTCAGTGAAAAAGTTTCTTCTCATATCCAATCTAAACCTCCACTGGGCCACTTGAGCTGTTTACTCCCATAACTTGTTACTGGGGAGAAAAGATCAACACCCAACTCACTACAACCTCCTTTCAGGTAGTTGTAGAGAGAAGTAAGGTCTCCCCTCACCCTCCTTTTCTCCAAGCTAAACAACCCCAGTTCTCTCAGCTCCTCATAAGACTTGTTCTCTAGACCCTCCAGCGGTTTCATTGCCCTCGTATGGACCTGCTTCATGATTCCAATGTTCTACTTGTAGTGAGTGGCCCAAAATGGAACATATTGGTCAAAGCATGGCCTCACCAGTGCTGAGTACAGCAGCATTATCACTTCCTTACTGCTGTCCATACTATTCCTGATAAAGCTCAGGATGCTGCTGGCCTTCTTGGCCACCTGAGCATGCTGCTGGCCCCAATTCAGCTCACTGTTGATCAACACCTCCAGGTCTTTATTTGCTGGGCAGCTTTCCAGCCTGTCTGCCCCAGGCCTGTAGCATTGCCTGGGGCTGTTGTGACTGAAGTGCAGGACCTAGCACTTGGCCTGTTAAACCTCATAGAGCTGACCGCAGCCCATCAGTCTGGCCTGTTCAGATCCCTCTGTAGAGCCTTCCTACCTTTTTTGAGCTGATCAGCACTCCCTCCCAGCTTAGTGTCATCTGCAAATTTACTGAGAGTGTTCTCAATCTCATCATTGAGATCATTAATAGATATCAAAGAGAACTGGCCCTAAAATTGAGCCCTGAGGAACACCACTTGTGACCAGCTGCCAACAAGATTTAACTCCATTCACCACCACCCTTTTGGCTGAGCCATCCAGCCAGGTTTTTCTACCCAGCAAAGCATCCACCCATCCAATCCACGAGCAGCCAGTTTTTCCAGGAGGACGCTGTGGGAAACAGCATCAAAGGCTGTTCTGAAGTCCAGATAAACAACATCTGCAGCCTTTCATAACTGATTTGGGGATAGAAACTGCATTATTTCTTCCAAGTTCCAGTGGCAATGTACCACAGCGTTCATAGGACTGAAAATTATTACCTTGTTTCCTCCTGGAGTTAAAATATGTCATGAAAGGGCTAGAAAGTGTTTTTTCCTCTTGCTAGTTTGCATAACACTGGTTCAGGGTTGAGCTAAGGAGTGTTGCACATAATGTTTTTGTTCTATAGATGCAGAATTACACTGCATGAGAAACTGACCTAGAGAGTTGTTGGTTCTTTAGTTTATACCAGTCAGCAAGGAGGAAATAGTTTGAAGGTGTTTGGAAGAAGAGGAAGAGAGGTTATCACACATTTTGAAGAGCTTGCTCACTGGTAGAGCTTCAACTAATCTTAGATGCCTACATGCAGATCAGAGGAATATTCCTCTTCTGGCAGGTACTACTAAATATGGAGCATATATAACGAGGATAATACCTTTCTTAAAAATACACAAGCATGCATGGACTTGAGATGAGCTTGTTTAAATGTACTCTTCCTTTGAGCAGAGGATTATGGTGTAAAACTAAGGGGTTAATCACTGTCACACACTATGAAGCTTAAATACTGATTTAATCTGTTTTATTACGCTACCTTTTTTCTTTCAAGTAGGAAAATCTAAATCCTTCAGCAAGAAAAGAAATTAGAAAATATATCTCAGGAACCAGAGTTTATTTTGCATATATTTTATTGTAAAGGCCACAGCCCTGACCAGACATCTTCAGACATCAAACTGCTGCATCTCTCTGGTGTGCACATATTGATGTGCAGTCTGGCTACTGCCCTCTGATATGCGATTTCCCTTTCCTAAACTAAATAATTTAAAAGCTGCTGGAAAGCTGTTCCCATTACCTCTGATGTTAACTAATGTTTTAAAGTCTCTTCATAATAAGTCTTAAACAAATCATGGGAGGTTTATGACCGCTGCTCACAAAGAATATCCTGTCATTATCAGTGAATTCTTGGACTTATTTGCTTAACACTGAATGTAACCTGTGAGCATCAGATGGCTTGAAGAATCTGATAGGATCTGCATGTGCCTTGTTCTGTGCCTGTTAGAAAGGTGGAGAGAAAGGAAGATCTGCTGGCTCTGAGCAGCCTGATAGCATCCAGAAATACTGCTGGACAATCTTTAAGATAAAGCTATCAAAGATCATTTCAGAAATGCCTGCAAGTTGACACAGTTCAGACATTGTGTCATTGCTGCATTCATGCAGTGAACTCCCACTTACTTGACCTGTAATACACCCAAAACTTGCCAAGATGGGTTTATCAGGTCCTCTTAGATTTTCCAGCTTAAGTCTGAAATTAAAAAGTAGAGTTTTTTTTCTATTTACATGATAAACAATCACACATTGCTTGTTACGCAGAGTCACTACCTCTTTTGAAGAGTAGAGGTTTATTCACTCTATCATCTAAACCAGTTACGGTCTACAAGTCTTCCTGGTTTTCATTTCCTCCTTGCACTTCTCTGGTACCCTCACCATGGCAACCAGAAGCTTCAAAAAACATTTTCAGAAAGCAATGTTTGTGCAGTTATGGTGTGTGAAGACCAAAGAGTCAGTTCAGCATCCAGGAGCTGGGTGAACACACAGAAGGGAGAAACTCCTCAGAGCTGTTGTGGAGCAGCAAGGGAAGGTGTTGTGTGTTTCTGTGAGCAGGCATCGGTGCCACACTGCTTCCAGTGAAGTAAGACCATGGGAAATAATTATCTATCCAGCAGGCAAGCTAGCTATAGCCTTTAGCTAACAGGATTCTGTGTGTAACCTGAAAGGAAATTAGGATCACTGCTTATACTGCATGGAGGAGCACCTCCTACTTTTCATCACTCTATTAGAATTAAAAATACAGGTCAGAGTGGAAATGGGAGGATACAATCTTATACAGAAGACACACTGTTATGTGAGGTAACTTAATTATTTTTACTGATGTAAGAAAATGTTGGAATGGCCAAATTAGTATATAAAGTGAAGAGCTGGAATATTTAATCATAGAAATAGCCCACTGTTGGAATGTAAGTGCCCAGTTTATCTTTTGAATTCACTACTGAAAGTTTTGTGTGGCTTGTCAGGACTCATTGAATGTGCCCTTGCTATTTTTGCATCTGAAACACAGTTATTTGGAACTTTTTTGGTTTTAAGATGAGCACTTTGGTGGGATCTGCCCTGGCTCTGCTGGGTGTTTGGGGCAATTCTGGCTTGGTGCTGCTTTAGGTCTATCTGTCCTGATTGCAAAATCAGAAAGGTTTTTTTATGCTGAGCTTAAAAACGTCTTTCTTGTGCTGCTTTTCCTTCCTGCCTTGTACATGCATACACACCCCTGCCTCTCACATCAGCTAGTCTTGCCCAAAACCATGAAGAGAGAAATTTAGTTTAGCAACTCATCTATTCAGAGGTCTGCCTTAGAGTGCAGGCAAGATTTTTTTTCCCCAAAAACAAGCAGAGCCACCTACACTGGAATTTTTCTGGCTATGTTATTTTCAAACCACCAGGACAGAGATGAAGGATGATTTGATTTATTTTTCCCCTTAGCTTTTGCACTTCTCTAGCTTACTTTATTTTGTATTGAGTGAACATGCAATATTTTCACAGAGCCACTCCCTCTTGGGAGAGTTTATTTTCTTACAATATCATTGTCCTTTCATTTCCTCACATGATGCAGCCTCCAATTCTTTCACCAGAAGTTCAAAAGCCTTTCATGTCCTTGGAGCGTCTCCCTTTGACCAGGAAGGTCTCACAACCTTATCCATCCCCTTGCAACCTCCTAGCTGGGCAGGCCTCTCACATTGCAATTCTCTTCTCGGTCTTTGGTCTTTCATCTTCCTGACATCCTGCTGGGGAGTCATGGCTCTCCTCTCATCACAGTAGCTTACTTAATCACACGCTCTTGTCATACAATCTATGCAGCATTTTGTTCACCAAGAGAGGTGAGCTCAACTTAGCATGTCCTTTAAGTCATGACACAGAATGTCCCTCTGAGGTCCCCATTGAGCTCAGGGTTGACTTGGGGACTGGGCAAGCTCAACATTTTAAATGAGAGAGGTTCTGCTCAGTTTAAATCAAGACTATCCACAGGGTCTTTATGAGAAACCAAGAAATTCCATTGTCTAACTTGCATTTCTGTAGCTGTGATGGTGCTTGGTCAGTTCATACCTGTGTCCTGCACCACAAGTGCAATTGTGAGGTTTTTCTGGCTTCCTCTTCTCAAGAGTTACTTTTCATTCCTCATTTATTTCCACATTGTTACTTTCCATTTACTTTGGACTGTGGTTTCATTAGTTACAAATGCCAAAAATTTTCAAATCCTTCTGCCCATGCCCTGATCCCTTCCATATTTCTAATCTTCCTGCTGGTTGTTAGCTGCTTGGTTTTGAGGGTTTGTCATTTCAGGGAGGTGTCTGCAGGTCCTGCCTGTACTTTTGGTACCATATTCTTTAGATTATTCAAATCATTGAACAATCAGATCCATCCTCTATTGCCTGACATAGGCAATATGCCCCTATATATGTTCTAAGTTATTAATTGCAAGTAACATCCTGACCTAAATTAATTTCCTATGCCCCTATATATGTTTAAAGTTATTAATTGCAAGTAACATCCTGACCTGAATTAATTCCATAGGTAAATGATGAGGAGATAAAGGTGATTTTTCTTTCATTCACTAATCTTGTAGATTGTGTTCAATAAAGGCATCAGACTGTTCAGGTGAGAACAGAAGGGGTTTCTACCACAGTACAAGTAATAAATAACAATTAAAAGGACTTAGTTAGCTGTATTAATTTTAAGTCCTTTCCTGGGAAATCCTAGGAAGCTGTAACTGATAACCTCCCTCCCTGGCTGCAGGAGCATGAGCATCCAGACCATCCTGCAAGACCTCTGCCCGTCATCTGTCCTGGTGCACTGCCACCATGTGTGTTCCTACTCTCCCTGTTCCTGCTCTTGCTGAGAAAAAACAATTATGCTCAGAAATGTGTAAGAAGCCTGAAAATGAAATCTGATTTCTTCTAGTGTTTTGAATTTTGGGAGTTGTGTCATTTAGGAAGTTGCATAACATTGCTTTCCTACAGAGCCATGAGGATGACTGGGACTTGAGCACCTTCCCTACTAAGAGAGGCTGAGAAACTTGGGGCTGTTTAGTCTGGAGAAGACTGAGAGGAGATCTCACCCATGTGTACAACTATCTGAGGGATGTCAAGTGGATAGGACCAATGTCTTTTTGATGGTCAGCAGTAACCAGTAACAGCAAGTTACTGGTCAGCAGTAACAGCAGCAAGTAAGATAAGGAGCAATGGATACAAACTGGAAGAGAGGTTTCACCTCAACATGAGGAGAAATTTCTTTACAGCAAGGGTGATAGAGCACTGGAACAGGCTGGTCAGAGAGTTTCCTTCTCTGGAGATTTTCAAAACCCACCTGGATGCATTCCTGTGTGGACTACTCAAAGGGATCCTGCCTTGACAAGGGCAGTTTGGACTTGGATGATTTCTGGAGGTCCCTTCCAACCTCTAAGGTTCTGTGATTCTGTGAAAGCCCAAGACAGGAACCCAGACTCTCAATTCACAGCAGCAATTGTGTGAGTGTGGGAGTTGCTGGTGCTGGGACTTTGGGATCTGGGTGTGCTGAGGATGGACTTTGCAAAGGAGCTCAGTGCTGCAGGTTTTGCTTTAATCATAGGTTATCTCTAGGCTGCTTATTGCAGAAGTAAACACACTGCTTCAGCTCTCAGAGGAAAGCTGGTGTGTAGAGGTTAGAGGAGCTGGAAAAACCGGTGCAGGCTGAGCTGCTGAGCTCTGTATGTGACACCAGCTTACTGTCAATCAAGTCACTGGATCCACCCCAGATACCCACACGCCTCGCTGCAAGTGAAAAGATTATTATAACTTTACCTAATTCCCCGTGTTTATTACTGACCTACTTCATTTCAGTCTTAACACAGAAGCTTCCCCCTCCCTCCCCCATTTCTTCGTGGTGTTAACAAACGCTTTTTGTGACCCTTATCTTTTCCTCGCCAGCCTTAACTCACTGGCGGTTTTTTTGTGGCCAGCTCCACCCTTTTCCACTTAGGGCACCAGTTGTTTGTATCTAAACCCTAGTCTTGAAGCAGCCTGCTAGGAAGCTGTATCTGCTGCTTCGCTGAAGGTCTTCCTCTCCGCGGGCAGCTGCCTTTACAGCGCAGGAGTCACAGTTAACGTCTCTTCGCTCTCAAGAACCGAAATACCAGTTAAGTTTTGAACCTTTTTCTTCAGTGGTGCTAATTTGGTTTAGAAACTCCCTGTGGGCGCATCTCTGTGTAAAATGAGTTGAATTAGACCCTTTTCAAAAAGCAAAAAAAAAAGGATTAAAATATATATAAACTCTGATCAAAACCAGGCAAATGTGGAAATGGGCGAAGGTGTTTGCAGTGTATTCTGCAGCTCTTAGACTGGCAGCAGTGCTGTTATGAAACAGAGGCACCTGACATAACTGTTTGAACTACTTTCCTGTAGACTGACCTATCAAGCTGTTTGGACCTTAACTGGAGCACATGCTTTCTCCTCCTAAAGGTCTGCAGTGGTGTGGAGTATTTGTAGATGACCTCTGGAACATCATTTTCCCCATTTACAAGGGGAGAAAAAACCCCTTACTATTTTATTTCTACTTCTTTTGAGTGAATAGTGACTCCATGGAGAAATCAATGGTCAACAAGCAATGCAAAAAAGGTAGTCAAAATACATAGGAGCCTGTCTACATCTTAACATCTTCAGAGAGCTCTCTACCAAGATGAAGAGATTAGCACTTAAATTTTTCTAGCACCATTATCATTCTGTGCTATGTATGTGTGTGTATATATGTAAAATGGATTATTCCAGCAAGTTGATTCTTCTAGTTTTACTGCTTCTTGTTTACTAAAAAATACCAGCTGTCAACTAGTATGTGCAAATGTTGCTTTGATTTTTAAGAGCCCAAATCTACCCTGTCAGCTCACACTTGGATAGTCCTGAAACAAAATGGAAGCAAATGAATCAGAACTGAGGCTCGTAACTTCACTCCTGACTTTCAGAGAGCCATTGCAGGTCTAAATTGAAAGTGTTGTTTGTTTGTTTGGTTGGGTTTTTGCATCTAAACTACTTGATTTTTATAATGTGTACTTGGAAGATGATTGGAAATATTTCTGAAGAAGTCATTTTACTATATTAGAAAGATCTAGACCTAATTGTGTAGTTAATTACTTTCTCCAGAAGAGCTGTATCTCTTCTGCAGGCTGCAGTAGCATGCAAGGCAGGCCAGGCTGGAAATGCTGGCTGGACTTTTAGAAGGACAAAGTTTCAGAACAGTGGGGTTTTAGAACAATTTTAGGAACAATTAGAGCTGCTCTATAGATATTTACTGGTCAGTTGTGAAGAAATTCAGGTTTCAGTGCAAGGTAGCAAGTGGGATTCAGCATGGGGGTTACAAGAAAGCAAAGCAGCTAGGCACTGCCAGATCAGGGCAGTCAGGTCAGCAGCTGACAGGCTTGGCTATACAGGGGTTGCTTTGGTTCATGGCATAAGTGCAAAACTACATTTTCTTCCATTGTAACTTAGTGGGCTGCATCAAGAGAGGTGTGGCCAGCAGGGCAAGGGAGGTGATTCTCCCCCTTTACTCTGCTCTCATCAGACCCCACCTGGAGTACTGTGTGCAGTTCTGGAGCCCCCAGCACAAGAAGGACATGGAACTGCTGGAGCGGGTCCAGAGGAGAGCCACGAAGATGATCAGAGGGCTGGAGCAGCTCTGCTATGAGGACAGGCTGAGAGAGTTGGGGCTCTTCAGCCTGGAGAAGAGAAGGCTTCGAGGAGACCTTATAGTGGCTTTCCAGTATCTGAAGAGAGCCTACAGGAAATCTGGGGAGGGACCATTTACACGGTCTAGTAATGTTAGGACAAGGGGGAATGGGTTTAAGCTGGAAGAGGGGAGATTTAGGCTGGATGTTAGGAGGAAGTTCTTTACAGTGAGGGTGGTAAGGCACTGGAACGGGTTGCCCAGGGAGGTTGTGGATGCTTCCTCCCTGGAGGTGTTTAAAGCCAGGCTGGATGTGGCCTTGAGCAGCCTGCTCTAGTGGGAGGTGTCCCTGCCTATGGCAGGGGGCTGGAGCTGGATGATCCTTGAAGTCCCTTCCAACCTAAACCATTCTATGATTCTATGATTAGTGTAGCTCAGCTCTCTGCAGTTTTGAGGAGAGCAACCTCAGCTGGTAGTAGTGGAAGAGAAGTTTGCAGCCTGCCGCATACTGAGGTCAGGCTCACTTAGGTGGCTGGCTGCTGCCAGCTGAATGAAAGCTCTACTCGTTTTCATAGTTGTGCAGCCTGTTGCTTTATCTCCTTTCCAGGAGCTGTCGTGGGCCCAGTTTTCATATCATAACGTGTTGTCTACGCAAACTTAGAGCAGGATGCTTGAAGTGCTGCTCCAGCACAAATGAAGGGGGACACTGATTCTTGGCTGGGCAGGTGAGCTCACTGAAGGCAGGATGCTTGTGCAAAGAGGAAGCAATTCTCACCTGTGGTGGGTAGGTTATGTAAGTGACAGCCTTGCTGTGTAGCATCGGTGCAGGTACAGGCAGAGTCCAGAAGCAGTCCAGGCTGGCTGTGTTGATGTGGACCAAGGGCAGCCACAAGATGCTGTGCTTCTCACTTTGGGAATTAGTACCCTGATGTAAAAATTTACTGGTCTTCTTGCATCAAGTCTTAGTCTTAGTGTTTTAAAACAAACAATGCCCCTCACTCACACACATGCATCCAAACAACTATTTAAACCCCAAAGATGAAACTTCCCTTATACTGAGCAATGCTGAGCAGACAGCTGGATAATGTCATTTTTCATTCATCTGACAGTACAACTTCAGTCAGCATTTTCTTGTCAAATACTCCATCTGAAGATACTGTGACCTTTCCACTTGAAGAATGTCTGCTCTGCCCTGTGCCAGAGCAGAGTGTTTGTCTTCTTCTTTTTTTTTTTAATATCTTGCTCAAGAGTTGGTCTCTTCTCTCAGGCAACCAGTGACAGAACAAGAGGACACAGTCTCAGGCTGCACCAGGGCTGGATATTGGGAAGATGTTCTTCACAGAAAGAGTGATTGGCATTGGAATGGGCTGCCTGGGGAGGTGGTGGAGTCACTGTCCCTGGAAGCGTTTAAAAGGAGACTGGATGTGGCACTTAGTGCCATGGTTTAGTTAATGAGAAGGTGTTAGGTGATAAGTTGGACTCAATGATCTCAGAGGTCTTTTCCAACCTGGTTAATTCTGTGATCCACTTACTCACTTGTGGGCAGTCGCCTTGCAGTGCCACATATATATATAAAAAAATATTGTAGTCTCACTATTTAAAGCAAAACCAAACTGCTTAGTCTTCAGGCTGCACTTAAGCTTTCAAAAGCTGCTGCTGAATAGGTCAGTTCCCAAAATCAGAGCCCTGTGTCGTAGTGTCTTTAAAGAAACCAATACAGTACAGTGACAACTCCAATAAATATTATTCACTTAATGAGCTCTTTATTTAAGGTACATTGTTGTTCACAGAATTAATCAGGTTGGAAAAGATCTTTAAGATCATCAGGCCCAAACTAATCACCCAACGCCGTCTAATCAACTAAACCATGGCACCAAGTACCGCATCCAGTCTCTTTTAAAACACTTCCAGGGACAGTGACTCCTCCACCTCCCCAGGCAGCCCATTCCAATGCAATCACTCTTTCTGTGAAGAATTTCTTCCTAACATCCAGCCTAAACTTGCCCTGGTGCATCTTGAGACTGTGTCCCCTCCTTCTGTTACTGGTTGCCTGGGAGAAGAGACCAACCCCCACCTGGCTACAACCTCCTTTCAGGTAGTTGTAGAGAGCAATAAAGTCGTCCCCACCCCGAGCCTTCTCTTCTCCAGGCTGAACACTCCCAGCTCGCTCAGCCTCTCCTCATAAGGCTGTGCTCCAGCCCCTTCACCAGCCTTGTTGCCCTTCTCTGGACATCTTTCTCAAATTGAAGGTCCAGAAGGTGATGCTTTTCATGTGAGCTCATCAGCAATTACCAGAAACGGAGGAAGGTTGTGTCAGCATATGTGGGATAGCTGTCTATGGACATACATCATGTGTATGTTTTAAGTGTCTGTAGCAGTGAGCAAAAGATATTGAAATATTCATATCTATGCATGGTGGAGCATGAGTGAGTCATGTGCATGACGTGCTGAAGGCTGCAGCCTGCTAGAAAACGTTGTTGTGCACTGGCACGTGGACAAGTTGCATTTTTTATGCCATTCCTCTATGTTCTTAACTCTGGTTTGCAGTTCATCTCAAATCTCTGTATTTGCTGCTTGCCCTGGCTCTTACCTGTCTTCTCTTATTTTTTAAATGATTTTTAAGGGAAACTACTTATTTGGTTTAACAACATTGTTGCTCCAGCACTAAATCCTCATTTGTAGTGGCCTCAGCAAGCATATAAATTAGTACAGTTCGCATCAGAGAGCAAAACTAAGCTCAGAAGAATGAAAGCAGCATGCACAGAAAGCAGAATTAAACATACAATCAGAAGTAAACAAGAGTCTGGGAAAAAAGGCCCAAAATACATTATAGTACCTTCTTTCTGCTCTAAAAGTAACATTACTCCTACGGGTTATAAAACCAAGTCTGAATATGACTAATAAGAGCTTAGTGTGAATGTTTTTGCAGGTCCTTTGTATTGTCCTTGTTGAGTTGAAGTGTGTGATTTAATGTAATGCAGATAACTGTTTTGGTCCATCTCCTCCCAAGCAAATGCTTCCATGAATTCCACGAATTCTGTCTTCCATATGGCCCCCAGGAGACTACAAACGTGCAGTTTCCTTACGTGCGTACTGTAAACAGCAGTGAAAGAGCATTTCAGCCTTGCAGAGTGTGAAACAGCAGAGCTTTCTGGCAGGGGCCTCTCTCAGGAATATTTGTAAGGTAATTTAATATCTTGGAATGACAGAACTTGAGAATAAGAGTCGGTGAAGCTTGTTGATGAAATATGTTAGCCAATCGTCGTCTCTCTCCATTCTTAATGGATCACAGCAACAGAGGGACAAAGAGCCATAAAACTATAGCCTCATGATGAACCATTAGCAGAAGAGGGAGGGAGCTGACCCTGTGATAACTGGTGATAGAGTCTGGTTTATGAACTTGGGTTTGGGGGATTTTTTTAATGGAGAAGCCTTTTGTAAGGTGGAGGAGATAATGGGCAATGGGCCAAGGAAGTAACTCTGATGTTATTTTACAGTTTTGGGACTTTCAAGCAAGTTAGTAGAAATCCAATGTAGGGCCCTGAGTCTTTTTTTCCTATGGATGTGAAGAACAAGTTCTTTGGATGTTAGGAACAAGTTCTTTATCATGAGGGTACACTGGAACAGGTTGTTCAGGGATGTGGTTGGGGTTCCTTCCCTGGGGATTTTCAAGATGAGGCTCAAAAGGGCTCTGGGCAACCTAATCTAGTTGAGGATGTCCTTGTTGACTGCAGAGGGGGTTGGACTAGGTGATACTTGAAGGTTCCTTCTGAGAACCCAGGCCATTGTGTGACTTTGTGTGATTCTATGCATTGTGAGCTGTTCGACCACCAAGTTGCTTTCTTCTGGTTATATGAAAAGCCTCTGTCTTCTACAGGGGATTGTCTAAAGAGCATCCGAGCTTCATTCATAACTACTTTGGTTGCAGTGAGAGATTGCTCAGATTCAGGTAGTAACCAACCTCTAGGGCTGGATAATGCTGAATCATCTGTTTGCTGTTTTTGTTTTCAGATTGTGATTTTTTTGTGTATCCCCCTTGTTAGCCTGAGATACAGCAGCACATTGAACACTCAGTCCTACTTCAGTACTGCACTCGTATGCGAGAAGCTGCCCACTCTCCATCGCTCTGCAAATAGGGCTCTGGGCCTCAGCAGGAATGTCCCAAATTGGTGGAAGCATCTAACCTCAGCCTCCTCAGAACTGCACTGTGGAAACGATAACAGGGCCCTGCTGCACCTTAGAGGCGTGTTTTGGGGATTAGTAAATTAGTGCTTGTGGAGAGTTTGGATTTGCAGTAATCATCTGCTCAGGGAACATCTTGCCAGGTGAATAATCATTGTTGTGCCGCAGAGTATCAGTAGCATGCAACAAAAAAACCGCCTGAGCTGAGCCACGAGAGGAAGAAACAGTACTGAATTTCTTCTCTACCGAGAGCTAGCCACTGTGTGCCAAATGAGGCATGGGGACAAGACAACTGTGCTATGCTTAAAGATAATTATCCATGTGTAAGAGGGGAGCCTTCTGCACGTCTGACTTCCAGCAGTCTGGGCTTGCTGCCGAATTCAGGTTCCAGACTGGGGACAGCGCCCATTACTTTGTCAGTAAGCATGGCACCCACATTGGTTTTGGAACAGGTGGAGTCATGATGATGGCCATCCTGAGAGCTGAATCTGATTGAAAGGTGTGGGTTTCGCAGTCATCTGCTGAGAGACAAGGGCTGAAAGCCAGGTTGTGTTTCTGACCACTTGCTGTTTTCCACAAATCCTCGATTGCCTGCCTGCCAGTTGTGTCCCCATAAACGACATCCCATCACTTTCCTTTGTGGGTTCTCAATGCTGATGCACCTCCCATGCCTTTGCTTCTTTTCTCCTCTTCCCAGAGAGGTTTCTTTCCTCATCCTTCCCTCAGTTCCATGTTTCTTCTCTGCTTTCCCCCATATGCACCTTTCCCCTTCTGAATAGACCTTACCTACAGCAGGCACTAAAGAGAAAAATCTATGCCTCCTCAGCTAGCAAGAAGTTGTTCAGCTGTTGGGGGATGCAGCATGCTTAGTCTGGCCTACACTGAGAGAGAAGTGTAACAGGTTGCTACATAGTCTGTCCATGTGGATTTTTAGCGACTTCACTTACGCAAATCTGCCAAGCCTAAGGTGCACACAGTCCTGATGAAATTACTCTAAGGAAGATTGTGAGTGTCTGAAAAACTTGGAAATTAAAGTGTAGTTATGGATGCTCAGCTGTCCAGCCTAGAGGCAATAACAAGCAGAGTCTTGAGAATGTTTTCTGGGAGTCTAGCAGCACTCTGTTGTAGACAAAACTCATTATCAAACAGGCTATGTCATGAGAGTGATGGATTTGACCTCAAAATGGGATATTTTGGAGGGCTGGATTAAAATTCAGGGAAGAAATTCCTTTTGCCATACAGAACTGTTTTTTTCTTTTTTTAATTGAGAGCGAGTCCTCTGCTAAGGAAGGCAAAGTGAAAGGAGCAATTACACAGAGAGAATAGCCTGGAGGTATAATAGGAGCCAGCTGCGTGGTAAAGACACCAAATGTCTTTCTGGAATGAAGCAGCAAGAACTTTCACAGTATACCTCAGCTCATGTTGTGTGCAGCTTTGCTGGTGCAGGCAAAAGCTGGAAGATGCTGCCAAGAGCTAATGAGAGGGTTAGAAAATGTAACCTATAAGGAAAGATTTCAAAGGAGCAGGGTTTACTTAATCTAGAAATGTGAGTACTGAAGTAGTCCTAGGACAGGCATTTGTTGTGGATCGTGGTTAATCTAGGGGCAGTCTGTGCCCACAGTGCCTACTATATTAAATCTGATGCTGTGAAAACCTTTTTAATTATCCATTCTGCAAAGCATGTATCTCCTGGGGTTATGGGCTCTTTATACAGGAGAAGGGGTACAGGTTTTTTATTTGGGGAGAAGGAAATAAATGGAAAGGAGATGATATCACAGTATTCCATCTAGTTTCTGCCTGTCAGTGATACTCCTTGAGCATGGATGTGGTCCAGATTTCCAGTTGTTTATAACTTCATCACATTGGGGTGGATTTCCAGAGGAATTACAGAATTTAAAAGCATTCAGCACTAAAAACAACATATCCTGATTGAATTTCAAGTAGCTCTTCCAAAGACACAGACAACTCTTTAGTTATTGGTTAAAAGTTGGGGAGTGAGGTTCTGTTATCATTTACCAAAAAAAAAAAAAAATACAGTTTATATTTTCTTGTTCTGGGAAATAGATAACCTGCTGTGACCAAACTCCTTCCTTCCACCTCCCAAATCTCCAGTACTTAGCATATATAGTTTAGATCAAAAGGTTACAGTTTGGCAAAGTTATAAGCAGCTAAAAACAAGGTCCGAGGGGAAGTTTCACATAACATTAGTAACAGGCAAAGCTACCAGCCCCACCTATAATAATCTTATTTCTGTCAAAGCCAGGTTTCCTTGATGATTTTCAAATGTTTCTACAGGCCTTTAGAGAAGATCTGGAATGCCTTATTCAAGAACAGATGAAGAAGGGCAATAACCCCACCGGACTGCTTGCATTACAGCAAATTGCTGACTACATTACAGCAAGCTCATTTTCAGGTTTTTCCTCATCCTCACTCAGTAAGTGAATTATAATTGCACTTTTTAGCTTTCTTCTTCTTCTTTTTCTTTTCAATCAGCACCAGGGCTTGCCACTGCTGGGATCTCCTTTTTCAGGAGCTGTGTCACAGTTTGTTCTCTGAGCTTGCCTCAGCTATGAAGCGATACAGACCTTAACTTTCCTTTTTAGACTTTCTTTCTTTTGAAGTCTCTGGTTTGTTTAATATCAAAAATGTTTGGAGTCCTTATGCTCAGTTATTCTAAAATTCACTAACAAAAGTTTCCCTGAGATGAGGAACAAAATGCTGTGCCCTGTTACTATTAGCAGTCTAGCAAGAGCATAAACTGAAACATGAAATACATAACCCTTAAAATTCTTTCTCTATTGTAGCATGTAAATTGTTACCAAAAAAAAAAAAAAACCAAACAAAAAAACACCTCAAAAAAAAAACTCAAAACCAAAACCAGGGAGGAGAATAGCCTAGCAAATTGAATCATTATTCAAACAGCTCCCACATTTAAAACCAACTTGTAGTAGGCACTCCAGTTATAACGATGCCACTAGGATCTTTCAGTTAACACCCAAGTTCTTCCTTCTAACTCACGAAGCACTGAAACATTGAAGTCAATTTCAGTTCTGTGGGTGGACATCATATGAGAGCTTACAAGCCTGAAGTACACTGGCAGCTGCCAGCAGCTTTTGGGAACTGGTCCCAAAATATTTTTTCAGGTTTCATTTAACAAAACAAGTGGAATAAAACAACAGAAATCCCCCAAAAGTCTCATCTCTACATCTCTGGTTAGTGAGACTGTGAGTCTAATGCATTTGTCTAGGGATGGGGACAGGGTGACTAAGCTCAAAGTGCATATTCTTTTTGTTGAAAGCCACAATGACTTCTGGTCATGACTCTCCCTGTATGCAGAGGCTGCAGCTCTCAAAAAGGAAAACATGTATTTGTGAAGAGGAGAAGGGTATGTTTATGTAGACAAGTGGATCTTTGTGATTTCTGTGTGAAGACATGATCCCTTCTGTTTAAAAGTTTGAGAACTCTTACACAAATGTCAATTTCTCCATTTGGACTAAGTCAAAGTGCTAAGACTGAGACATCCCTTTACATTATTTATACTGGTGTCAGAAGTTCAGGGTGGATGTGTTCTCCTGTGCTTTTCCAAGTAACATGTACAAATATTTCATTAGTGGCAAACACCTTAAAGCACAGTTCCAGCCCTATAGAGACACTTGAATCATTAGAGAGCTCAAACCCCAAATGGTACTTCAAGGGAAACCTTTATTTCACCTCTCTTGTGTTTGAAAAAGAGCTGAAGACCTAAATTTAGGGATTTGGTTCCTATTGTCTAAAGTAAGAGAAGTTTTACATAAAGACATTAAAAATCCCAGCAGTGCAGTTCCAGTCTAATGATAGCTGCTACTGATGTACTGTTTAAACATACTGCTTCTGGAAGATCATGGCATAGCTGGAAATTATTTGTCTGTCTGACCTTCATATTTTTCCTCTGTTTTGCAGGCCATGGAATGATTACACCAATCAATGACCTACCTGGGATAGATACCTCCTCCTTTGTTAAAGGAGAAAAACTTACTCGTTGCAAGTTAGCCAGTTTGTATAGATTGGCTGACTTGTTTGGGTGGGCACATTTGCCAAATGCCTATATCACGGTAAGTATTTCAGACAATAAAAAGCTTTATTTGCAGTCTTACCTATTCATTAAAAGTAATTTTCCACCTTAGTAATAAAAATATATTGTTAATCCATTTTCTTTGTCCTTTGCAGGTGAGAGTAAGCAAAGAACATGACCATATTTTAATCATACCAAGAGGTCTGTCCTTCTCAGAAGCTTCAGCTTCTAACTTGGTATGTAATTCAACTGCTGTATAAACTGGCAAGGCTCGGCCTGTTTTCTGAAAGGCCTCATGGCTGTGAAAAGGGATTTCTAAACTATAATCATAGAATCATCTGGAGTTTGGGGGTTTGGGTTTTTTTTTTGGTTGGGGCTTTTTTCCCCAGTCTTTACCTACTAAATAAAAAGCTGATGAACTGTTTGGATACCATATCCTTTGTCCCTAGCTTTTCTTTTGGAGTTTAGCTTTGCTTTCTGTTCCTTTGTGTTCAGCATCAATGTGGAGCAGGCAAAGTTTTGTTTCCTCTCTGATGAAGCTCACCAAATAACCTCAGTGAAACAGCAACCTTCTATAACCTGACAATATGGTCATGCATATGAAATTACTTTGTAGGAGTAGTGTTAGTAGTCTCAGCTCTTCTCTTTAGAAGTGGGGAAATAAAGTTGTATAATCTTCCCCAGGCACAAGAAAGAAGCTGAGTGAAGTTACAGATTGGCATTTAGGCAATGGTAGCTGCAAGTCACGTGTCTTTTGGTGCACAACCTGCCATATGTTCTTCATGTTAGTATCTATCTGCAAAGAAACTACCTCCAGATGAAAAGGGTAGCAGACTGAGGCTGATAGCATTACACCATCAAAACCAGAATCAAAACACAAATGTGAGACCAAGACCTGGTATGACCCTGCTATTGTATTTTGTTGACTGTGGAATTATTATTTTACTGTTTCCATTAAACTGAAAAATCCCTGCACATTTAATTCTCTTACTGGAAGTTTCTCAGAGGCTGAATTTTCTTCAGAGAGGAATATATGTTTTAGCAGGTCTCATCTTTCTTTCTTCCACAGCTAGACTTCCAGCAGCTGGCCTGGTCTTAGCTGGATGGTTTATTGACACACAGATTCATGACTACTCTCCTTTTTTCTGGTGCTCTGAGCCCTAAATATGTGTGTGTGTGTGTGTGTGTGTGTGTGTGATATCGGTACTAAGTAAGAGTACTTATAGATAACAGCAGTTGTTGCAAAGTTTTTGAGTATTATTCCTGTGTTTGACTTTTCCAGGTTAAAGTAAACATCCTAGGAGATGTAGTTGACCAAGGAAGTACAACTCTAAGTATTGACAATGCAGGATTCAGTCCACATGTGGCCATCTACTCCACACGCCCTGACGTCAAATGTGTAATACACATACATACCCCTGCCACGGCAGCTGTAAGTATTCTGTCTAGTGTAAAGAGTAAAAGGAAGCAACTTTAGTTTACCTCATTATGAAATTAAAGCACATTTTTTAATCAGGATCACTGCTCACAGCAGTTCTGATTTGGGTTGTAGCATTGGTTCTACACTAGTGAAGAGAGGTGTCAGGTTATTAAACAAGCAGAGAGTGAGGTCTGGGCCACCACAGTGAAATGGATAGGAATAAACTGATGCTCAGATACAGATACAACTTGGGTTGAGGAGGCTGTAATGTGTATAGATAACACAGGCCTTATTTATAGCATCTTAGTCCACATAGCATGCTGTAATCATCCTAATTTGTGTTATGCAGTTCCATTTTTAGGTGGCTTAATTAGTAATTATGTTCTGCTTGGGTTTACCTTACTGTTAAAAAGTCACAGTTAACATAAACTAAAAAATGTTTTGTATAACAATGGTAAAAATTTAAGGAGACTTGTAAGAACTGTTTTGAAATAAGTTTTGTGTTATTTTATATAGGTATGATAAATAAATGCATGTTTGAATGCATATATAAGCATTCCTTGACTATAGACCAAAACAACAAAGCTATGGATAAAACTCCTTTTGTGTTAGGGTTTTTTTTTGGAGTTGTAAGTGTGGGAAAGAATAAAAAGCTTATGCTGAGAATTAAACATCAATAAAAGCCACCAAAAAAACCTTAGTTGGGATAACTAGTATTTTCCTATAATTATCTGTCCCTAAGTTGGATAGCAACAGCTCTGTCACCCTATTACGAATTAGATTAAGGCACAGGGGAAGTATCGATTGTTTCTAAGCTTTCACTGTGAAGAGTTTCTGTCTTCTAGAGAAGAAACAAAGTACATCCTGCTGAGGCTGAGATGTGGGCCTTAAGAGTTTCATTTTTTTCCTAATTATTAGTGCTTCATCTTCTTCAAATAGGTTTCATCTATGAAATGTGGCATCCTTCCCATATCACAAGAGGCTCTGATTCTGGGAGATGTTGCTTATTACGACTACCAGGGCTCTCTTGATGAACAGGAAGAGAGAATTCAGCTTCAGAAGGTTCTTGGACCCAGTTGCAAGGTATTTAACCTCATTCAAGCTCTTCATAAAGGATTTTCATGTACTGTGCCAGTTTCTACCATTTAACATTAGTGTCTTCATTTGCTAGGTATTAGTTTTGAGAAACCATGGTGTCGTAGCACTAGGAGAGACACTGGAAGAAGCATTCCACTATATTTTCAATGTGCAGCTGGCCTGTGAAACACAGGTGAGAGGGAATTTATCTGTATTTAATTTCAAACACTTCTGCTGTTGAGTTGTAGATTACATCCCAGATTGGAAGATCTCTAATCACAAAATACTTGGGAGTTGTGGAATCCTGCAATCCAATCATGTGCCAGGGCAAAGTCAGAGAAATTGGAATAACCAGAGAAACATAGAAGGAACAGCACAAATACTGTGTCATTCATCTTTGAAATGAGTATTGGTGATGTTCCACTCTGAGAGGTACAGGTTTTATTCCATGCTGTGGAGTGTGAGCTTCACACAGAGAGCCTGTGAGATAATAGATTTGGTGGGACTTGTCGCGTATGGAAGTGTGACTTTAGACCTGTCAACAGCTCGTTTTATCAAAGCCGAAAGTTGTGACTTCTCCCTGTGACCACAAAGATTTGTAAAACCAAATAAACAGAAGGTCTTTGGAGCAATGGTAGAGGGTAGCATATTTAAAGATGATTTGAGTCCCAAAATCAGTTAGTTTTGTTTTATCTAAGTTCAGTTACCTGGTTAGATTATTGATAATCCTTAGATACCAGAGAGAGACCACTGAAGGTCCCCAGCTTCCATAACTCTTAAATCTGTCCCTAGATACTTTGTTTTGCTCCTGTGAATCCTGTCCCCCCAAGTAGGCATTAAGAGGTGCAAATGGCACTTTTCCAATCCTTTCCTTGCTTCCTTTGCCCAGACATTCATTTCAAGTTCAATCACTCATCTTGAAATGGATATTGGCCCCCCCCCTCAAAAAAAATAATAGCCTAGTGATGCAAAAAAACCTTTTTAAGTTACTCTGAAAGCTACCCTTTGAGTTTACTCCTTTTGAAGTGCAATTATTAGTAGATATTATCATCCTTTTTCAAAAGAATCGTTATTTTAATACTTTTTTTTTCACAACACAAGACTAGCCTGAGAAATAACTGCAGTAACATATGTTTAGGTTGGTTTCTCCAGAAAATTAGAGAGTCCAAAAGGGTTTGGGGTTTGGTTTTTTATTTTGGTTTGGTTTTTTTTTTTTTCCACAAATGAGATTCCCTTATTGATGTTTCTAGGTTCATGCATTAGCTGGAGCAGGTGGGGTAGACAATCTCCTAGTACTGGATCTGCAGAAGTTCAAGCCTTCCACACATGGTGTGGCAGCCACTGGAGGAGGTGGAGTTAATATGGCTTCACAACACAAGTGGAAAGTTGGGGAGCAAGAATTTGAAGCGCTTATGCGGATGCTGGACAACCTGGTGAGAGCACATTGATGACATTGTCGACATTGTCCATACAGGCTGTTTTGAGTTGCAGGAAGAGCTTCTGTAAAGCTAATTTTTTCCCCTCTGCTCTCTGAATTTGAAAATGAAGAATGATATTTTATGGTATGTGAAATAGCTTCTTCTGCTTAGCTTAGTTTTTATTATATCAGTGTATCTGCCTGCAGTCTTCTGTCTTGGTAAAAAGATACATTTACAGACTCACAGAATGCCAGGTTGGAAGGGACCCCAAGGCTCTGGTCCAACCTTACTGGGTGAAGGTGTAGTTGGAATGAGCTGGCCCAGTACCCTGTCAAGCTGAGTCTTCAAACTGTACAGTGTAGGGGAATTCACTGCTTCCCTGTGGAGATGATTCCAAGATCTGATTGTTCTCATGGGGCAACATTTTCTTTGGAGTCCAATGGGATTCTCCCCATCACCCCTTATCTTTTCCATGGGACTCCTTGTCAAAAGGGAATCTTCATCCTCTGGGTAGCCACCTGATAACGGTACCATGCACAGGGTGAGTTACATCTCACCACCATCCCAGCTCCCAGGAGCTTCAGGATTTGCTACTTATCTCAGTCTTACAATAAAAATCCAGGAATGTGAATTCTCTCACATCTCAGGCAGAGTGACCAAGCAATTTTCTAACCAATTTGTAGTTTTTCTTGGAGCATTAAAGATGACAGATGAGGAAGTCTCACCTAAAACAGAATCTGAGGCATGTCAGCACAGACTCTTCAGAGCCATAGAATCATAGAATGTTTTAGGTTGGAAGTGATCTCAAAGATCATCTAGTTCAAATCCCCTGCCACAGGCAGGGACACCTCCCACTAGAACATGTTGCTCAAGGCCTCATCCAACCTGGCTTTGAACACCGCCAGTGAGGGAGCATCCACAGCCTCCCTGGGCAACCTGTGCCAGTGTCTCACCAACCTCACTGTAAAGAACCCTTTCCTAACATCTAGTTTGAATCTCCCCTCTTCCAGTTTACAGGATCACAGGATGTTAAGGGTTGGAAGGGACCCAAGGAGATCATCGAGTCCAGCCTCTCTGCCAGAGCAGGACAATACTATCTAACACAGATCACAGAGGAACACATCCAGACAGGCCTTGAAAATCTCCAGAGGAGACCCCACAACCTCTCTGGGGAGCCTGTTCCAGTGCTCTGGGACCCTTAGAATAAAGAAGTTCCCCCTTGTGTTGAGGTGGAACCTCTTTTGCTGCAACTTACACCCGTTGCTCCTTGTCCTATCCCAGGGAGCAAGTGAGCAGAGCCTGTCCCCTCCCTCCTGGCCAGCCTTCAGATACTTATAAAAGTTTATCAAATCCCCTCTAAGTCTTCTTTTCTCCAGACTAAACAGCCCCAGGTCCCTCAGCCTCTCCTCATAAGCCATGCCCTCCAGTCCCCTAATCATCCTTCTAGCCCCCCGCTGGAACTTCTCCAGTAGATCCCTGTCCCCCTTAAACTGGGGACCCCCAACCCAAACACAGTATTCATGATGAGGTCTCACCAGGGCAGAGTAGAGGGGAAGGAGAACCTCCCTTAATCTACTGGACACATTCTTCCTAATACACCCCAGGATCCCATTGGCCTTCTTGGCCACAAGGGCACATTGCTGTGCCATGGTTAACTTGTTAGCCACCAGGACCCCTGGCTCCCTCTTCACAGGACTGCTTTCCAACAGACCACCTCCCAGCTGGTACTGGTGCAGTTTGTTATTTCTCCCCAGATGCAGGACTTTGCACTTGTCCTTGTTGAACTTCATCTGGTTCCTCTGTGCCCAGCTGTCCTGTCTGTCCAGGTCTCTGTTCATTTAAACCCATTACTGCTTGACCTCTCATTACAAGACCTTGTAAATAGTCCCTCCCCAGCCCTCCTCTAGGTCCCCTTCAGATACTGGAAAGCCACTATAAGGTCCCCTCGAAGCCTGCTCTTCTCCAGGCTTAAAGCCCTAACTCTTGTAGCCTGTCATCATAGCAGAGGTGCTCCATCTCTCTGATCATCTTCGTGGCTCTCCTCTGGACTCACTCTAACAGTTCCATGTCCTTCTTGTGTTGGGGGCTCCAGAACTGCACACAGTGCTCCAGGTGGGGTCTCACAAGAGCAGAGTAAAGGGAGAGAATTGCCTCTCTTGCCCTGCTGACCACACTTCTCTTGATGCAGCCCAGCACACGGTTGCTTAAATTTCCCATCTCAGAAGCATGTTTGCTCTTTGTAGTAGCTTAATAGTAAAAATATATTTTAATCACCACCTAGTAAACAGACATGGCAGATTGCCTCTGTATTTTGTTACTAGCTGTAGTATTAGGAAAGAAGATGATTATTTGTTATTTGTTTGAAATGTCCATCTCACTGCACTATAAATTCTGGAACAGCCTTCAATACAAACAGAGTGAGGAATGAGGGAGTGTCATGAACTAAGATGTGCTGTTGTGCAAAGTAGATAAATGTTCTCATGACCCACCTAGGTCATAACTTGAGCAGGAGGTCATTTGGTGGTCATACATCCACAAAGGTGGGAAGAAGGTCAAGTGTGAGTGGGATCTTGTCCAATGGCTACTGTACAGTCTCCTGCATGTTAATAGTGTGGATGAATGTTAGACAGCGCCACATGCTCTGAAGAGCTCAGTGAACCTGTTTAATGCATATAAGGCATCACAAAACTTCCATGACTTCTTCTGGGTACTATTTCCTGATTTATTTGATTATATATATATATATAAAAAATCATCTGGTTTTGTTTTTACCTCCTCCATAGGGATACAGAACTGGCTATGCCTACAGGCAACCATTAGTCAGAGAAAAACCCAGACATAAGAGTGACGTTGAAATCCCAGCCACTGTGACTGCTTTTTCCTTTGAAGATGATACAATCCCGCTTTCCCCCTTGAAATTCCTGGCTCAGAGGCAACAGAGGGAAAAGACAAGATGGCTGAACTCTCCAAACACATACTTGAAAGTTAATGTGCCTGAGGAGTCCTGGAATGGGGAAACCAGTCCCAGGACTAAGATCACGGTAGGTAGATGTTTTAGACAGTGGCTTCATTTTTGCACTACTTGAAAGTAAATTAAAAATAGTTTCTGTGAGGGAATCTTTATCGGGATTAGCAAATAAGTTTATCAAGCAAATAAAAAACAGGCTTTTGGGAGACTTAATGACATTACTGCTAAGAGGCTCCTCTGCCTGGTGAAGAGGGGTTTTATTGGAAAAGCAACAGCTTGTGATACAATTTAGCAATCATTTCCCTTTTGTTACTGGCTCTTCTAAATCCTGAAGAGGGAAACAGTTTTTCTACCATCTACCATATCTTGTTCTGCTTTCAATTATCCACCAAACGTAGTAAGGTTTTAAACAGCCCACAGTTTATTCTCTTCACACGTGGTTTAATTCATCTCTGACTGCCCTTTTCATGTTTGTGAGCCTCCTGAAAACATATTTAGAGTTTGTTCATGCTCCTACTTTTAATGATTTTCCGCTTCCTTTGGCTCACCAAGATGCTTTCATTGTGTTTCCAGCCTGGAGAATGGTGGCTCTAGTGAGGTTAGGAAGCGTGATTCTAGCTATCAGGCTACTCCCTGTTGCATAGCACAACCGTAAGAGCGCTAGCGCCGCCTGCTGGTAGCCTTTGGGAGAAACATCCTCAGCTACTGACTCAAAACCCTGCTTAGAGGTGAAAAAAATGCGGACCCAAGTGTATGAAGGGTTCTGGAGGTAGTGGATCTATATACCAGATCCTTTCTAAATAACCCTGCATTAGTACACAGCTAGCACTGCCTTTTTCAGGAATGCGTTCACAGAATCACAGAAACATTCTATTCAGGTTGGAAAAGACCCTCAGGATCACCAAGTCCAACCAATATCCCTGTTCTACAAGGTTCATCCTAAACCATATCCCCAAGCACCACATCCACATGACCTTTAAACGCATACAGGGTTGGTGACTCAGCCACCTCCCTGACCACTCTTGCTGGGAAAAAAAACCCTAATGTTCCATCTAAACCTACCCAGTTGCAGCTTGAGGCCATTCCCTCACGTTCTATCACTATTTACTTGTGACAAGAGACCAACACCAACTTCTGCACAATATCCTTTCAGGTAGCTAATTCCAGTATTTGCCAACAGTAATGTTGATGATGCATGTTTGAGGCAGCAGAAATCCTCTGGGGCAAACAGACAGACTTGTAAAGAGTTGGGATCATTTTGTGGGATGTCATGTGGAATTGAGAATTAAGTGAGAAAGTCCTTTCTTTGTTTCTCTTCTTCAGTGGTGAGACAATAGTGAGAATTGTTCCTCCTCATCATGCTGAAGTTCTTAGTTGTCTTTTATTTTTTTTCTTTCAGTGGATGAAAGCTGATGACTCCTCCATCAGTGGAGGAACACCAATCAAAATTGAAGATCCAAACCAATTTGTTCCTCTAAACACAAACCCAAGTGAAGTGTTGGAAAAGAGAAATAAGGTAAAATGTGTAATGGAAGGAAAATGGTAACACTTCCAAATAAAATTATGTGCTGAAGTAATTACACAGCAGTAAAGTGACATTGTCAAATGCTCTGGGTTTGCTAGGGAGTTTCTTACATTGCATGTGATTTTTGGCATATGATGTATATGAAGCCTGCAGATGCATGTGGCATATAAATATATATATATACATACACACATATACATATATATGTATATAACTTTTGAATGCAATAGTTTGATGAGGGGCAAATGTTAGCCTTGGAAATGATAGACTGGAAATGGTAGTCCCTGCTATTTAGCATTATATATTTAGTGGGTAATTATGTGTCACTATGAACCAAATTGCTGTGCATTGTCAGTAAAATGATTCAGCCTCAAACTGTAATCTTACCTTATTCTGTCTTCATTTTCCTAGCATTTATTAAGCTGAGGTTTTTATAGTCCAGTCTTGCTTCCCAGTGGCAGCCAAAAAAAGAAAATGACAGTTGTTTTTGGATCTCTCTGTAAACACAAATATCTCACTGCTTTTCCTTTCCAGCACATAAAAAACTGTCAGATTGACCAAATACTCCACCCTAGGCAGAGCGATATTAGCAGATATTCAGGATACTTTCCATTTGATTACATATTTTTCTGTTTCTTGGAAAGCATCACATTGGTATCCATGGGGACTCAACTGGAGTCAGAAAGAGCAACACCCTTCCTTAGAACTAGAAAGAAGCTCTCTAATCATCTAGAGATTAACACCACAAGTCTCAGACAATAATTTTTAAATTCATACATTTCACTGTCTGGTTAAATAGTCTATTCCTATTTTTTTCCCTGCTGTAGATTGTTTTTAACCTGCTCTGTATGTATGCTTGTATCTATGTCTGATCTGTCAATCCCTTAAACACCAACAATGTGAAGCTAGGACTGTTGGCTTGGGGGAAAACAGAGAGATGCCCACAGAAGGAAAAACTTCACCAACCTTTGTGATGACAGAGATCTAATACCTTAACATGGAGTGTTTATTCTGGAGGGGAAGGAGAGGACAGGTTGAGAGACATACTATTCCTTGGAGCTTAGTTCTAAATACTGGGTTGTATAAAGTGCAGGAGCTAGGGTGGTTATTTGGGAGAACTCCTAAGCAGCACATGCAGTGCATTTAGAAGGAGAGATCTTCAGTTTTAGATGCAGCAGCTTGATTCTCCATCCATTTACTGCTGGTGGACACAGAAAGAGAAGTATCTGTTTCTAACCCAGTTTCTTTTCTCTGTGTAGATAAGAGAGCAAAACCGATACGACCTAAAGACTGCAGGACCACAGTCGCAGCTGCTGGCTGGAATTGTCGTGGATAAAAAGCCAAGTCCAGTGAGTAGGACATAATTAATGGCTTTACATATATTTAGATTATTTGCCTGCTTGTCTTGAGCACTCTGAGCTGTTTTCTTTCTAAATGCTTTGTTGGAACTGGTTATTTTAATGCCAGGTTCGGGATGTGTGATGCAAACTGTTCATGTCTCATTTCAGAGGTTTAAAATGTTAGTTTTCAAAAGGGCTGTGAGTGGTAAGTTTTGCCTGCCATTACTTTCAATGAAGTTGGACCCCCTGTCTTAAGAATATTTTAGCTAAAAAGTGATGAACTTTGCAGTGCATGGTGCTAAAAATAGTCCTTTCATCAGTCAATGGAAACCACTGCTGAAGGAAATGACTGAGACCCAGAAACAACTGTGTTTAAAAGAAGGGATGGGACCTTGTAGAAGGCAGCTTACATTGGAAACAGACTTCTTATTGCAAGGGAGACTTTCCAGTTTCTTGTCCATGCCATCTTATTTTGAGTAATAAATACTTGCTTCCAAAGAGTACAGATATCACTTGTAATCTATCTAACAGACTGTGCTGAATTGTAATTGGAAATTTATAGTTCCAAGAGTTTCCCATCATCCCTGAGCTAGTGCATCTGTTTCCTCATTTTGGTTTCTAGCATTCTCTTGAGATGACACTGAGTTGGCTTATTTATTTCAGGAAAAAAAAAATATTTTCCAAATGAGTTTTCTTGCAATATGAAAATAATTTAAATGTTGTCATTGTAAGATTCATCTCAGAAGAGTTTTTCCAATTGGATTCTCAAACTGGAGTGTGAGCACAGTTGCTTTCCTACACACACACATAAAATAAATCCTAGAACTTGAGGCATTTGCAGAAAAATATGGGAAACCTTCTTTCTGAATTCTTGTTAGAAGAACTCTGGCTTCTCTGAAGGCTATGTTAGTCCCTGAAGTGTAAGCTTCTGAGGCAGGTCTCTACTCCTTAAGCTGTTCCACTTGATACAAAAAGAACCTCACATAATAATGGTGCAGCTGCATAAGGATGGTGATTTACAGCTCAGAGTGGTTCATTATTATTTGAATGCTTATTAAATGGGGTAATTTTAGTATGGATGCACACATGAGGCTTTCCTGTATTCCCCACCAGTCTGCTATCACCAAACTTTGGGGGGGGGGGGGGGAAATGAGAGCTTTGCCATGTACACCTTGCTTGCTTCTCTTGTTTTAATTTCAATGTTGTGGCTTTCCCTTTTCTAGCCAATGCAATTCGAAGATGATGAGCTTGCACCACCAGCACCGCCAAACCCATTCAGCCATCTCACAGAAAAGGAACTGGAAGAGTACAAGAAAACAATTGAGCGCAAGCAGCAAGGGTTAGAAGGTCAGTGCTGCATTTTCAAATGGTGGAGTTTAATAATTTTAATCGTGAGCTCATTTCTAGCTTGAAAACACCTTCTGTAACAAATGTATGCATGCTGGTTATTAGCACATTTACTTTTGGCAACTGCTTTAGAACTGATCACGGCTTGAGAAGGTAGAAATTTTTGTGAAATGTTCTCTTTTTCTACTCTGGTTAGAGATAAAAATAAATCAGTGAAAGGTCTGTGCAGAGATGGGGTTTCAAACCCACACTTTAACATAACGGCCTTTAGTTATGTATTTTCCCCTCTGTTGTTTGGTTTTGTTTTTTCTTTCTTTCTTCTATCAGAAGCATAGAATAATGCATGTTGAAAGAGCTCATGAAGGTCAACTTAGTCTAACTTCCTCCTCAAAGCTGAATTCAAAGTTAGATCAAGTCGCTCAGGTCTGTCTAGCTGAGCCTTGAGGACTTGTAAGGATAGCAATTCCACAACCATTTCAAAAACCTTCCACCTCATTGTGGAAGTTTGCTGAGCAGTCTAGGTGATCGACTCTGAAAAGTGATCTTTGCCACTTGGATTCTGAAATGCATGGCAAAGCAGATAAAAGCTCTGTGATCTCTGGATTCATTTTGTCCCAGTTCTGATAGCAGATCTTTTTGTAGCAGTTCTGATAGCAGAATTCACAGGAAAAGGCTGCTAGATTCCCTTGGGAAGTGAAATATGCCACAATTCTTTACATTTTGTAAAACCATGCCAGTTATGTTTCCATTTTTTGGTCCTTGATTGCAGTGGGTTTGAGGACACATTTGTAACTTTTTCTTTCCAGAAGTTTATGGAAAAGTTTAGTCTTGGCTTCTTTTAGCCTTCCTTTATTTTCCCAATGTGCAAGACTCATCTGCTTTGACTTTTTACACTTTCTTCCAGTACTTCTGTTCCATGGGGAATTACTAATTCAGGGTTGATTTTAGTTTAGTTTAATTTTGTTTATTAAACAACAACACTTACTATGCACTCGTCTTCACTAATATTGTGCAATAAGCCAGCTTTGCTCTGTATCACATCCTGGGCACAGGATAATAGCTTACTGTAACAGCAGACTCTGTGACTTAGTGGCTAAGTGGGGCATGCTGCCTGGAATGCAGCCCTGGTACCCTTTGTAATGCTTTCTATTAAAAAACTGATATATAATGCTTGTTGGCAGGCAAAATGTGTAAATGCATAGTCCTATAGAGTTTAAATTGTGTATTGTGACTTCTTGAGGTTGTCAGCATGAGCAACGCAATGCAAGCAGAGCTGTAAATCTTGTAACACTGACATTCTTAACTTGATTTTTTTTCTTTTCACTTTTGCATGGCTACTAATTGAGATCTTGTCCTGCAGATGCTGAACAGGAATTATTCTCAGATGACGGTTCATCTGTCTCACAAATTCAGTCACAAACTCAATCCCCGCAAAATGTCCCATCAAAGTTAGAAGGTATTCCATGACTTTCTGTACAATGCTGATGGCTCTTGTAGCCTGAGTCATCCACTCTTCTGCTGCAGCCTTTACACTCGCATGAAGCTGGTTGATCCAGAAAGAGCCCTCTTTTACCAAGGCTTGGGTGGGACTCTGCAAACCTGTTTTCCCCAATTCTTTTTTCTAATGCATAATTATCACAAACAGAAAATAACTCAGGGCATTACTGAAACTTAGGTATTGATGAGATGGAGGAAAGGGATGTTACATTTTTGTTTTATTGGAAGTGTTAAGAACAGATTTATTTGTTATCTAAGGCCTCTCCAGCAAAGTCTAGGAAGGCATTTGGAGAGGGTGGTGCTCTAAATACTTGTGTATGAAATGGCTGCATTGTCACAAATTAGTCTCTTGCCATAAGATGTAGTTCTGAGTGTGCTTGAGACTCTCTGTATATGTTTTGCAGGCTGTATTTGTATCTGGTATATACAGCTTGAGCTACCTGACAGGGCTAAGGGTAACTTTTTCAACCCATTTTGCTTTAATGACACTTTCACAATATTGGTTTATAAAGAGTGAAGCGTGCAAATAAAGGGGGAAAAAGCCGCACCTAAGGACTTGATTCTTTGGATCACTCTCCAGATTCACAGACTTGGGTTCAGTGCTGGCTTTTCACACGGCAGCATACATAAATAATTGGAGATTTCTCTGTTCTTTCAGAAAATCACGAAGATCTCTATACCCAGAATGCTAACTTAATCTCTGTGGAGTTGCCAGTTGTGGTGGTGAACGGCAAGGAGGATGCCCATGACGTGGAAGAAGATCTCACCAAGAGAGTCAGTCAATTAACCACTAGTACTGTGGAGAGCATAGAGATTACAATTAAAAGCTCTGAGAAGATAGAAGAGGCCCTGTCCCCTGAAGGGTCACCTTCCAAATCCCCATCAAAGAAGAAGAAGAAATTCCGCACCCCATCTTTCCTGAAGAAGAGTAAAAAGAAGGACAAAGTAGAAGCGTGAGTGCAATTCTGTTGTGAGGAGACATTGCACATTTTAAACGTTTCAGTTTGCCCATTAACAGCTTAGTGTTAGGGGTGTGCAGTAACTGGACTTTTAACCTAAAGGAAAGGGAACTGGAAGAGGTTTTGCTTTAAAAAAAAAAAGATCAAACAACAAAACAAAAACATAAAAAGAAAACAAACATAAAATATATATATATATATATATATATATATATTTCATGTTAATTGAAAATTAATTCATCTCTCACTTAACTGTGCCCAAAATTGCTATGAGGGTTGGAAACATTCATTAGTTTCACATAGAACCACACTGGCAGGTGCTCGGTTGCCATCATAGCAGGATCAAATAAATACCACCACAGTATGCAGCAGCAGCAGCAGCAGCAAGTTCTGCTGGAGTATTTTGCAGACCTGAACATTTTCAGTACAGTTCAAGTCTTTAATAAAAGTTACTGTGGAGTAACTATTTTAAACTGCTGTCTCATTTGNGGTGGGGGGGGGTGGGTGGGAAAGGGAAACCCTTATTTTTCAAGAAAAGGGGATTTTATACATTAACATTGATAATTTAGTTTAACTGGCAAAACAAACAAAAAGATTTTATATGTTCGAATGTTTGTATACCGCTCAGTATAAAAGGTATTATAAGCATGTGAATCAAGCATTTAATAGTAGAGTGTATTTAAGAATGCTTGGTTTAGAGTACACTTAAATATAATTCAGGAATCCAGGGACTTAGAAATCAAAGGATAAAAGCATATAAAAATTGAACTGGATTCGTGTTTAAAAATTACATGTGGGTTATTTTGGTGGTGTTTTGTTTTTCTTCCTCTCCCTCTCTCTCGTGGTATTGCTAACGAATGAAGAAAAATAATCTCTTAACATAACCAAATGAAGGAAACAAAACTGTTAAAAGGGAAAGTGAAATAGTAAGAAAATAGGAAGAGACAAAGAAAGTAAAAGTTTGGTGATTTTTTTCTTTTTAAGTATATGATGAGGAGCATTTTTATCAACTCAGCAAAGCGCCATTTCCATGTTAGACGTTTGGAATCATTTGTTTGGATTCATGCAGAGTGCAACACGTTGGCTTTGTTCTTCACTTCCACTTTGGGTTATAAGGGTCTTGTTGAGTCTGTGTTGTCCTTTGGATGAACCCAGAGCAAATCAGAGCCTAGTGCCATGGGTAAGGGTCGTACTGCTGCTTACTCATTTTTACTGATCTTGTCATTTTAGTACTTTTACTGTGTTGTAAATATGAACTAAGCATAGAAAGCTAACGTAGGGTTTTTCTTCGCTGTGTCGAATAGTCTGTAAATCAACCATCACGATAGCAAGCGCATTTTTAAAGACTCATGTGATTCCTAAACTGCCAGTTTGACCTATTACACCACATATAATCGTTAAATATGGCTGGAGAGTGGTTTGGCATGCAAAAAAAACATAAAGTAATTAAAAAATGTTGATTATAGCATGTTCAAGGGGCTGGTTAGCTTTGACCGTGTTCAGTGTCGATGTCGGAATGGATCCTGGAAACAATTTCCTAGCTGTCACTAAATACTGGAATCAGTGTTTTTTAATCATAGTGGAATCTTTCAGTTGCTTAACGTTGTTGGGTTTTTTGTTGGTTTGTTTTTTTGTTTTTGGGTTTTTTTTTTTTAATGTTCTACATTATTTGTGTTGTATTACAACATCTGTAGAAACAGTAACCTGTGAACTCTTGCTTTTCATAACTTTTTAAAGAGTATATCTAAAAAACTGAATGCCACGTGCATAAATATTTTTTAAAGCTCAATCGTGAACTATTTGCACCTTTTTTTTTTCCTCTTTTTTTTTTTTCTTGCTAATGCCTCTATTTACTTGCTTTGGCATACAGAATGAGCCAGCCAACTCTTGTGTCCTGTGGAAAACGAACAGACAAAAAAAAATATATATATATATATAAATGTTATCTGAAAATTGCTCATAGATGTAATGCTAATTAATGTTTAAAAAGAAATCACACAAATAAACAGTATTTTAAATAGACGGATTTTTGTACGGCAGCCTTTTGTGCACGGAGATCTTACAGAGTCACGGAGACATCCAGGTTGGAAAAGACCCTCAGGATCACTCAAGTCCAACAGCTATCCTTACCCTACAAGGCTGACCTTAAACCAGGGGTCCTCAAACTACGGCCCGTGGGCTGGATACGGCCCCCCAAGGTCCTCAATCCGGCCCCCCAGGGTCCTCAATCCGGCCCACCGGTATTTACAGAACTCCCCCGCCCCGCCTCCGCCCGGGGTTGGAGGGAAACCAAGCAGCCGCTTCCTGCCACTTAATCCGCTCGCCGGCCTCCCAGGCACCCGCCGGGACTGGGCTGGAACCGAACTGTAATCCGGCCCCCGACACTGCTGGGCTGGAACCGAACTATAGTCCGGCCCACGACAAACTGTAGTCTGGCCCCCGACAGTGTCTGAGGGACAGTGATCGCCCTCCTGTTTAAAAAGTTTGAGGACTCCTGCCTTAAACCATATCCCCAAGCGCCACATCCAAATACACCCAGAGTCGGTGAGTCCACCACCTCCCTGGGCAGCCCATTCCAGTGCCTGACCACTCTTGCTGTGAAAAAAAAATTCCTACTGTCCAGTCTAAACCTACCCAGTCACAGCTTGAGGGCATTCCCTCTGTCACTATTTACCTGTGAGAAGAGACCAGTGCCAACCTCTCCACAACATCCTTTCAGGTAGTTGTAGACAGCAATGAGGTCTCCCCTCAGGCTTCTCTTTTTCAAACTAACCGTCCCCAGCTCTCCTCAGTCACTTCTCCTAAGGAGAGCCTCTAGGCCCTTCCCCAGCTTTGCTGCCCTCCTCTGCACTCACACCAGCACCTCAAATTCCCTCTTGTACTGAAGTGCCCAAAACTTAACATAATGCTCAAGATACTCATCAGAGCAGGGTATAGGGGGACAATAAGCTCCCTACTCCTGCTGGGTTTATGTATCTTGCAAGTTGAGAATCAGAGAGTGTCAGGAGTTGGAAGTGACCTCAAAAGATCATCCAGTCTAACTCCCATGCCAGAGTACAGCCACCTATACCATATCATATAGGAACACACCCAGGTGGATTTTGAATATCTCCAGTCAGGGAGACTCCACAACCCCCCTGGGCAGCCTGTTTCAGTGTTCTGTCACCATCACAAGGAAAAAAAAATCCTCACGTTTCCACGAATCTTCCTATGCCTCAGCTTCCACCCACTGGCCCTAGGCCTGTCACTGGGCGTCACTGACAAGTGCCTGGCTCCACCTTCCTGGCACTCAGCCTTCACATATGTGTGAACACAGCGAGGCCACCCCTCAGTCTCCTCCTCTCCAGGCTGCAGAGGCCTAGCTCCCTCAGTCTCTCCTCATAAGGAAGATGTTCCACTCCATTAGTGCTTTGATTATGCACATTGTTTCTCAAGAATTTATTCTTAAGATGACTTCTGGTGCTTATTCTGAAAGCTTTGCAAGAAAGTAGTCTGATCTGCTTAGAGAACAGTTGTTTTCTTTGTCATGGTTTCTGGAAATGAAAGAGTACAGGCCTGTGGTGAAATACACAGTGTTGTCAGGCAGTTGTTTTGAACCCTAGTGAGTTTGTGCTGCAGGTTCTCTCCTGGGCCATGATTCATAGAATGGTCTGGGTTGGAAGGGACCTCTGAAGGTCGCCTAGCCCAACCCCTTCTGCAGTCAGCAGGGGCATCCTCAGCTAGATCAAGCTGCCCAGAGCCCTGTCAAGCCTCACTTGTGTATGTCCAGGAATGGGGTCTCAACTACCTCCCTGGGCAACCTGTTTCAGTGTTTCACCACCCTCATGGTAACGAACCTGTTGTTAATATCCAATCTAATTCTCATCTTCTTGGTCTGCATCTCATGTTCTGCAGCATGGGTTTACGTATGACTGCCTGAGACTTAGGACTCAAGTGGTTTAAGTGCTGCTCCACAACATGGAGATAGCTTCTGGAAATTACCCTTTCCCCCCCCACACTATTATTAATGCGAACAAAGGGGCTTTTATAGGGAAATGTTTTAACGCAAAGTTATTCCAAGACATCTGTCTTGTGCCCTGCCAGCATATGGTATACCTTGGAGTCTCTGAGGCTGCAGAAGTTGCAGTGTTGTGTTTTCATAGCTGTATCAGCTCTGTGAAGTGTCTTTAAGGACTTCAGCAAATGTTTATTTTCATTGTCTTTCCACAAATCAGCCTTTTGTTTACGAGGAAGTAAAAATCCAGCCCTCTGAGTCTGGTGACAGTTTTATGAACTCAGTCCCCATGTGGAAGGATAGTTTTGGTTTAGCCTTTTAAGTAAATCTTAACCAAGATTCGAGGAACTTTCTTACTGTCATTCATCTCCAGGAACATCTACAGCCTGCTTAGTGCTGCAGTAACATGAAAGCAGATGCTGTATCAACACAGAGGAGCTTACACTGTAAGGCTAAGTCCATCTGTAAGTTTTTTTTTTCTTTGAGCCCTCTTTATTCTCAAGATTCTACAAACCACAGCAGACCCTTCTTTTTTATTTGGATCTTACCTTTCAGAGTGTTAAAATAAGAACTGGAGATTATTTCCATGCTTTGGTTTGTAGAAGGTGGGTAATAAGCATAACATACATTAGGGCTTAAATCTTAGGAAGCAGGAGCCTTTGAGAGAGAAAACAAGCTTCAAAGTGGATCATTGGCATGACAGGAAATAATTACTACTATCAGGATGGTTAACCCCAGAGAGCAGTGCAGAAAAGCAGCAGTGTGTGCTATGAGGAGTTACACTCGAGAACCTTATAAAGAAAAACTAATTGGAGTCATGCATCTTTCTGCCTCACTTCGGTCTCTGTATGGCCATACTAAAGTCTGTATTGTGATCTGGGTGATCACCTGCTGCCTTCTTTACACTTGGTCTGGAGGTTAAGTGTTACACAGCAAAAACTGTACAATGAGAGATGCTTTAGGCCGTGTTTCAGATGCTGTAGGAAGTCAGGATCATGTCATGGTGAAGGCTGCAATAGGCCCTTTTGACCAATATTTTCCTGCCTTGCCATCTGAGTTACTGTACACTGCTGAGCACATAGCATAAGCAGCTGCTCTCTGGTTTCCAGTAGCTGAGAATTTCCAGTTTTTCTACATGTCCTGTTTGCAAAACTGAATTTTCACTGTTTCAGCTTGTGGAGATTTGTTCAGTATGGTGTACTGCTAAGTAGCCAAGGACAGGAAAAAAGGGCTGCTATGTTCCAGCATGCAGGGCATGTGGGGCTGATGGAGACTTCTGACATGAGCACTGACGTTCCTCCTCTCGCTTCCTGTAGACTGGCAGGGAGATGCAGCCCCTCACCCAGAGGGCTCTTGCATGGGTTGGCATTTGCTCTTTCAGAGGCTGTTTGGGATCCAGTATGTTAAATGAGGTGGAGGACTCATTGAAAAGCACTAATTAGAAACTGCCTGGAGAAGAGTACAGAGGCAGCTGGAGTGCAGTCAGCCTGTCTGTGGGCATTGCCATGTGTATGGCTCAAATGGTGCGAGCAGCCCAGCGGGGAAGGCTAGGAGGGTATTCAGTGGAGATGGGCACTTCTGACATTTTAGCTTCACAGAGTCTTTATAAACTCCTATTTTTAGAGACCTGCAGATTAGCCAAACTTGCACAGGCTCTTAGAGGAGTATGCTAAGGTTGCTTAGCCTTTTGCCTCAATTTCTACTCTCAGCTGCAAAGCTAATAGCAGCTTTGGTTTCTAAGAGGAAAGTTTGCCAGAATATCATACAGAAACTCTTGTGTTTTTCTATAGCCACCTTCTGTGGAAGCCAGGCACTTTTCACTTGGGCCAACATACATCATGGAAAGTTGCAGTCAAGTTTTGATCAACATGTTGCCAAACAGAACAAAGCCTGATAATGAGAACTGGAGGGCTAACCTGGTCGCAGCTTGTGCCTCCAGCTCTGTTCATGCAAGCCTACTGACTCCTGCGTTAGCTCTGTAGGTTTTGAATTCTTTAAACACAATGGTGGAAGCTACTCAAGGCAGTCACGCTGAGCCAGGGGGTTAGAGAACATGTTTCCTTGGATGCATTCTCTAGCATTTTGATTGTCTGCGGTGATCAATATAAATGCAAGAGTTCAAGCTCTGAAATCATGGTTAAATTGCTCAGTCAAGCACAGCCTTTGAGAGGTGAAAATTCCAGCGGCCTTTAGATGGCATCAGACGTTCATGTTTGCTGCCGTCGCGCTCCGCAGGCAGAAAGCCATTAACAAAGAGCTTGCAAACAAAGTGTTTTGGTGGGCTTTATTCCACTCCCAGCGCAGCGAGATGAAAGCAGACATCTGGCTGTCAGACTCACTTTCTTTATTGATTCGTTTCAAAATCCAGTGGGCTTTGGCCAGGGGGCAAGAGTCCTCCACTCCACTCCCCTTCTTTTTTTCACTTCTGAACTCTCTCCACTGAGCAGAAGAATGTTCTTATGTTCCATATTTTCTCTATGACAAGTTTACCCAGAGGCCAGAGGGTGTTGGCATTTCTGGGTGGTTGGGCTAAAAGTGGCAGGAGTTCCTGGTGCAGGGCAAATAGAGCTGAGAAGTAGCAGAGCTTCAGATGTATTGAGGTCAGGGCAGAGCCTTGCTAATCGCTCCCAGGGGTGAGCTGTGGGTGTGTGAGTGGAGAACCAGAAGTCATAGTAGATGTGTCTCTAGGAAAGGTCTACAGTGAAGGAGATTATTTAAAATATTAGACAAAAACTGCTGCTTTTGAAGCTCAACCACAGAGTTTGGACACTTCTACTAAATCTGTGCAAGCCTTTAGAAGAGGTGTCTTGCTTTGGCACTGCCAACCTTTTGGTTACTCCTTTCTCTTCAGCTGATAAATTCTGCCCAAGGCACAGTTTGGCATCTCGGTCTGAACTGCACTTCGCTGGAGGCTGAAGACAAGGTCTCGTGAAGCATCACTGTATACTTGCCCTCTTCTTACACTGTTTCTTGGAGGTCGTCCTTTTGGCTTTGTTGTAAATGAGATAAGGGGCAAGTTGGACTTGCAGTATGATTGGTTACAGTTCTTTTTCTGTGTTGGTCAAACTTTGGAAGGGAAAGACTTAGCTGTTTGTATTGTTAACTGCTGGGCATGGAAAATCATGGTTGGGAGGAAGCTGGATAAGAGAGAGAGCTGGATGGGGAGAGATATTGGTCAAAGGGACAGATGCTCTGAGTTGTTTCCAAGAGCCAAAAAATACATGTTTGTCTTTTTAAAAAGTGGAGCTTTTGTCAGTCTGTTATTTACTTGGGATCTGCTGGTAAATAAATTAAGCACATAAAGGAAAAATGATGTCTGGAAGCATCTGGACCCCATGTTTAGCATTTTTAGTCTGTTTTGCTTGAATTTCCTGGTTTCTTCTGCCTATCTCTGGTCAACATTTGTATTGCCTTGAACTTGGGGAGAGAATGCCAAAGGCTCTGGGGTCCAGGTCAGCAGAAGCTGTACCCCTCTTGGCACTGCAACTGGCCACCCTAAAGAGTGGTTGAACTCCATATGTGTCCAAAGGGGCCTCAGCAGCTGAGGTCTGTCTGAAGCCAACACTGCTCCTCACCCTGCAAGTCCCTTTGCTGTCAGTAGCTCACAGCTATTGTTTTATTTTAAGATTAGTCATTACATGAAGAGGGAGAGAGTAAATTCTGGCAGCCAGCAAATGTGGGGTTGAGCTTCACTGCCCTGCCTGCTGCCTGCCCTGCCAGCTGTGCCAGGCTGCCTGGGCTCCAGGAGACATGTGTCAGCTCTGCTGGCATCCCCATAGTTCAGAGCGATGGAAATGGGCCAAATCCTGGTGCTAGGCTGGCATGGCACTTGCCTGTCTGCAGGGTGCTCCCAGCACCCATGCTGTGGGGCTGTTCTCTGCTTTTTTGGACTTTTTATTTTTCCCTTCCTGTCTTCTCCAACCAAAGGAGCTAAGTGAAAAAAAAAAAAAAAGCCTTCCTTTATAGTTCTGTGAGAATGGCTGCAATGCAAAAGTGGGGTGAAATCAATTAGGAGCTAACGTGGCTGCTGGAGAGTGAACATAAAGGCTTCCCGCTGCAGTTGTGCAGGGCTGGTGGCATGGCGCTTCCCCTGCTACTTGTCTCTTTGGTCTGACTCTGTTTCTTTTTGGTGTGGGTTTTTTTTTATATCATGAAAATGCTGCCAGGCTTTCTGCAGAGTGATTCAAATGCTGGTGTGGCAGTCAAGGACTGGTGCTCAAGGCCAGATCCTGAAGATCCTCTGCCAGCCCTCCAGAGCTGGGATGTTTGCACTGCAGAGGTGAGAGCTGTGCTGAGCTCAGGCTTTACCAAACAGTGAAGATCTTTCTTCACCCACGTTTTCAGAGCTCTAAGCTACTCCTGCATTTAAATTTTGATGCAGAAATGGTTGTGCTCTGTGTTAGGTAGTGTTTTGCCAAACTCCTGGAGGACCTTTTACTTTGTTTTGGAACACTTTGGGACTGCGGAAGACGGATGTGTTGGCTTCAGCTGCACACATCAGTGAGCACCTCGCCTGGAAATACTTGCTGTAGCTGGCCCACAGCTACCATTGCCATCCCTTCTGACTTTGTGTCCTTGTCTTCCCACGTTGGAGGGCGTGTTTGCTCTGAGTCCCAGGAGGGATGATGGAGGGATGTGAGGAGAAACTGACTTGACATGTTTCAACCCAGCTGTGCCAGAGCTGCCCAGCACCTCGCCTTCCCTGGCTGGAGGAGTCACGGGCTGCTGAAGGCCATTCCCAGTACTCCCCATCTCTTGAGAGGAAGATATCCACTATCCACCAGGGCCAAAGAATCCTGCACCTTTCTGACTTGCCTTCTTTAGTGTCAAAATTTCCCAGTGACTTTCCTTTTGCATTTGCAGTGGTAGCTTGATAGGGCTGCGTGTCTCTGGATGCTGATGTAGCTTTTGCAAAGTTTTATTTTGCAAATGTCATTTGCAAAACCAAAACTTGTGTTCTAAGTTATCAGGCCAGTGAGGAGTTCAACTCTGTAAGGAATAACTGCAATTCTCTGAGGTGCTGGCATTGTCCCAAGCAGGGCTTTTAGCCTGAGCCCTCTGCTACCCAGCAGATGCTGCCGGCTAATGCTTGTGTTGACCTTTGGCACATCAGTTGCTGCCTGCTCTCTGACCTCGTCACCAAGCTCAGCACTCATCCCTCTCATCTCAAAGGTACAGAAAGTTCAAATATTGCCTAAGTTGAGGTGCTTGAATTAGCAGCCTGATTTCTCTCCAAGGGCAAGATACAGGAGAGTGAGCTGTTTAGCCCTTGGCTTGATGTATCAAAAGCCCCTGAGCTGCCAGTGGAAGAGCAGTCTCCAAAAACCGGTAGCACAGCAACTGGCTGTTATGCTTGAGGGCCTTCTGAGGACTGAGTTACCTGTTGGTCATTCCCAGCAGCTGAGCGCTTTCCCTCTCCTTTGTTGGCCCGCCAGCAGGGGGAATGAGGAGGTTGCCACAGATGTCTGCTTTTCTGTATTGGAGGTGTTGAGAGCAGTTAAATGACCCTTAAGGAACGTCTCTTCATGTTAAGCACCTTTCAGTGTTAATGGTGGGGCAAGAACCTGCCCAGCATGTCTCACATGCTGGCAGTTGGTGTAATGGCAGTAAGGCTTGGGAATGCTTTGAGTCCAGAACCAGTGGCCACACAGTGGGGTAAAGCAGCTAGTGGGACATCACCTCATTCTTTTTACCTCTGAGTAAGGGTAACAACTGAATAAGAGAGATTCTGCAAACATTGAAAGGTTCTTGAAACTAGTGTAAGCTCAGTCCCAAGCCATTCCTGCCTGTAAAGACAGCTTGCTTTTAAAACACTTTTGGTGAAGAACTCTAGCTTTAAGCTCAGGCAGCAGGATGGGTTTGCCTTTCTGCTGTGCTGTTTCCTGCATGGCAGAAGCCACCACTGTGCCCTTCCACATGCTGGGGCACTATCTGCCTGATGCCTACCTGGGCATGAACCTCTGCTCCTTGAGGCACCAAAGTCCAGACATGGAGCTTGAGTAAGAGAAGAGTGCCTTGAGAAAACTGGAAAATAAAGGCATTTAGCCTGTGCATCGGCCACACAAGCAATTGCATGGTATTTCCCTGTCAGCAAGACCAGGCACATGGATTAATTCTTGCCTTTCCCACATCAAAAGTCTCTAGCCTGAAGCCCAGATGGTCATTAAATGGAGGACATTTGCCATGCCGCTCATCGTGTGTCACCTGCTAGGTGGAAAAGGGAAGCCAGTACAGCAAGTCAGGCTGTCTCTGCATGGCTTGCTTAGCTGAAGGTGTCTCTGGGGTCTGCAGCACAAGCAACCAGTGAAGAGGGATTTGTGGGCCAAGCAGGAGGCTAGCAGAGTGGGGAGGACAAACACAGCCTGGGCTCTGTATTGTCACCTGAGTGTTGTAAGAATGCAGATGTGTACCTGGGCAGGTGCTGCACTGTACCTCTTGAGATTATTTCCTGAGTTACACCTTTGCTGGATGCCAAAAATTACCTACAAAGAAGACACGAATGCACTGCAGCAGCTGCTGCTATATACAGAATTGCACAGAATGTCAGGGGCTGGAAGGGACCTCAAAAGCTCATCCCGTCCACCCCCCACCCCCCCCCGCCAGAGCAGATCACCTATACCAGATCACATAGGAACGGGTCCAGGCAGGTTTTGCATATCCCCAGAGAGGGAGACGGAGATGCTGTTATACAGAGTGCTTTGCCCTTAGATGGTGGGATACTTCCAGCCCAAATTCTTCTTTAGGTGAATAACCAACGTGGAGAAGTTGGCTGTCAAATGCACTCAGCAATTTGGGAGCATGGGGCAATAATTCCCTTCCCCATATATCAACTACCAATATATTCCAGTGAATTTATGCATCATTTTCTCTTTAGCAAGCAACAGCAAAGTGTTTTCAGTACTTACTCTTTTCCATCTGGCTAGACAACTCTCTCAAACACCAATGCCTATAATTACAGATATATTTGTGTGTGTATATATATATATATATAAAACACATGCTAATTCTATCTGCAGAGGTATAAAATCATTAAATCATTTATCATGCCTGGCTTCAGTTTTATTTTAAAGCTGCTAAGAGTCAACATTCAGCCAGCTTTAGAAGTATGTTTTATAAACAAATAGAGTTTATTTAGATGTATCCCAACATGTTTACATCTAATAAGTAACATCCATTTAAGCATGATTGGCATGTCACCTAAATGTGATCATTCACCTTCAGCTGGAGCATCTGGTCCTTCCTGGATATATTTAATGGGGCCAGCTTCACAAGTTACCTGGAAGAGGCAAGCCAGGCAGATTTCTCTCTTCCATGATCTGGCTTATGGAAGAATATTTGATTACTGGAGTGATTCTTTTATTTTTTTATATATATATATATATATAACATCAGATATTTTGGGCTGATTTACTCCATTTGACTGGGTTTCTGCCTCTCTAGTTGCTTTGTGGTACTAAAGATGCCTTGAATGCCTTCTTGGGGCAAGGATGCAGGCAATAGGTCAATGTCACCTGAACTGTCCTGGCAGCATCCTCATGCCTGTGGGTCTGGTGCAGCAACAGCCACTCCCTGGGGGGTGCTGAGCCTATGTGCAATACTTCAAGAGATAAGTGCCCTGTCCCTTCATTTGAAATGAGCTTTGTGCAAACAAGGGGGCACAAGGGGAAATATCCTTGATAGTTTTCTTACATTGGGTGTTTGGGGCCTGAATGAAAGCAACATACACTGAACACATTCAAAAGTTTTTTGCTTTTCCTTTCAGCCTCTTCCTTCAATTTCAGCCACATAGGTGCTGCTGTGAACACAGCAACTGTACACCACAGCATGTTGCAAAGGGCAGTAAGAGGCATCCAGCCTGGCTGGAGAGATCAGCATGTTTTACACAGGGGATCAGCACCTTTATCTGTGTGAAAATAATCTTGTCTGAGCCTTTGGCCGATGGATGGTTTGTGCAAGCAGGTCAAAGGTGCCCCTGGAGGAACTGGATTCCCAGGCAGCACTTCCAGCTCCCCTGAACCCCACATCAGCATGGGACAGCTTGCCAAGGCTCATCATGTACTATGAACTCCTCTCCGGGGTGGATTTTGGCAATCCACCTGTGTTGCATTAACCCCCAGAGAGATCAGGATTCAGCCTTTAATCCCAGTGCATCCTGGGTGCTGCCCCCTGAAGCAGGGATATGTTACTTCCCCCAGAATAGTCTCTGCTCTCATTTAGCTCTAATCAGGGCTCTCAATATTGCTGATTTACTAGATACTCAGAAAACCCATTCACTTTGAGAGATCAATATTACATGAAAGAAGCAAAGTGGTGTCTAGGTGAATGGAAACGCAGTGCTGTGCTCCCTCGGCAACTCAGCAGCCCAGCAGCTGCCCGACACCGAGCAGAGGACGTTCAGGAGATAGGGGACATATTTGCAATGCAGAGGCACACCAAGCCTGCAGAGGGGACAGGCTCACATAACCTCATCTCCATGGGTCAATAAATTAGGTGGCTCTTTGCAGTGGCAACATCATCAAATGCTGTTATGTTTTAACATGAACTTGTCATCTTGAGCATCTTTAGTGCTTTGACTTTCATTCCTAATGAAGTAACGGGATGCTGTGAGAGTCAGCTTCAAGCCCTCCTCCTGCTTAGCTGGGCAGGGAGATTATGTTCCTCTCTGGGAGCTGCTCTGTTCCTAGGTAGGTGCTTGAAGGAGAGGTTGCTAATTATCCCTGCATGATGATCCTGACTCCAGCAATCTTAAAGAAAAAAGTGGCTCTTGCCATAATTAAATAACTGAGCAGAAGTCTGAGATCTGCAGTAGGACTGTTGGGAACAGCTGAACATCCTATATTGTGCAGCTGCTGCCAGGGCACTGTGTGTGTGTGTGGTGCAGTCCTGGACACCCCAAGCCAGAGCAAGATGGATGGAGAATTGTTAGTGCAGGTGTGTCCAGGTCCCATCACTGTCACCTCTTGGCTGGTAAGGACTCTGAAGGCAAGGCTTAGCACTGGAGGAGCACTGGACACACTGCTGTCCTTTCTGAGCTGCTCTGGGGCATGGGCAGGCAGGGACAGCCAGAACTAACCCATTTTTAGTTGGGTTTTAAAAGGCCAAATTCCTCATGTCTGTGGGCCAGCAACAAGCTGTTCCACTGCCAGATGAGCTGCAAAAGCCACTCTTCCTGCCCTAACATCCAAGTTTCTATAGCCCACAAATGGTTTAATATCTGGAAAATTTAGGTTAAATGGGGTGTATTCCCACAAGGAGAAACAAAAAGGTCTGCTGTGTGCAGAGCACTGCCCCTGTCAGCTTGTGCTCAACTCAAGGATTAAGTAGGTTTTGCTGTGTGATGACAGCCAGGTTCTTTAAGGTACACACACAAACACACGTGTGCCACTTTTGACAGCTGCCTCTAACGTGATAGATGTGGTTACAAATTGATTTTAGGATTAGATTTTGTAACTCCACCAGTTCTAAAGGAATGACAGTACCTCTTAGCTCTGGTGTTAACCACAGTGCTGCCAGGGCTGTTACCAGGGGCTGGGATGGCCACTGCAGCACTCCAGCATCCAGGAAGGATGCTCTTGCATCACTGGAGATCCAGGATTGGGAGCTGGGGTAGGGCGATGCCCAGTGCTGCACATGCAAGGCAGCAGGGATAATGTCAAGTTCCTGACAGCTCCTTTCAATCCATTGCTCTTCCGCTGGCAAGGGGTCCATGCTCTGTCTCTGCCAGTTTTCTTGCCAGTGTGGTTAATTCTATACCGTGTTCAAATTCATCCAGCTGCAATTGTCAGAGTATTTCACATGCACAGGAAAAATGAGAGTGTGTGTTTGTGGGGCTGGGTGTATACACGTGTATGGTGTACCTGTATGTGTCCATCAAAGCTTCTAAAGTTCCCAGCAAAAGCATCATCATTATTCTCATTTCATCTTTTCCTTGACTGCTGCCTTCCTCCGCCACCTCTGTTGGGGGGGGGGATGATCATGAAAATGTCGTTATAAACAAACATACAAACAAACAGAAAAACCCCAACCAACCAAAACAGCAACAACAAAACCCCCAAACAAGCAGCAACAAAAACCTCACCACAGAATATTTCTACAGGAAGAAGAATTTCCCTGTTGTGCAGCTTTAAACCATTCTGTGAATCTATGAGTATGTGTTTACAATTGCCCAGGGCAGCTGCAGCAACAAAGTTTCTTTGCAGGGCTCTTACCAGTGCACTCAGCTTTACCCCATGGCTCACTGATTTACCGGGTTCCAGCTGAGGCCCTCTTGCCCCTAAAGCCAAGTCTAGACCTGACGCCACCAGCCCATGTCTGCAGGGGCCGGGTCAGAGGGCTCAAGTTGAGCACCTCCTTTGTCTCCTGTCCGAGGGCCGAACAGCAGTGAGGGGGGCACAGAGAGAGACATCCCCACCCAGTGGACAGAAGCAAGGTTTGCCGTTGCATCTCCTGCTCTGAAACGTGCTCAGGGCTGCTGCTGCACGGGAACAAACCTGCCTGCTGATGCGTGCTGCCCTCCTGGAGCCCTCCAGGATCCCACAGCTGAGTGTTCGGCCCGGCAAGCCTGTCCAGCCATGCCGGCGGCAGATGGACCCGGACTCCTTTTCCACTTCTGGGTGAGATAAGAAACACCCATTCCATTGTTCGTGCCAGTCCTCTACGAGTTTATAAATAAACCCCATTTCCCTGCTGGCTTTGTGCTGCTTCATTTTGGCGCGCCCTTAATTTCCTCCTGTTCCAGGGACCTTCAAACAGCCTCTTTCTCTGTTGGCGTTGTTTGTTTGCTTCCTCTCAGCTTGTGTCCGAACAGGCGTCAGAGGCAGCTCCTGTGCCCAGGCGCACCCTGGGTGCAAGGGTACCGGGTGCCAGGATGCCGGGCGCCAGACCGAGGTTATCTGACAGTTCCTCATAAATTACCTCACGTTGTAGGTGTGGGCGTTAATGTGCAACCTAGGCCGATTTCATCGCCTGTGTGTGGCATGCTAGCGGTGGGAGGAGGATGCTGAGTCGTGTGGGGACAGGATGCAGGACCCTGGTTTTACCCCAAACAAGTCCTCCTCTGCAGGATGGGACAAAGCTGCTGGGCTCCTGCAGACCCACGCACAAAGCAGGTGAAGCAGGAGAGTTGCTGCTCTACAGGCAAGACTGCACGCTCACCTGATGTCCTAAAAATACCTGGGAGTCCAAAACCAGGTGGTTCCCCTACTCATTTTAATGACAATACTTAATTTCTGAGCGTTTTAAAGCTCAGTGTGTGCAGGAAATTTGCGGCCCTTTAACAGAAACTCTAACAGTGTCGTTTGTGTAAATATGCTTAAGGAGCACTCAAATCTACCTGTGACCTGTGTGACTGCACTTCTCTCTGTGGGGATTGCCTCTTTCTTTCTTTATGATACGTGGCTGTATCATAATGATACATGTGGTCACAAACACAGCTCTGTGCCCTGGGCCAGCACAAGGAAGGGCATGGTTTTCTTTTTTTGCACTGTGAGAGCAGGCTAATTTTTAACTCGCTCCTTCTCATTTATTTAGTGCCACTGGGTGTTCTCCCTTAGCTGGACTTTGGGGTGTGAGGAAAGCTGGGGAGGGCAGAGATGCTCTGAGCATCATGGTACTTCAGAGCCAGGGTGAGAAGCTGTGGCTGTGAGATGAAGCTTTTCCCTTTTTGTTCCTTTTTTACCTGCTGCTGCTGAATACAAGATCCCAGGAAACACCGAGGAGCCATGCTGGTATTATAGCAACCCTTCTGCCTCCTAAATTAAACCTGTTGGGTTTTAAACCTCCAGCTGCGTGATTCCCAAGCAAGAGTGAAGTTGCCAGGTTCCATGTATGTGCTCATGCTACGATGGTTAAAAAACGGCAGGGGGAGAAATCTTAAAATATCTTTATACCCAAACTTCAGGAAAAATTAAAGAAAGCCCAACAAAAGGGATGCACTGAGCTGTAACAACACGTGGCCAGCCCCTGAGCTGGCACATGGCAGTGCTGGTGACGTCGGGGACACTTATGACTTCACCCCAGCTCGGGGCAGCACAGGCGGGTGTTTCCTGTTCTTTGGCATCTTCCTTCCTCCTCCCGAAGGCCACGACGTGCACCACTTTGCATCCCACCCACGGCTGGAGCCACCAGCTCCAAAGGGGAGCGGAACAGACGGGGACGTTTCCCTGCTCCGCTGCCTGTGTGTGCAAACTGGGTTTATCTGTATTGTTTGGCCAGTGCTGGCAAATTACACCCTGCCTAATGCATCGTTAGGGAGAGGCAATTAAATACCAACCCAACGAGTATTGTGGCCAGCGTGACTGGGGAGAAACAGCTGCGATCTGCATGGCAGCTGGGAGAGACGGGTGGAAAATATTAACCTTTTTATTTATGCCTTTGCTCTAGCCTCTGCCGTGTCTGGCTGCCTGGCTGGGTGAAGCCCTTGCAGGACAGGGCTTGGCAGGCAAGCGGGCAGGGATGGTGCCTGGGTGCAATGAGTTTTCACAGGTTTGACTTCAGCACAAATGGCTGGTGGTGCCCACCCTCTGCGGCGCCAGGTCAGCTCAGTAGCAGCCACGAGGCTCTGCTTTCAGCCTGCAGCCTCTGCCTTTTCCCAGCTGCTTTCCAGCCCTTTCAGCCCTACGGACTCTTTCTGCTGGCTGTGGTGCCAGGTGGCCACATCCTGTACATCTCCAGTGCAATTAAGTGCTTCAGCTCAGCTGCCCATCAAGTCAACCCTGGGTTTCTATGGTGTCTTCTTCAGTGCTTGTGCGCCCAGACTCCTGGCACTGAGCTTGTTCCAGTGCTGTCCCACCACCCTCCAGCTCCTACTTCACCTGCCACAGCCTGCACACATCTCAACCTCCAACACTGAATCATCTCAGGTGTTTTGAAGATGACAAATCCCCTTGCTAACCCCAGGAACCCAAATAAATATTTTTTTTCCTCATTCTGTGGAGGTTGTGAGCATTCTGAGGGATGGGGCCCTCTTGATGTGAGCTGAAGTATTTTCTCAGTGTTATACAAATAAACAGGGGTAAGTTTGAAACAAAATCTGAGAGATCAGCTTCCCTCAGGTGCTGACAGCATTTCTGGCTAGATTTAGAGATACCTCTCAAAGAGCACCTTTAAACATTGTTGAAGTGATGCTTGTGGCAAAGTGGTTTGGCAGGTGGAGCAGGCCATGAGAAAATCAGCATCAGTCTCATTGCAGCCAAGGGTATAAACTGGCTAACATGGACCAAGTCGTCTGCCACTGAGTTCAGCAGCCTGAAATCTAGAGTAGAGAATTTGTTTTCTATCTTGACTGTCTTGACTATCTTCTTCTGACTTGCTGAGAGTCTGCAAACCTGCAGGTTTGTATTGTTTTTGGAGCCTTGAGTGAAAGGTGACTGTAGGAGTGTCCAGGAAGGGAAATGCCTAATGCAGGGCAGCAAGTCAGTAACACAGAGAAAATGTGTTCCTGCTGGAGACACTGCCTGGTCCGATGCTGATTTAAGCAAGGCATGCATTGCCTGGCCAGCGATGTCAGGGAGACACAATCACTCTGTCACTCTCTCCTGCACTGTTTGTTGGTTTGGGGGGGTATTTTATTTGCTTTTACTCAGCAAGCAGTTTGCTCTTTAGGGGATCCTACAGCATCTGGGGTCCTGGAGGAAACATCAGTCAAAGGCCTGTCAAGAAAGGAGAAAGGGCTGTAAGTGCAACAAGCACTTTCTTTACAACCTGAGCTTTTACTAGGCCAGGAAGCACAACAGATCACATCACTTCTTCAGGCATGTATCTGACAGCATCATGCAAAGTAGTGTTGGTGGAAGCAGAGCAGGTCTCTCACTGCACAAAGGCCCCACACTGAAGGGAAGCTGGGACCGGCAGCAGTGGGTTTTGCTGTGACACAGTTGGTGTAAGACACAAAAATCTCATTTGACTGGAAAGAAATCAGAACCATCCATGCAGTGTGGATGTGGGCAGCAGACCAGCAGCCAGGATTCGGTGACTTGCCCATGGTGCTGGTGCAATGATCAGCCACAGCCAGGGCAAAGATGAAAGATGCCAGATGGGATAAATCTGGGAGGATGCATGATCCTTCTCCTTTGCTACAGTGAGAGGGGGCAGAGGGAGATGAGGAGGAAGCTGTAGAGAAATACTGAGGACAGAGAACAGCTTTTAAACCACAGATAACGCTGGCACATGAACAAATGGGTATTAACTGATGGGGGCTGCCAGGAGGCTGGGAAATTCGTGAAGGGGATTATATGACGCAGCTGCTCAGAATAGTTGGACTAAATGACCCAGCAGATCCCCTCTGGTTTTGCCCTCCCCTTAAAACACCAGGTGCTCTGAGTAGCAAGAGCAACAGTCTATTTGTATTTGAATATTAGGATGTCACACAAGTAAAGGTGAGCAGAATTACATCCAAACACTACTGTGCTTTTTCTGGTTTTGGGATGTGACAGGCAACTCGCCTGCATCAGCTCCTGGGCTCAAAATCTGCCTGCCAGTGGCCCGCAGAGGCACAGCCTGTAGGCCACAGAGGCATTGGAGGGACATACCGGAGAGAAATTAAGGAAATCATTAGGCAACCATAATTACATTAAGAGACTCATAGTTGTCCCTCAATGCATTGCTCACACACTAACCTGGCAAAGCCAAGGGCTGGTGACATTGGCTAATCCCAAGGTTCCCCTCTGAAGTGGATCTTCTCCCAGGAAGCACTGTCACATCTGAGTTACCTCAGGGCTGCTTTGCCCTGTACGCTCTGGCATGGTAGTAGGGCCAAAAGCAGCATCCTTGTGTACCCTTGGCCCCAAAAAAAACCCTAGCAGCCTGAGCCCAGCAGGCTCCTACAGTCTTTCCCTAAGCACTGCCTCCTTCTCCTGGCTGGAAGTGAGCAGTAACACCAGGTCTGGGCATGACCTACAGCATATATGATTTTTCTAAAATCTAATTTTTTTTAATTAGACCTTTATCCAATCTTTTTTTTCAGCATGACTGGGGAGCCCCTTTGAAGGATAGTGCGTCATTTTTCACTAGTATTTTGTTGCTGCTGCTGCTGGAGTCAACTATTGTCTGTGTCCTGATGCACTTCTCAACCTCTGTGTCAGTCCCAGCTACAGCAAAGCCAATTTAGCCAGAAAATATGAGGGAAGTAACTTGTCTGTGCATACACTGGAATCTTCTCTTTGTACAGGCTGTGCAATGAGTCCAAACTCAGAAGTTTGCCTGGAGAGGGCAGAATTGAGCCCCTCATCCCTCTGAAGCCCTGGGCATTGTTTCCATGTACTCCATCGTCTTGTGGGAGAAGGCTGGGAACCTCCAAGAACATTTTTCCCCTTGAAGCTGCTGCCTTTATCTTCCTCTAGGCTTCATTTTCTGCAGCCCACCAAGACATGAGACTCAGGGAGGTGAAAGGGAAAAATGAGGCACCTGAGCAGCTAAAATCTGTGCATGGTCCAGGGCCATATGGCTTCTTATCCATCAGTGCCTGAAGAAGCCTATCCTGAGCTAATGCATGGAAACACCAGGAAGACGTTCACTATTAAATCAGTTAAAATGACAGCTGGGGGGGACAGAGATAAGATACTTGAAATGAGAAGAGGTTCAAACTAGCATCAAACTGGGGAGGTGTGGGTCCTTCTTTCCACGTCTTTGCCCCAGTGCCTTTGGCAGGACTTATCCTAACAGCCCCCCAGCCCAGAAAGCACAACCCTCAGCGATGTGTTGCATGTCACACATCATAGAATCATAGAATCAACCAGGTTGGAAGAGACCTCGAAGATCCTCCAGTCCAACCCATTATCCAGCCCTGTCCAATCAATTAAACCATGGCACTAAGTGCCTCATCCAGTCTTTTTTTTTAACACTTCCAGGAATGGCAACTCCACCACCTCTCTGGGCAGCCCATTCCAATGGCAAATCTCTCTCTGTGAAGAACTTCCTCCTAACATCCAGCCTATACCTCCCCTGGCACAACTGATGTCAAGTTTAACATAAAATCCCCAAGCCATAGTGTACAAAATTGCACACTGTGAATATTGCAAGTTCTTTCTGCCTGGAGCAATGTCAAATGACCTTCACTTTACCTGCCAGCCTAGACTTGAGGACCAGTCAGTGTATTCCTAGGAGTGGTGTCAAGTTTTCAGTTCAACAGCTGGAGAACCAGACCCTCCTCTTGTCCCAGTTCACCACATCCTCTCCAGCCTTTCACCATGTTCATCCTTCCTCCTGCCTTGGTAGATCCCATCCACCCCTTTTTGGAGCTACCCAGACCTGCTGAGAATTATTCATCAGTGAATCCACCCACCAAAAGATGTGCTTTTTTCTGCTGGCACAGTGCAATTTTAGACCATATGTGTGCTTTCCCTCAAGGGTGGGCAAGAAAAAAATCTTTATTATTTTTATATCAGCACTGTGTAGCAACTACTCTGAACAGCCAAGCACAGTGAAGAACTACTAAGAGCCAAGAAGAGCTTGCACCAGCTCGCAGCCCTGAGACAGTAAACTTAAAATTGCAAAGATGGAAAGTCAGGAGTACAATTAAAAGGCTGAGGAGGAAATTAAAATGCTCACTGTGAAAGGAGAGATCATAGCTCAGGTTTGCTTAATGAATGCTGGAGGGGATCAGGATGCACCACACATGTAACTTGTAAGGAGGGATCACAAAGGAAATGAAGTAGGAGCCATAAAGGTACCTGAAGGATGAAGCTGTAAATAATAACAACATAAATGGATCTGAGATAAATGGTGTGGATGGGCCAGACAGGAAAGGCAAGAGAGAATGTCAACACCACTTCTAGTTTAGTTATTTCTAGCACACACACACAAACAAAGAGCATCAAACGGCAGATCGCAAAGGTGATGCACCCTCCCTGCTGCCTGCTGTGCCTGCGGCAGGGCCAGACAACATGAGATCCACCCAGTGGCTTCCCTGAGCCCCAGCAAGGAGCCATCACGACCACACCTGGGCCTAAGCGTGACCCCATGCGTGAGGAGTGCTGGGGCAGGCACCTGAAACGTTAACTAATGTGCATGCTGTTGGGGCACCCCTAAGTCGTTCTGATCTCTTGCTTTAGTGCATAGAGCAACTGTAAAGTGAAAAGGTTGTGGTAAATGGTGACTTCATATCAAAAAGATGGATGCATCCCCTGACTCTGGGTCTGGCTAGGCAAGACTCAGGTTCTGACATCATCGCTAAGGAGAGACACAAGCCTCAGATGCAAACATCTACCTGCCTCATGAAAGAACACATGGCCCTGCTACAAATCTGAGCTCAGTGTCGTGCCTCAGGATCAGGGACAACAGGCATCAAGAGCAGGTGGCAGCCAAGGGCCTGGTGGGAGAAGCTGCAGCCAGTGCTGCAGAGTTTGTTTTATTAATTACTGACTGGTGAAGGATGCTCAGAAGCAGAGGTACTCAGAGGCCATTAAAACATCACCCACAAAACTTCTCAGCTGACTCCTTGCAAAATACATGGATCAAATTGGAAACTTTCTTCTCAGAGTTTGAAGTGAATCAGATGAATGTCACAGAGGAAAATAAAATAGCAACATTCCTCCTCTTCTGCCCTTCCTCTTCAAAATAAGGATAGGTATTTGGTGGCCCATGAGATTTATCTGTGCTTTGAAAAAGTGAAAAACTTCATCTGATTGGAATATGAGAAAATATATCTTCTTTAAACCTCTTCTCTTTTTCTTTGTCATGAGTTTTCCCCCTTTCTCTTTTGAACAAGGGAAATACTTGAATAGTAGCACTGGATTCTTCCCCATAAATAACCCACCAACAGAATGAGTGTCATCAGGAAAGAGTGCTGGGAAGTGTCCAAAATCTGTCTGGGTCCCCAGCATCCAGAAAAATGCTGCTGCTTTGAAGAACCATTGCTCCCACACCTGAGGGGCTCAGGAGCTGGTTCATGGATGTGCTGCGGGCACACAGGCTGGCAGGGAAGCTTAATGTTGGTAACCGCTTCTTCTTGACCTCCTAAAGCCCAAACCTGTCAACAGCCACACTCCAGAACTAGTTTTGGCTACCCTATAGAAACTGTGGTTTGGACTTGTGATGATGGAGAAGACTTTCAGCGGTGGCCTTAGCAGAGTCATGAATTGTCTCCATCAAAAAAATGGCAGATGGAAAAGATGAACTACAAGCTTGCACTGACCTCTGTGCATCGCTCTGTGCTGGCAGATTTCTATACCTCAATTACACTGTACCTGAGCACCTGTGTTCACCATCAGGTTGGAGCCACTTGGCTGACCACTAATAGTGATGCTTGTAAAGCATCTCCTGGAACACAGCTCACCTCCACAGCAAACCCTTACAACCTGACACACTGCTGGGTGCCAAATCCAGAGGTTGACTGTTTTGCAAACTGAGCTGCAAAAGAAAAACTGAGCACCTGGATATTTGGAAATGAAAAGGCTGGTATCAGAATGGGAGAAGAAATGCTGAAAAACAAAATGCTTTTTGCCTCATAGCCATGCTTCTTAGCACAGATGGAGGCTTTCTGTTTCCCTGCTGCAACCCACGTGGAATCACAGAAACATTCAAGACCCTCAGGATCCCGAAGTCCAATCAATAGCCCTACTCTACAAGGCGCACCCTAAACCATATCCCTAAGCACCACATCCAAGACCTTTAAACAGATCCAGGGTTGGTAACTCAATCACCTCCCTGGGCAGCCCATTCCAATGCCTGACCACTCTTGCTGTGAAAATAAATTTCCTAATATCTAGTCTAAACCTATCAAATCATGACTTGAGGCCATTCCCTCTTGTTCTATCACTAATTACCTCTGAGAAGAGACAGGGTGTCCCAGCAAAGGTGCTGGTGCAGAAAGACCCCAGCTCACATGCAGCAGTTTTTGGGGCACTGTTTGGCATCCCACATAGTGACCCAAAGGGCAATGGTGCTCACCAGCACTGATGGAATAACCTCCCTGGTAATAGCAGCAACTTCTTGGCTTGGGCCTGAGCTCAGAAACCTCCTGGGTCCAATGGTAAAGTTGAACCTTCAGGATTCATCAGAGATCTGCTCCCCTTCCCGGGCACAACTGCTCCAGACCAGCTCCAGCCCATCACCACAACAACAACTGTGTCAACAGAGAATAAAATAAAAAGAGAGAGCTGTGCTAGCCCTCCAAACATTTTCTTTAGTACACTGCTATTACTCTTGTGCAGTGAGAAATGCCTGCCCTTGGCAGATGGGTGCCATAATTATCACTTGGAAAACAAGTTTGTCCTTCCAAAGGGCGGCAGCAGACTTAAAGAGAGGTGAAATTTTATAAAAGGGATTCCAATAGGATTAGCCAGAGTGCAGAGAGAGCAGGTGCCTTCAGGAGCCTCTGCAGACCAAAACCCAGAGTTGTCCTGGCCCCTACCCTTTCAAACTCTCTCCAAACCCTGCTAGGTCTGTCCAGGAGGTAATTTACACTGGTGCTGCTACTGGAACAAACTGAACAGATAACTCCTGTGATGTAGGGAAATAGTGGCTCTGAGCGCATGATGCCACCAGAACAGTGTCAGAAGACACTCACGAAATGGAACTTACCATTCGTGCTCAGACTGGTGGCTGCATTTTTTGCTGCCTGGCCCAAAAACACACACACAAGATACCCACTGCAGCGTAGCTTAGGATGCTCACTCTATACCCTGGAAGGTTTCTCATGCAGCTGATACCACCAGACACTTTGTACCAAAACCCACACCTGCCTGTGTTATGCAGCATTGCAGAATCAAAGCACTCTGGCAATCCTACCTCTTTACCTGGCCTGATCCCAAAAGGATGGAGTGGCTATTTTCCCACTTTCAGAAGTGGGAATTTGGTAGCAGCACCATGGGCACCTGACCTCCACACCTCTGGGCCATGATCCCCTTGCTGTGCCATGAGTACCAAGGGCAGCATGTGGCCACCAGCTGCTGATAAAAGGCCCAGGGATCTCCCACGTGGTGAGCAATGCTTTGGCAATGTGCCCAGGCAGCAGCGGCCCTGATGACAGCGTGGGCAGTGGGGCCGTGCCAGTGCCTTGCGCTGGCTCACCCCATCTCCCATGGGCCCATGGGACTGTGATCAATTCCTCCACTTTTGTCTGAGGAGCAGCTCCAACATCCCCTTGTGGAGAAAAAATTGACAATAAAACTCCAGGGTGAGCTTGAATGTGAAACAAAGTGAAAGAGAAGGCAAAGAAAGAGAGCAGGCCCTTAACTGGCTGCTTTGCAGAAGGTTGCAGGGGATGAGGGTGCTGGGCCACAGCTGCTGGATGTGCAGAGCTTGTAATATTGCAGAACCTCCTCCCTTACTGCTCTTTTTTGCACTGCCTCTCTGGTCTGCCCATATGCATTCCCCTGACCACCACCCCTGGTGGGGTTTGTTTGTTTGTTTGTTTGTTTGTTTTTGTAGTGTACCTCCCAGCCCAAATCCACTAGAAACCTGATTTCTTCTGAGCCAGTTCCCTTGGAAACCCTGCCCTTGCACCATTCCCTTGGACATGCTGATATCTCCCTACTCCATTCCCTTACAAACTCTGTAACCCTTCTCTGTTCCAAGAGCAGACAGAACAGGCAAGTGTTCCCTCACCTCTGGGCATCACTGACAGGTGAGAGTCTGTGCAGTACCTTCCCCTGGCCTGTCATGGGACAAAGACCTTCACCCCCGCAGGAGGTGTCCAGGCACAGTCTCCAACACCTTACCAAAGACACAACCGTGCANGTTTTTTTTTTTTCCTGTTTTCCTCTTCTTCACCGAGCGTGTGCTGCGTTTCTTTTTCCGTTTAACTTTACAAAGGGATGAGCGAGTCCCTAACCACGCGTCTCCGTCACCCTCTCTGTGCCGCTCGTCCCTATGGCCGCTCTAGGTCCCGCGCAGGTGACGCTGTAGGATGCCCTTGTTCTGCGGGCAGAGCTGCGTACACGCAGGCTTCCAGGGAGGGGGGTCCCGCTGCGGAGGAGCTGCTCTGCCGCTCAAGCCGCTGTGGCGATGGGCCGAGAACCCTCCTTCTCTGCTCCCGGTTGCTTTTCTGTTTTTCGAAAGTTGAATTCGTGCTGGAGCAGGGTGGGTTGTTTTTCTCTCACCTGCTAATTATTGTTTTCGTAATGAATCTGCAAAGCCGTGCGTCCGAGGAGGTGAGCAGCGCCGCGGCCGACAGCTGCGAGCAGGAGAGTGACAGCAACTCCCAGCAAAAAACGGGTTTGCGTGTGAAAGCAGCAGCACCGCTGCATTGGAAATCAAGTGTGAGACCGATGGCTTGGTTTGGTTTGTTTGTTTTTCTTTAGGAGTCCTCCTGTCTTGAAGGGAAACTGTCAAAATTGTGGGAGTTTGAGGGGTGGGATAGAATTTTTCTTGCCGTTGAAATGGATGGTATCCGGTATTTCATATGCTCCATTTAAAAATGCATCATTTTATGCAGTTCCTTGTTTGAAACTGGAAAACAAGTAAAACAGCAAGATACCGGTTTTTTTTAAATGCTGAATTTTGAAAGGAGGTGTTTGCATCCAAGCAGCTCCATTCCTGAATGCTTGTTTTCACTGAAGCTTTGCACTAACAATCATCGTGGTTACAGTACTGAAAAATCCTCAGTTTTATTAGGCAATTCTGCAAAACCTTTCAATATTTTAATTTGCAATCAGGACATTCTAGGTTGAAAAGTCCCATTTAACCAAAGGCTTAACTACTGGACGTGCTGTTCGGAACGTGACTATCATAAAGCAGGCAGCTTTTAGGAGTTGCTCCCAAACAAAGAAAAATGCTGCTTGGATTGGAGAACAATCTCTAAGCGTTATGGGCCCTATTTGGGCTGAGGAATAGCTGCAGAAGCTGGAAGGCTCTGTCCTAACACAAACACATAGTCTCACCGGAGAGAGATTTGCATGTGGAGCTCAGATTATTGCATCAANCTATGATTCTATGATTCTATGATCTGGGGCTGATGCAGCAAAACATGAGGACAGCCAAGCCAGTTCAACACCCTGCTTCCTCTTCCAGAGGAAACTGGGGATACATGTAATTTGTATCACTTTGCTCTGTGAAACTAACTTCAAACGAAAAAAGAATCATATCAGAATTAAGCTAGGGGGGGAAGAAATCAAAATTATGATCACTCTGGCTTTGAATCAGGAATATCACACTGGGAAAGGCAGGACCCACCACAGCCGAATCAGAACCAATTCGCACAAAGCATTCAAAACCACACAGGTCGTGTGTGTGCATGAGGAGGAGCAAGAAATGCAGTAGGCAACAGAGGATACTATCTGTCACCAGGCACAGGATCTGCTTCTGAACTCCAGATGATCATACACATTCTCAGCTGCTTCTGGGAGAGGAGATGAGATTTTTAAATCATGTGATTTTTAAGCAATCTGGCACTGGCTGCCTTTGATCTGTTTCAATAATGACTCCTTGTACTTTCAGCTAAGGCCATGGAAAGCCTTAGTTGCTCGTTGGTGAGCCAGCAGAAAGCACTACGCTGAGCTGGGCAGCCACTTGTGTCTAGGTTCACAGCCAATGCAACCAGGGCAAAGTCACATTCTAGTCTCAGTCCCTGGACAATTAGACAGTCAGAGACTTTCTGCCTGGTGTTTTAACGGGAGCGTTTGCAGGGCACACTTGTAAAGCAGGAATCGTGTCTTATGTCAGCTAGTTACTGGAGTTAACAAAAGCCAATTACATTCTGAGTTCTTTGCTTGCCTGGGTGTACTCCATGGTTCAGCCCGGCATGCATCTCCTGAAATCCTGCTGTTGTGGATGGCCAGACACCTGCGGGTGCTGAGCACACTCCAGATGGGCAGTGGTGTTGCACTGCGCTCCTGGCACACCATACTCTCATCTCTGCCTTGCCATTCTTCTCCAGGCAATGTATAAAATCCAGATGATACTTTGTACCCTCTCACACTTCCTAATTTCCCAGAACTATCCCATCTCTGGGCACTGCTGGTCTATCTCATGCCACCCATCAGTCCATTTCGGGAGAACTCTGCCAAGACAAATTGGTGCATCTTTGAATCAGCAGCATACTGGGAAGAACGCGTTGGCCATGTGGTGCTGCCAGCAGAGGTGCCACGTGGCTCCGGAAAAGGAAGCGCTAAGCCATCCAGAGACCCGTGGCCACAAAAGAGGATGGACTCAGTCATCTGGAGACACGGCCTGGCTCCAACATGTGCCTTGGGAAGGGCATGCGACTGACAAAGTCCTGCAGTCATGCTTCCCAAAAATAGCCTCTCAGCCCCCAGCATCTGGAAGCCAGAGGCACCACATCACATGTGCTGCAGTTTGGGGTATCTTCCTCTCTAGGATGATTCAGGTCCCCATGACATTGCAGGCTTCAGGTAATAATTAACACTTACTAATAGGGCATCCTTATAATGACACCATGACCTCTCTTCTTTCCTTACCTCCAGACAGTGCTTGCTCCTGCAAGGGCAGATGAGGTCCTCAAGGCCCCCAGCACTTGGGCATTAGCAGGTCCTCACATCCCAGCACATCTCTGGGGTGATACTTTACCCTGGCCACTCCTGCAGGGCTCCTCGACAGAGACCAACCCAACCGGCCAGGCGGGACCAGGGTTTCGTGCTCTTGGCGTAGTATCGCGGTTTGGGTGTTGCCACCACGGATGGAAGCAGAGCAAGGAGGATGTTAGAGGGCACCTGCTGGCAGCCCTGTGCCAGAAGGGTCCCCTCCTACTGACACCTCAAAATTTACAGACACACAATCACAGATGACTTGTGGAAGTGCAAAGACTCACCTTCCTCCTCCTCCTGCTCAGTCTGGGTCAGGCTCTTCACTCTTTCCCTGCAGTACAGGTACTCTTTCTTCACTGCAAAACAAGGGTAAAATAAGGACACACCCCATCCACGGTGTGCCCAGCCCTCACCTCGGGTCTGCAGGGATGGGAAGGACTCATGTATCCCCTGCCTATTCTCCATCTCTGATTTGATTTGGAAAGAGATAATCTATTAATTGTCCACAGAGGTCTTTCTGGGGGACACTGGTCAAAAAAATAAGTCCTTTGATATTAAACTAAGAGGTGTTGTGCCAAAGGGGTCCATAGCAGTTACAGGCTGTGCCTGCATCGCGGGCCTCCGAGACTGGGCGTAACAGAGGCATCCGGCCCGCAAATCGCCCTGGGTCCCTAAGCAAGGAAAAACCTTCAGGCAGTGACAGGAGGTGACAGGAGGTGACGGGGGCACGGTGGGCCTGGTTGTGCCTCTGTGTTGCAGCGGTGTGCCCACTAGCATCGCCAGAATCATGCCAGCATCCCCGGGTGCCACCACGGCCAGCGCCACAGCTCCTCTGTTTCCAGTGGGTCGTTTGCCACTAGAGAGGGTGCAAGACATCCCGGAGTTGATGCGTGTGGGGGGGAAACGCCACTAGTCCCCCCAGCCCCGGGACAATCCCGCCTCAGCCCCTCTGGCCGTTTACCCCTATCTCCCCACCCCCGCCGCGCCGAGAGCCCTGTGCAGCCGCCAGCGCTCGCACTCCGCAGGCGCGGCCAGGCCGGGCCGCCCCGCCGAGCCGCGGGGGGGGCGGGACGGCGGCGGCCCGTGGGGCGACAGAACGCCGGGGCGGACGGCAGCGCTAGGACCGCGGCGGCCGCCGGGATCGCCGTCAGACGGACAGGCGCTCACGCAGCGCCGCACAGGGAGGCGGCAACGCGGCGGGGCATGGGGAAACGCGGCCGGCCGCGGAGGGAACCGCGGGGCGCAGAGGGGGCGGCCGGCGGGGCCCGGTGCCCCCTTGGGGACATTTGTAACACGAGCCCCGCGGCGGGCATGGACACCTTCCTCTACAATGTGCAGGTGCTACTGGAGGCCGCCAGTTACCTGGAGCGGATCGAGAAGGAGAATAAAAGTAAGTGTGGGCTTAGGGCCGGGCGTGTTGGTGACCGGCGCAATGAGGACTGTGGGGTGTGAGAGGCAGAGAAAAAATAACAACTGAAACTTTTGGCTGGCTGCAGGGGCCGGAGGCACAGTGACAAATGGCGCCAGGGCTGGCTTGCAACCCCCGCGGCGGAGACACGCGTGGGACCCCCCCTCCTCCCCTTCCCCACGACTTGGAGGCCAGGACCGGGGGGAAAGTTTGGGATAGAGAGCGGAGTGGGACGGCGCGGGGGCATCACGGACATCTCCGCTTCTCAGGGCTTGGCGGGTAGTAGATGGGGTCTCGGTAGGATCCGGAGGGCCCCGCGGGAAACCAGAGCCGGTGGCGGAGCCGGAGGGGTGAGGGAGGAGGCAGTGACACGTCCCCGCTTCCCCCGCCGGGGCATGGGCAGAGTCACGTAGGCAAACGGCAGCGCTCGCCAGGTAGCCGACGGGGAGGAGAGTAGAGGACAGGGCAAGGCGAGCGCCCGGTGCGGGGCGGCGGCCGTCTGCACAGACGGCCTCCCGTTCCGCGGGTGCGGAGGGTGCGCGTAGCCTGCGCCTTTCCCCCGCGGAGCGATCTCTCGAGTAAGGCGCGGACTGCGAAGGACAACGGCAGTGTTGGGAACTGGCGCGCTGGGAACAAAGAGGCTGGCGAACCCCCCGCGGCGGTGCGCGCCCGCGGAGCCCCCCGCGCCGAGCGGACACTGGCAGCCTCGCGGCGCTGCACCCGCCGGCGCCCCGCCCCCGCGGCCACATGGTTCGCACATGGAGGCAGAGCGCCGCGTTGATTGGACACTGTCTCCCGAGGGGCGGGGCCGTGCGGTCTTCTCCGCCAATGCGCGGCGCCGGGGTCCCCCGTGTGACGTCACGCGTTGCCGAGCTGGGCGCGGAGCGGACGCGGAGCGGCGAGGGGGGGGGGATGTGGGGGNCTCGTCCCTATGGCCGCTCTAGGTCCCGCGCAGGTGACGCTGTAGGATGCCCTTGTTCTGCGGGCAGAGCTGCGTACACGCAGGCTTCCAGGGAGGGGGGTCCCGCTGCGGAGGAGCTGCTCTGCCGCTCAAGCCGCTGTGGCGATGGGCCGAGAACCCTCCTTCTCTGCTCCCGGTTGCTTTTCTGTTTTTCGAAAGTTGAATTCGTGCTGGAGCAGGGTGGGTTGTTTTTCTCTCACCTGCTAATTATTGTTTTCGTAATGAATCTGCAAAGCCGTGCGTCCGAGGAGGTGAGCAGCGCCGCGGCCGACAGCTGCGAGCAGGAGAGTGACAGCAACTCCCAGCAAAAAACGGGTTTGCGTGTGAAAGCAGCAGCACCGCTGCATTGGAAATCAAGTGTGAGACCGATGGCTTGGTTTGGTTTGTTTGTTTTTCTTTAGGAGTCCTCCTGTCTTGAAGGGAAACTGTCAAAATTGTGGGAGTTTGAGGGGTGGGATAGAATTTTTCTTGCCGTTGAAATGGATGGTATCCGGTATTTCATATGCTCCATTTAAAAATGCATCATTTTATGCAGTTCCTTGTTTGAAACTGGAAAACAAGTAAAACAGCAAGATACCGGTTTTTTTTAAATGCTGAATTTTGAAAGGAGGTGTTTGCATCCAAGCAGCTCCATTCCTGAATGCTTGTTTTCACTGAAGCTTTGCACTAACAATCATCGTGGTTACAGTACTGAAAAATCCTCAGTTTTATTAGGCAATTCTGCAAAACCTTTCAATATTTTAATTTGCAATCAGGACATTCTAGGTTGAAAAGTCCCATTTAACCAAAGGCTTAACTACTGGACGTGCTGTTCGGAACGTGACTATCATAAAGCAGGCAGCTTTTAGGAGTTGCTCCCAAACAAAGAAAAATGCTGCTTGGATTGGAGAACAATCTCTAAGCGTTATGGGCCCTATTTGGGCTGAGGAATAGCTGCAGAAGCTGGAAGGCTCTGTCCTAACACAAACACATAGTCTCACCGGAGAGAGATTTGCATGTGGAGCTCAGATTATTGCATCAAGGGGATACGATGCTCTTTCATGTGCCAGTGCAGGAGTGGTTGCTTAGTGCACCCTGTGCTGGCAGCCTGGCAGAGATGTTGGTCATCACTGTTCACTTCTCGTTACATCTGACCTGGCAATTAGCAGTAACAGAGGAGACAGGCTCAAAAAAGTTTGGCGATGGAGACAGTACCCAAAGTTGGTCGCAGGCTTGGTGCTTGCCTGCTTCTTGCAGGATGCCATGGTCATTTGACTGTGGTGTCACACAGGGCTGTAACAAGCTGGTTTGGTGTTACTCCCATCAGGAGGGTGGTTGAGTCACAACCCTGTTGTGCAGGGTGTTGTACGTGCTGGGGAATGACAGTGCCCTACCTCAAGGAAACACAGTCTTAAAAAAACAGAGGTGACAGGTACATGTTTGTCTGCTCCTGGCCAGGACAGGGGTTGGGAACAGGGTTGGGTGAGGAGGGGAGGAAGCGCCAGGATGCTGGCTGGGATCAGAATCATACCTGTTGGGGAGCTGAAGGGATTTGGAGCCAAGGGCAGGGATTTAAGGAAGGGCTATTATTGTTGGGTGAGCTCAAGTGGTTTTCTCAGTGGTTTTATGCAGTTTCTGGTAAACCACACTCAGTGTCTGCATTTGTTCTTCCAAGCCTTTCATGGCAGTACTAGGTTATTTATCTTTTTAACACCGTCTCAAGCAAGAGTGGATGCTGTTTGGTAGTGAGGCCCTCGAGAGGCAGAGGCAGTGGCAGTCCTATCTCATGTGGATCAAAGCTCTCTGATATCCCAGACTGTGACTGTCACAGCTTCAAGTAATAGAGGAGGAGCCACAAGGCCCTTTTCAGCCCCCAGTACACACCAGTTTGTCACCTCTGCCTGCAGGTCAGTGGTGTGATGCAGGCTGTGGAGCTATCTGTGTCTAGGGCAGGACTTTCAGTTAAGGTAGGAGTTCCCGACCTGCTTGGTGCCCAGGGAGAAATAAGGAGGTGACTTTTTTACATTTGTAGGTCCCACATCCCTCCACTGTGGTCAAGAATAATAGCAGAGTCCATGGTTTGGCTGGGTGGTGTGGAAGCAGAATTGCAGGACTGAGAGCCATGCAACAGAGTAGGATAGACCATCCAGGTATGACTGGGGGAGAGTATGCCTCAGGAAAGGGCATTTTCAGCACCGGCACTGAAACCATCTTGGTAATATTCACCTTTACAAAAAAAGAAGAATTTTTTTATATCATGGTGTGGTGAATGAGGTAGGCCAGAGTCTTGTTAATGAGACTGCTTGGGGAAACTGGACCATTTTTGGCTACTGAAACACAACAGAATGATTTTTTCAGTTGAGCCTTTAAAAGGAATAACAGTTCTGCCTGCTTGCAGCAGTTCTCATGGCAAGACTGCAAAACCCAATCCAAACACACCTTGCTAACTGGCAAGTACAGGTTTCCAAATGACCTGTTTCTAGAAATTTAAGCTTGGTATCTAAGGAATAGAAACGTCATGTGAAAAAAAAATATAGTGGCTGTTTTCAGAAATGAAAGTTGTGCTGAGGGCAGATCTGTTGGTGCATCTGTAACCTCTGCAAATGCCATTTCATGAATAAGCATGGCTGGAAATCTACCAGCTGAAATGCTTGTGTCTGAAAGATGTTTTTTTGAAGAGACCTGGAGTAAACTCAGCCGAGGTTTAGTGTGTGCCAAGCATCCCTTTTGTGTGTGTGAACTCATGTTTTTGCCAGTAGGAGTTGCATAAACACATGATGAATTCTTAGGATATGATGACTTATCTGTAATAGGCACGGTATGTAATATATACTGATCTCACTACAGATACAGACCTCTGTTGCCATATCCTCTTCCAAAAGTATGAAGGCCAGCCATTCAGTGTAACAGCAGTGTCCTTACTCACAAGTCTAGTAGAGGTGTGTGGGAATGAGTCAGTGGACTGTGGCCCCTCACAGAAGATAGCTAGATCTTCAAGTACTGGCTATGTTTGTTGATCTTCTAACCAGGAATGACAAATGGATGACCTTAGGTTTGTCCTTTGTTCCTGAATAATCCTCTTGAAGTCAGAAGAAGAAAACTAAGCCTCAAGGGTGAGTCAACATTACCTTCATCGTGTGGCTCCCTTCCACTGTTCACGTGCTGTTTGGGTCTTTTTTTTGACAAATCAAAATGAAGTATCAGAAACCTATAATTAGTGGAGGGCAGAAGGAGTTAAAATTACCTTCAGTCTCTGTGTAGAGCTCCACTTAATCGATGAGAGCTGAACGTGTGTCTCAAGGTCAGTATTGATGGTCTTGGATCTTGCAGTGATGTGATATGTGAAGCAGAACTGGGCTCCTTTATTTATACATATTTTCACCCATCTCACAATAAACACTTTTCATTCCTCTTGGTTCGTGACTTGGCCACGTTGATTCATGTGTTCACCACTTCCAGGTTGGGTTATTTTGACTCATGCTCTTTGGGCCTCAGCATAAAATTCAGAAGGAAGCCACAGCAGGAGAAATGACAGAGCAGAGGTAAAACTGTGGGACTGTGCCAGAAGCACTGCTGAGAGCTGATCGCATCCTTTGTCAGCAGAGTGTCCTGAGTGCTGGCGAAGAAGCGCCTTCTGCTCTTGGCTGGAGAATCTTACCTTCTATCTGTTTAACTGAAGGACCTCAGGCTGTATATGATGCACTTTTTTTTCTCACAGGAGGTCCTTTTACTTATTTGGCAGCTGGGTCAGTGAAGTGAATTGAACAAAGTCACAGGATAAATCATTGACTCAGAATAAACTGGAGCACAGCACAGGTCTGAAAACCTCTCTGAGAGGAAAGGAGCAAATAGCCCAAAGAGATGGAACATCTGTGGCTTTTGTCTTACTGGTTGGTAGAGCTTGGTCTTTAAATCAGAATGAGATATATCTCATGCTTTACTCCCATTCAGACTCTTGCATATCCAAGTGGCTTGGCTCTGAGATTTGTCTGTCCTCACCAATGGATGGTTTCCAAACACTGGTGGGAGTGCTGAAAGGGATTACCCAATGCCTTGCAAAAGAATGAGGCTACTGGGTGAGAAAGGGGCCGTATGCTACAGATAGTGTAGGTCCCTTGATCAAGGTGCTGTGAACTTTGGAAGGGTGTTGAGCAGGCAGGAGTTGGGATATCCTCCAGCCCACTGCTACAAGTCCTGTGATACTGAGCTGTTACAGTCATGAATAGAGACCTGGTTATTAGAGTGTGTGCTGGTAGGTGGGATACTCAGGTATGCCAGAGCTGTTGTTCCTCTAGCTAGAAAAACAGAGGAGTTAAATGGATTTGCCATTTCCAGAAACTTGGGCAATCAGCGACTCTTATCACCAATGAGAGTGTCAGTGAATAGTTCCTCATGGGGATCTCTATTCATGCCTTGGCTGAAGGAGTGGTAGGTGTCAAGGCTTTAAAAGCGATATTAAGAATTTGCAGGGTTTATGTGATGTGAAGGCAGGCAAAGGAAGCTCTTGCAGCTGTTGCCATGTTTATGTTCCTCCTGGAGGCTATGAAGAGTTAACGGCAGGAGGATTTTAGAAAAAGCCAAAGAAGGGGTGGAAAATTAGGCAGTTTCACCAAAAGGACTGCCCTTATTGTCAATAACTTAGACATTGCAAAGCATTGTGTTGTTTCTAAGCCTTGTGCTCAAAGCAAAGGGTTGGGCGTCTTGATTCGTGAGCTGTGTTCTTGTCCCACCTCTGGTCTAGGGTGTGCCTTCATGTGAGTGATTACACAGCTTACACCTCAGTTTCCTTTCCTGCAAAGTGGAAAGAAAAGAGCTAAAGTCATTGTAGGTTTAAGAAGCTTAAAACATTACTTTCTGGAAAGCTCTTTGAATATTTCCCTGATGAAAGATGCAAGTGATGGTGATGTTGGTAAGAAACAGACCACATCTGTTCTACTTGATTAAAATAGTACAGTAGCATTTCAGATGTAAATATTAATTGATTTCTGCGCTGCAGATTTCTTCTTGGATATTTAAATTGTTGCTAAGGAGGAGGGAAAGGCTATCAGGGAGATTAACAAATCCATTATTAAGGCTGGAAATGGAGGGCTGCCGAAGTGCCATTTAATAAAATGTAAAAAGCCCCTTTCTAAAGGGCGAAGCAGCAGAACACACAATGAAAGTGAATCACAGCTGCCAGAAGGGATGCCAAGCAGCAAGCACTTATAATCAAAAAACTGTACTTACAGATCATTCGAAGCCACTAAATTAAATGATCTCATTCTCCCCTAGAATACTCTTCCCTTAGCCCCTCCCCAGTGTTGCCTGTGAATTGCTCAACCACATTTAAAATTGACTTTGGGGGGGTTTTGGTCAGCAGATGAATAGCATCAGGCCTCTTGGTGCCGTTCACTTTCCACCCACTTTTGTTTCTGTCACATACAACTCTGGCGTTTTGCAGGCTGACCTGCCCACACAACCGCTTGGGATGACAGCAGAAAGATTTTGCAGATCTGCTGTGGCTCCGTGGTTGGCTTGGCTGACTCTTCAGAGCTCCTTCCTTGGGAAGATGTCCCACAGTTTATTCTCAAATTTGTCTTTGTTTCACACAGAATTTTTTTTTCTAATTGTGCATTGTTGACTTCAAAAACAAAGACTTGGAAGCTCAGCTAATGCGTAAATGGAAGAGCTGATCCTACATCGTTTCACACAGAACTGATCCTGCTGTCACTTCATTCTAGTGCTGATTTAATTTACCATGTGTATCAGTGTCCTCCTTGTTTTATGCTCCTTGTTTTAAGTTTGAACTAGCTTCAGGAGGCTGACTCTTTGATGCAATCCTAAACTACTCCTTCATTGTCCAGCTATGGCTTTCCTGGTTTAATCCTGGAGCGGCATCACGTGTCTCCACATGTGCCACCAACAAAAACCTGGTGGTGGTGGATGCTGACAAGAATCTGTCTTGCACTGATTTTGGGGATACGTTATGGGTGTTGTGAGGGCTTGTGGTGGGGTGTGTGTTAATGTTTAGTTTGATGATCCCCAGAGGCAAATGGCTCCCTGGTTTTGGAAGCAAGTAGAGGCAGCGCAGTTAGAGCCCAGAAATGCTCTTGCATTAACTCTGCTGTCGGGGAGCAGCATGTGCACCTGTGTCCTTTTTCCTTTGTGAGTAATCCAAGATCATGTAAGTACTCCCTGAGACTGCTCAAATGCCAGACGTTCCATGTGCTTTTAACAATCTGCTCTATCGGCAGTTTCCAGTGTAGGAAAAAAAAAGAGGTCAGGAGAGAGAGAATATTTCCTTCCCTGAGTTCTCCCCCAGACAAAAGCCAGTTTTTACAAGTGCTGTGGTCTGGCTCACTGTAGGCACTTGAATGGAGGCTGTCCTGCCCTGAGTGAGGACTGGGGCTTGCATTTCTGCAGTACAGAAGGAGGGAAGTGCATCCTTGACGGTGTCCCAGCTTCCTTCAGCCTTCAACTATCCTATCTTCCTTTATTCTTCAACTACCTCATCTTAAAACAAATCAACCCTTTGAGACTCAGAAATGAAAAGGGCTGTGTAAGAACTGAATAGTGCTCTTATTTTTACCTCCATCAGCTGCAAGCCTGCAGTTTACTGGGGAAATCTCAGAAATGGTGAATCAGCAAAATGTGTTTAAATAAAAGTTAGCTACCCCGAATCCACTTCTTTTCAGGCCTTCTCCAGTGCTGCCAACTCTTGCACTCTTCATCACGAACCTCCTGCTGTTTCACGCTTTGCTTAAAGCTCTTGCTGCCAGACACAAGCCATTAACGGAGAATCCCAGCTTTTACGGTTTTTTTAAAGGTACTTGCAAATAAGCTGTAACCAGTCACAACTTAAAGGTTGAGATCCATGGAACACAACCCCAATTTGAATGACAAAAAAAATTACTGAAGAGTTTCTAAGTCAGTAGTGATTTGAGATACAGATTTTTTTCTCCAGATGTTCTGATTCTAGTTTTTAATGTTCTCCTATTCTTCCCTCTGTGAGCATAGATCAAATATTTTAGAGACTGGTATCATACTATTAAATGCTGTTTTTTAAGCTGCATTCTAAAAAAAAAACTTTAAAGTAGTTGGCAAAATTCAAGAGTTGCAGAAGGGATCATGATTTTTTTTGTACCTGTATGAAAGTCAGGATATAAATAAAGTATTAAGATGCTGGGAAGTGCATAGATGGGACTGAAAAGGTGTAGGTGTAGCAGTATTTATTATAATGTGGAGGTGTTAGTAATTTTTATTTGCTTACCTGCTACTTCAGACATACAGAGTGAGATTGCTCTCTGTGACATCTTTTGCCTACGATCTTACAGGGCTGTGTTCCCATTAAAAAAGCGAGCCTTGTCCCTCTGTCTCCCATCGAAAGCACTGTATGAGCCACTCCATATGTGAATTCCCAGAGCTTGGCACCTTGTCTTTAGTTACATCTCTACAGGTGAGATGTGAGGAGCTTCCACCGTGTGGCAGCAGCTTTGTCTTATGTAGCCACTGACACTTTTACACACGGAACGCCCTGGCCTTTGCAAGGAGAGGGATGAAGTGCCTGCAGGTTCTTCCTAAGTGATGCCTGTCTTGCCTCTGGCATGTTGCTGGGGCACGGAGCTCTGTCGTGCAGACCCTAACTAAACCAGACATTTAAAAAAAGAATAATTAAAAACTTTTAAGACCATAGCGCGTCAGGAGCTGCTCTCCGTGGGTGGCTGCCTCGCCCCACCATCGACAGCTGAGCATACGGACTGTGAGCGCTGCTGCGCTTCTGCTGCTGCGAGCGAGAGGAAGGACGGGGCAACCCGCTCACTTCGGCCCGGAGCGGGCAGGGAGCCCTCACCTCGGGGCCTGTGTTGGCGATCAGCCACGTCTTCGGGGCCTGTCCGCCGAGACCTCGGAACCCGGGTGGGCACGGAGGTGTTACCTCAAGCATAAGGGAAAGCAGCCGTTGCCCCGGGCCCGCAGGCGTGGGTGCCGGCGTCGACCCTCGGCAGCCCCGTGCGGCGGCGCCGGGCGGCAGCGGGGGAACTCCGTTTCCCAGGCAGCCCCGCGGCCCGGCCCGCCCCGCCCCTGCTCCCGTGAGCGCCGGGCGGAGGTAAACAAAGTGGTGCGAGGCGTCGGGGGCGGTGGGTGCGCGGGGCGGGGCGGCCGCGGGGGCTGGTCCCGTCGCGGGGCTGAGGGGACGGTCTGGGAGAGGGTGAGCCCAGGCAGGGCCCGAGGGGGTTGAATCCTGGCAGGGCCCCAAGTGGGGTTAAATCCGGGCCGGAACCGGCGGGAAGGGGCTCCCCTGCGGGCCGGGCCGGAGCAGAGATTGTGAGTGGGGGCGGTAGGGACCGGTCTAGGTCAAGAACAGCAACAGCTCTGGCCGCGTTGCCTCCCCTGGAGGGAGGATTCGAGTCCCGGTCCTTCCTCCGGCATTTCCTCGCGTATTCCCTTCCTACCTCCGTGCGCCCACTCCTCGTCCTCCTAGGAGAGCCGCCCTCCCCCGGGACGAGAGAGCTGTCGGTTTGAGGAGGCCCGGGGACTAGGGAGAGACGGCGATCCCTCGCTCCTCCCCACCACAGCCGCCCCCGTTTCCAGCGAGGGAGCTGGGAGCGTGGGGGCGGAGGGGGACTCGGGGCTGTGGATTCCCCCGGCTGCCGGCCTGGGGGCCATGGAGCAGGTCCAGATGATCAACATCCAACGGCTGCTGGAGGCGGCCGAGTATCTGGAGCGAAGAGAGAGAGGTAATGGAAGGAGGAGGGGTGCTGGAATAACGAGCCCTTCGTCGGGGGTTTGGGTTTGGGGTCAGAAATCCCCGTGGAAGGGTGACAGTGACCACGAAGGACGAGATAAGAGCGAGTGTTTGCTGGTGGTAAATACCTGACAGCGAGAGATTTGATGAGGAGCAAGGCTGACAGGTCCTCCTGGAGAGAGTGGCTGAGGTGGAAGGTCTTTGCAGAGAGGGGGAAATTGAGGGGAGTGTGATTTCTGGAAGAAAAAGTGAGCGTTGGTGTTAAGTTGCCCACTGGGCAGGGAGGACGGTGGCTCTGGCTTTGCAGAGCCCTTGATGGCACAGTGAAATAATGTCTGGTTTGCCCGGTTCAGGTAGCTTGGACAGGAGAGAGATGAGGTGAGCTCTGGGCTGTCATGTGTTATTTTGATGTTTTCAGGTGTTTTGAGTGGTGGTGTCCTTCCTCCAAGGTTGGCAGAGCCTTTACACTCCCCTTCCTCTCTTTTCTCCACCTCCCAGTCCACTTCCCTCTGAATACATCATCAGTCATTTCCCTGAGCTGTTGTGGTTAAGGGCCTCCCCAGCTAGGCTGACGGGTTAGTGGTGAGACCTTCCTGCTGACTCTATTTTTCAAAAACTCGTTTTATTTTTAACGAGCCTGCTTTTTTTAACGCTCTGCCTGTTGATTCTCATGCAGAGTGTGAACATGGCTATGCCTCGACCTTCCCCTCCGTTCCAAGTCCTGGACTACAAGACCCAAAACCCCCACGGAGGCTGAGCCGAGCAAGAAAACACAGCGGCAGTGGCAGCACTGCAAGTCTTGCCAACAGGTATGATGTGAGCAGGAAAACAGGGGGTGCAGGGCTGGCTGGAAGGATGATGCTGGAGAAGAAAGATGGAGGCAAAGGGCAGAAACTTACCCTTTGGGGAAAATGGGAAGAGTCTGAGCACAGGGTGACTCAGAGCTGGGCACACAGGTACAGCATCCGTGCTAGATCCATGGTCCTGAGAGGAGACGGAACATGAGGGAGCTGTATCTGAAGTGGCACTGCCAGCTGACTGTATGCCAAGGCTCAGATGCTGCAGAGGGAAGTGGAATAGGAAGATCTGTGCATAGGGTTTAGGGAGGAGGTAGGTACAGCTATTTCCACTATATACAGCTGATGTCTTTCCAACCCAGAAGTCATTGCTTTTAAGAGATAGTGTGCATGCAGCCTGGATGCCTTGGGACTGTAATGACAGGCATGATCTGAAGCAAGGAAATTATGTTTTGAAATGGATTCCCTACAACAAATGGGAGAGAGGGAGACGGCTGCCTGCTATGTACAACGTGTTAAAAATCCATTTCAGAAAAATGAAGCTGTCTTTCACTCTGCCTTTCCAGGGCAGGGGAATTTCCCAGCTTTCTAATTGCTTGGTAATTGTACAACTCCGTGGTTTTGACACTTCTCCTATTATACAGTGCTTTATTCTTGGTTGCTTCAATCTAGAAGAGATGACAGGATTAAGCCTATCATTTGGTTTTGTGGTAAGATTCCCTCTTGTTGCTGTTCTTTTTTGTTTTTTCTTTAGCTTCCTTTGGTAGAATTGGTCAAACCTTGTTGAGACCTTCTGGGCTAGAGAAATTTTAGAAACAAACTGTGATTTGGAAAAGGTAATTGTAAGCTTGCTTTTACTGCAGTAAGGCCTCTGCAATCCATAAAATGGTGGCAGGTGGCTCAGGTGATTAAAGCTTTCTTGAGGATGTTGGGAAGTACCTGTAAAGGCCTAGGGAGAAAGTGCCTTTGCAGTGATTCTGCTTCATCAGCATTTGATAATAAAGGTTGTTTGAAGTGATGTTAGGGCACTTTGCTGTGGGGAAGTTTTTTTGATCAGGATCAGTGTATCCTGATCTCTTTGTGTGCTGCATGTTTACATATGCTTCCCTCCTTCGTCCGGCCTCTTCTGATGGCAGGGTAGTTACAGCTCTTTAGTTTCCCATGAACCACAATCCCAAATATCAGTGACTTTGTGTTGGGAAGTGATTGCAAATGCTGAACCAAGATCTGTGCTTTTCCCCTCTAGGTTTCTCACATACTGTTTCTCCATCCCACACCTCTTTCATTCAAAGGCCTTTGTCATGGCAATCTGCCCTTCTCCAAAGGAGGGCTTGGAAGCACATCCCCCTCAGAAGCTCCTTAGCACCAAATCTAGCAGCCTTTAGTCTGGAGAGAGATGCAGAGCACTCCCCATCCTGGAGGCTTGGGCACTCGGTGTGCCCTACCGGCACAGAGCCCCCAGGCACAGCTCTCAGGGGGCACCTTTCTGTGCTGACACCAGCCCACAAGGCCATTTAGTGTGACAGGCTGAGTACATTAGTATGGGGGGAAAGGAAAACAAAGAAGCAGAAAATACGTTTTCTACTTTTGGATTTGGGTTTTCATAGAATCAGTCAGGGTTGGAAGGGACATCAGTCAGGGTTGGAAGGGACCCCAGGGATCATCTAGTTCCAACGCCCTGCCATGGGCAGGGACACCTCACAGTAGATGAGGTTGTCTAGAGCCTCATGCAGCCTGGCCTTAAACACCTCCAGGGATGGGCAACCCATTCCAGGGTTTCACCACCCTCATGGTGAAGAACTTCTTCCTAATGTCCAGTCTGAATCTACCCATTTCTAGCTTTGTTCTAGCTTTGTTTTGTTTTTTAGCCTTCCTTATATGAGGAATGTTGAGGCCAAAGTGAATCTTTAGAGCAAGGATTTTACCCAGTGTGTTACATCCCATGATTGTTTTGGCCTCAGGGAGTGACCAGGGTCAGGTCTACTCTAGGAAGACACCAGAGCAGGTCTTTTGGGGAGCTCAGACCTCACACACAGAGTTAGAAATGGGACTTTCTTTTAGTGCATGTTGTAGCAGCTTGCACTTGCTGTAGGAGATGGCAGGCCTTCCAGATGGCTGCAGTGCTGGGAAGTGACAACTGTGAAGTTCAGGGTGCCTCCAAATGCACTGCAGTGTGTTTTGTGTGATGCTGAGTATAGCATCAGTCTTGTTTAAGGAAGGCTCAGTATCATTCCTTCCTGTTAAAATCAAAGGGACAATTCAGTAAGTGCTGTCTAGTGGAGTCTGAATGGACTTTGAATTAAATATCAAGCCTTTGACAGAGGGGCAAACTTATATTTCATATATATCATAAGATTTTTCTTAGATTACTTTTTTCTTAAAATGCTTAATTAGTGTAGAGAAAATACATATTTAGATCTTATACAGACCTTGTAAAAGCCCCTGTAAAAGGGTCTCTTAAGCAACCTTGGCAAAGCATAGTTCTCTTTTTTAAGCCTTTTTCTTTCTTTATATACTTTTAGAAATGGAAGTGTCTACATTCTTACTGGTTGTAGTGCAGGATATTTACAGGTGCTCTTCAATTTGTAGTTTTAATCCAGGTATTTCCCTTCAGCATTTGCAGTCCAGACACAACAGCTGTTTCTTTCCAGTAGCCTCTGTACTGTCATAGCACAAACACCCAGTAAGTTCTGAGGAACATGCAGCCCAGCTCTGCGTGACAGTGGTGGAGCAAATCTTATGGAACTATGGTGGTCTCCCACTCCCTGAAAATCATTGATTTTCTACCCCAAACAGAATTGTGCTGATAAGAGGGAAAAAATTGTGTCACTGTTTCTAGTTTAGATGATGCATTTTTAAAGAGGGACGCTGTGGATCAGGTTGTCTCTCCGTTTGTCTCAGTTGTGTAACTGACAGCATGCAGGTTGCTGCAGAGGGGCTGCCCTTTGCAGTCCTTGTGACATTATCTCTATGTATGTGTAGTGTTTTGCATGGGTATTTTAAAGGCCTGGTAGTGTATGGTGTGAGTTAAGACCTGAATATATTTAAGAGCATGCAATCTTGCTTTAGTCAGGGATATTTAGGTTCTAGAACTTTGCCACCTAGAAAAATATGTGGAGAATCCCAGCCATGGTTAACTGGACTTCATAATAAACAAGAGAAGGTTGTTTAAAAAACCCAAACCATTTAACACAGAGTTAAAAGCAAAACCCAAGCAATTCATTTGGCCAATTGTAAATAAATTTTGCTTCTCAAAAAATTTCTCTTGATGAAAGTGTCTTCTCATTTTCAGATTGGGATGATGAAGACTTAGCAGAGATTTATTGTACAGTGTCACTTGTTTGTTCATTCTGAAGATATTTCTGGAACAGAAGCTGGCTTCTGAAACCTTGCTAGAGAAGTGAAGTAGTCCATGCCATGAGTATGGAACTGTGGGTACATTAACCTGCATTCAGTGTCACTGGGAACTGCTCTTGTAGAGCACTTCTAAACAGAACCAATTATTTGAAAGGTCCATTATAGTTAGTTAGGATTAGGCTAGTTTGATATCTATACATTTTTGGAAAATAATTGAGAAGAATTTTTAATCAATTTAAATAATTGTGTCAGCAGGAAATAAAATAAACAGCAGGGATACTAAATGATTTTATTTCCCTCCCCCCTCAATAATACAATCAGTTTAATGAAGTTAGAATGCATGAGGAAATCTGAAATGATGTTACAACATTCAAGTGTCATTTGTGTGTTGTTTTATTTATTTAGACTCTCAGGCATGTAGAAATGCCTGTTATTTTTTAGTCTGATCCTGAGGAAATGCCAAGCACCCTCCCAGCAGTGCTAGGAGCCTTCAGCTCTCCCAGGAGGCCTGTGTTGTTAAGGGCATTCAAAGAATCTATTGCTCAGCTCCATGAAGGAGGGTTTGATCTCTGCCCGGTTCCCTTTTCTTTTCATTTTCCTCTCTTCCCGTTATCCTCCCTTGTGTCTGAGGCTGCTTCCCAAGGGCCTTTTCGACATCTACAGGTTTGCAGGTTGCTGCAGAGTTTGAAATCAGCAGCTCTAATGGGTATGGTAAGGAATTTTGGATATGGTGTCTTGAAAAATCTGAGTGTCTGGATTTCTTTGCCCTTCTGGCTATCTCAGTGATGCAGCTCCTCATTTTCTCTATTGTTGTGCTCTCCTCTGCCCATTTGATATTTTTTTCCACACCTGTAAATCCCATCACTTGGTTTTGTGCTGAATCTTATCTGTAGCCATTCACTCTCACAACCTTTGAAGCTGTTTTTCAAGGATTGGGATGGGGCTATACTGTTGAAACCCTCAGGTACTCTTGGCTTTAAACTTAATTTGCTCACCATGTCCCTGGGCAAGGATGGGGGCAGGTGGATGTGCATTAGGTACTTAATGTGCCTCAAGTGATGGCTTCATGTGCCACAGGTTCACAGATGTGGACACAGAAGTTGAAAGGATGTGGCATGTGTACTGCAAGTTAACCTTGTCTGGCACACAAGGAAGTCTGATTTACCAGTGCTGTGCAGCTGTGCCTTGCTTTGCAAGGGAGGAGTAGGGGAGCTGGTGAACACTTGCTTAAACACAGCTTCATATATATGAAATACATTACTTTTTCTTGGAGGAGGTTCGCTGCCCTCCCCCACACTGTGCTAATGACTGAGTACCTGGCAATTTTCAGTCCTCCTTATAGCCTCTGAAGTTAAGACAGTGCTGTAATTTTGATTTTACTGGGGGAGAGGACACAGAGGGGGCTGAGTGGTTTGCATATTTTGTGTAGGAAATTCCTGAAAGAGCAAATCACTGTGTCAGCCAGTGTTTGTCTGCTTTTCTGCACAAAGACCCTACTGCTTTTGTCACGTCCCAAAGAGCTGAGGCTTTTTGTTTACAGCTTTGCTGCTTTCTAGCATCTATCAGGTGTTATTTGCTTCTGGATCATACTTTATTTGTTTTCTTTTTCCTCTTAGCCACTCGCACTCATGCTGGATAACACCTTACTCCACAGCTAGTGGGAGTTGAATTTTGACTTGCTCTTTGTAGGTAGGTTATAATCTGTCCCTTGTATGATATGCTGGGGATAGAGACTGCTTTCTGTGTCAGCCTTATAGTGCCAGAGAGCTCTGTTTCTGGCTCAGGACTTGGCTTTGCTTCATAGAGTAGAAATCCACGAGTGTAGAGCAGAATGGATGAGATTTGCTGTGCTATGTTTTGATTTATGCCACATTTTGATAATGCACAAACAATGTGATTACTATCTGGCATCTTCATGCTGCTATTGGAATTTTATTTAGGAATAATTGAAGATGGAGTCTTGACCTCCAGTAGAGAGTGTACATGAATATTCTAGGTAATTTCCTTCAAGAAAGGAAAACTAGACAAGGTTCAACTGTTATGGATTGCTTCTCTATTAGAGATGTTAAGAGGGACTGGCTGTCAGTATTGACTAGAGGTAGGTGTGAGCATAACTTGTTTTTGAGATAGCATAGTAGCAGTTTGAGTATTGGACTGGGAAAATGGATTGCTGGTCCATGCACATGAGGTGACATCAGCCCTTGTTTAAAATCCCAGTATCTTCTGTAGATTTGTGCTGGAGCACAGTTGTTCAGAGCAGTGTGACAGGTAGGGCTGTACTCTAATAGTTCAGCCTCAACGTATCCTATCTGCTTATTTGATGTAATTTGGCCTGCTGTGGTCTGCAAGTGTAGGCAAGCAAATCATACTGATGCTGGAGTTTCTGAACCTCCTGGCACTAAGTCATGCCTTTCCTTGTCTCTGCCAGCCTACAACAGAAGCTGAGCTTGTGCCAACATTTTTTTGGGGAAAAAATACCCCACACAGGTGAAGTTTTGCATACAGTGTCTTTTCACTGATGCTTGGCTTTGCAGTACTACAACTGGCAGGTTACCAGGAAAAAACAAAACAAAACCAAACCAACCAAACAAAAAAACCCAAAAAGAAGGTGAACCTATTAAATGCCAGGAGAGGCATAAACGCCAGTCCCTTGTGAGGAATGAGGCCCTCAAGGTAGTAGGGCTGCTGTAGGAGTTTCCATGGGGAAACATGCTCTGCTCCCCTTTGTCACTCGTTTATTTCAATAGCCCTCCAAGTAGAGGCTGAAGAGCTGCAGTGTGTACTTTCCTTTTTGTGTTAGTAATGGAGCCATGGGTAGGGAGATCTGTGTGGCAGGCAGCCTATGCAGAAACCCGTGATTCTGGGCTGAATTTATACTTTGATACCTTCGGTAGGTGTAAAATTTAATTTGTAGTCTCTGTCTGAGTTGTCCAAAGATGCCTTTGTGTAAACTAGAAGCAGGCCTAGTTGTTGGCATTGTCTGCAACTTGGCTATAACTCACTGTGCAGCATCTGTCTGTTGTGAATTGTCACTCTGTGTGGCTGAAGGATCATGATTCCTTTGAACTCTCAGATTTGGGGAAAGCCTCTACAGGAGCATGCTGTTTTGCAGCAGTGGGACTGTCAGGTCTCATGCTGTTCACGTTGCAGCATTCTGCTGTACTCTGCTCACGTGCATCACTGATAACAGTACTGGTGTAGTGAAAAGAACCTTTGGGTTTCAGTTCTTGGGGTCTTTTGAAGTGTGGAGGATGTCAGTCCCAACACCTAGAGAGATTCGGAGTCCTGGGGTGCCAGAGGCATTATTTGGGTCAAACCTGATAATCCTATGAGGAGAGACTGAGGGAGCTGGGGCTGTTCAGTCTTGATAGGAGAAAGCTCCAAGGCAACTTTATTGTGGTCTTTCAGTATCATAAGAGGGTCTACATGAAAGCTGGGGAGGGACTTTTTAGGATGTCAGATAGTGATAGGACTAGGGGGAACAGAACAAAGCTAGAAATTGGTGAGACCCTGGAACAAGTTGCCCAGGGAGGTGGTAGAAGCTCCATCCCTGGAGGTGTTTAAGGCCAGACTGCATGAGGCTCTAGACAACCTGATCTAGTGTGAGGTGTCCCTGCCCATGGTGCAGGGGTTGGAAGTAGATGATCCTTGTGGTCCCTTCCAACCCTGACTGATTCTATGGTCTTGCTGGATGGCCACACTCGGAGAGTTATATTCGACAGCTCAATGTCCAAATGGAGGCTACTATCAAATGGCATACCCCAGGGGTCTGTACTGGGACTAGTGCTGTTTAATGTTGTTGTCAGTGATACAGGCAGTGGGATTTGGGATTGAGTGCATCCTCAGCAAGTTTGTGGATGACACCAAGATGTGTGATCCAGTTGACATTCTGGAAGGAAGAGATGCCATCCAGAGAGACTTGGACAAGCTTGAGAGGGCCCAAGCTTAACCTCATTAAGTTCAACAAGGCCAAATGCAAGTTCCTGCACCTGGGTCAGGACAATCCCAAGCACAAATATAGGCTGGGCAAGGAGTGGCTTGAGAGGTATCTAGAGGAGAAGGACTTGGGAATGTCAGTTGATGAAAAAGTCAACATGAGCTGGAAATATGCAATTGCAGCCTATTAGGCCAATTGCATCCTGGGCTGTATCAAAAGAAGTGTGACCAGACGGATGAGGAAGGTGATTCTTCTGGAGACGTGGAGCAGTGCATCCAGTTCTCGTGCCCCTGACATATGAGGGACATGGAGCTGCTGGGGCAAGTCCAAAGGAGGGCCACAAAGATGATCAGAGGACTGGAGACTCTCCCCTCTGGGGACAGGCTGCAAAAGTTGGGGCTGTTTAGCCTGGGGAAAAGAAGGATCCAAGGAGACCTTATAACAGACCTTCTAGTACCTGAAGGGGGCCTACAAGAAAGCTGGGAAGGGACTTTTTACAAGGGCTTGTAGTGGTAGAACGAAGGGAAATGGCTTTAAGCTTGAGGAGGGGAGATTTAGACTACATATTGTGAAGAAATTCTTTACAGTGAGGGCGGTGAGGCACTGGAACAGGTTGCGCAGGCAGGTCATGGATTCCCTCTCCCTGGAGGTGTTCAAGGCCAGACTGGATGAAGCCTTAACAACCTGGTCTAGTGGAAGGTGTTCCTGCCTATGTAGAGGGGTTGGAACTAGATGAATCTTCAAAGTCTTTTCCACCCTAAACCATTCTGAGAGTCTGTGAATCTCTTTGTGGATGGAATGGGACCTACAGGAAGGCTGGGGAAGGATTGTTTAGAAGGGCTTGTAGTGATAGAATGAGAGGCAATGGTTTTAAACCGGAGGAGGGAAGATTTAGGTTGGACATAAGGAGGAAGTTCTTTACAAGGAGTGTGATAAAATTCCAGAACAGGTTGGCCAGAGATGTGGTTGAGGCCCTGGAGACATTCCAGACCAGACTTGATGTGGCCTTGGGCAGCCTGATGTAGTTAGATGTGTCCCTACTCACTGCAGGATTGTTGGACAAGATGACCTTTGGGAGTCTCTTCCAACCCAGTGCAATCTGTGAATCTGTGGATTAGCCTCAATTTTTATTCCTGTTATATTCAGTGTGCAGTCAGTTTTCTGGTTTTAAGTAGTATTCCTTGTCAGATATTTTGTTGGTGTTTTTTTTTTGTCCCCTCTCCACATTTGTACCCTTTTTGTATCTTCTCTGTAATGCCTTATCCACAACACAAGCAGAGGTTTATCCTTCATGCTCTTGTTTAACCTGACCTGATCCTTCACTTGACAGTGAATTGGTTGTTACCTGTAGTGTGGTTTCCGTCAGCTCCTCTATTTTTAGGTAAGACTCACGTTTTCCTTTCTCACTCCAGGTTGAGCTTTCCAATCCATCTCTCTTTCTGACCCAAACAGACCAGGCCATGTCATGCTGCTGAGTTAATTGTCTTGCTTGTTGGAGTTCCTTCTGTTGATCATCGCCTGGTCCTTCGTGACAAACTTCTCCCCAAATTCTGTTGCTGGGTTTTGTTTGTTCTCCTCCTGAGAACATTGGCTTCTACTCCCTACTCCCTTTGAACCAACAAAAACAGGATTTGTTTTGTTGACTATTTTGGGCTCTCTTGATCAGAGGCTGTAGGTCTCTGGGGCTGTGCACTTGGCTGGCCTTTGCCCGGATCTCTTCTCTATGAGACACTGCCTTGTTGATCAGCTCAGAGCAGAACAGGCCTGCTTTTTCCATCCTGCTGGATATATTCCCATGTCTTATTTCTCCACTCCCTGCTGTACTTCCATTCTCTGATCTGAAAGTGATTTCACTTCAGTTCTATGGCTTTATGAACCCATTTTGAAGTAGCTTAGATGATTTCCAGCATTGTCTTAATTACTTGTTTATACTTTGCTGCTCGCTTTCTGACAAGCAGGCGTGTGGACTGAGTGCAATTCTTTTACCTCAGTTTTGATTAAAGTTTCTCTGCATAAGTAAGTTGATTGTTTTCTGAAAACTTCTCATTTATCTCCTTCCATCTGCTACACTGTCAAGAAAGGAGAAGTTATGCAAAGGGACAGATGACTTTGCGATTGCTATTGAGACTATTACACAGTTGTCATTGCCCAGATGCTTGGGCAATGTATAGATCCAGTAAGTAACATGTCACCAGTTCTGGTTTGCCTTTAACAGTTAGTCTACAAGCTGCAGCAGTTCATGAACTCTTTCACAAGTAGCTTGACCATCTGGGAGCAGTGGGAGGTAGCCACCTCGCTGTCTTCCTGTTCATTGCTCCTGCTTGTGAGCCGGTACTGTAAGAACAGAAGAAATAAGAGCTCTTCTGTTTTTCTCAACCTTCCCCTTTCATGGATCTTCCAGATGCTAGATGAGTCTGTCCCAGTTGACAGAATATAACCTCAGACATCAGGAAATCTGTGTTCTCTTCCTGATATTGTTACAGCCTGTGTTATTCTTTCCTTAATACAGTGTGTAGCTAACAGTGATGTTAATGTATTTTCAAGTGTAATTTCCCCCCCTTCCATCTCCAGGCACAGCATTGCGAGGAATATGGTTGTAACATGAGAGGTAACTAACAAGTCTAAATAGAAGTGAAGGAAGTCTGGTCTGGCCCACAGCCATACAAATGCCATCAGTTTCTTTTCAAGCAAAGTGCATTTCAGTCAGGTGACGCTCACTTAGCCTCATTTTCCCCAGTGCATCTGAAGGCAGTTTCTGTAGGTCAGAATATGCATGTTGCAGACAAATGCAAGCTCTCCACACAGGCTGTTGTTCTGCAGATGACATTGCTAAGGCTATTTCTGGATATGACCATCTTCCTTGAAAAGGTAACGTTATGTGTGGGAAGAAGCATGGTATAGGGCACAGGGCTGGCATGCTGGGCCCTTGAATTATTTCCCGAGTCTGCTGCTGGAAGTCTGCAAGATCTGGGCATGCCAGATGACCTACATGGGTCCTACCCATGGTTTCCACCATCTGTATGTTGGGGTAATGTGCACGTTTTTCTAATGCTGTTTTCAGGAAGTGGAATCAGTGTTTTTGAGCTTGTGGCTGCTTGAAAAGATGAGAGATGGGACCCTAAGTTTTCTAGGTAGATTTGGAAATTGCCTCCTGTGCCTTTTTTCTCCTTCTGTCAATCACTGCGATCTTTCTGCCATAGGAGTACCGGCAACTCTGATACTGATTCTGGTGCATCCTTGGAAGGGACTGAGCTTATGACCATGCAGTGAGACTCATGGAGTATGCTGCAAGACAGTGGGACAGGAACCACACAGAGCTTTCTGTTGGGCCTTATCACAGGATGTTAGGGTTTGGAAGGGACCTCCAAAGATTGAGTCCAACCCCCTCTTCCAGAGCAGGGCCACATAATCTAGCACAGGTCACACAGGAATGCACCTGGATGGGCCTTGAAGGCCTCCAGAGAAGGAGACTCCACAACCTCTCTGTAGAGCCCGTTCCAGTGCTCCTTGACCCTTACAGTGGAACGTCCTGTGCTGTAGTTTATACCCATTGCACCTTGTCCTATCACAGGGCACAACTGAGAGGAGCCTGCTCTTGAATATTTATCAGAGAAAATGTTGTTAACAGAGATGTTAAGGTGTTAGCAGGGGATGGAGACAGTCTGTGCCTCGTTCTACTTAATTTTGCTTTACATGATCTGTTTATGGTCATTGTGTGGAAAGGTTGTCCTTCCCAAGCAGCACTTCAGAGAGAGCTGGGGGACAGTGCAGACCTGATATTGGTGCAGAGAGGTATCTGTATTTTGTGTGCTCATTCTGTGCCATGCTCTTCTCTCTTTGTGGAACAGCTTGGAGGTGCCATGGTGAAGCCACCTGGCAGTTCTCCTCACCAAGTCCTGAAAAACAGGGTTCAGTCAATGGATTAAAAATAAAGTAAAATGAGAAATCTGTCTCCAGGAGGCCCATGCGTTGTGGATCATGGATAGTAATCTTGCCTTGTCAAAGGCAAAGAATACAAACCTGTACAACTGTCTTGTTTGGAAAAGGTATCTTAAGATCATTGAGTCCAACCATTGGCCTAATACCACATGGCCATTAAACCACTTTCCAAAGTGCCATGTCCACAGTTTCTTGAACATCTCCAGCAACTCCATGTCCTTCTTGTGGTATAATATACCCAAAACTGAACACAAGGAGTGGCCTTGCCAGTGCTGAGTACAGGGGCACCATCACTTCCCTACTCCTGCTGGCCACACTATTTCTGATACATGATGCTGTTGGCCTTCTTGGCCATCTGAGCACACTGCTGGCTCATATTCAGATGGCTGTCAATCATCACCCCAAGGTCCTTTTCTAATAGGCAGCTTTTTTTTTTCCTGACATGTGAGAACCTACCTGAATTTGGCCAGAATCTAAACCATTTTAGATACTGGTTGCTGCATGTTTATAGAATCATAGTCAACCATGTTGGAAGAGACCTCCAAGGTCCTCCAGTCCAACCTATCATCCAGCCCTAGCCAGTCAGCTATACCATGGCACTAAGTGCCTCATCTTGTTTTTGAACACCTTCAGGGGTGGTGACTCCACCACCTCCCTAGGTAGCCCATTCCAGTGGCAAGTCGCTCTCTGTGAAGAACTTCCTCCTAACATCCAGCCTATACCCCACCCCAGCACAACTTGAGACTGTGTCCCCTTGTTCTGTTGCTGGTTGCCCAGAAGAAGAGACCAACCCCCACTTGGCTATAGCCTCCCTTCAGGTAGTTGTAGACAGCAAAGAGGTCACCTCTGAGCCTTCTCTTCTCCAAGATAAACAACCCCATTTTCCTCAGCCTCTCCTCGTAAGGCTTGTGCTCCAGGCCTCTCACTGCCTTTGTCACCCTTCTCTGGACATGTTCCAGTATCTCAACATCTCTCTTAAATGTGGAGCCCAGAACTGGACACAGTACTCAAGGTGTGTGAACTAGAGTTTCTCTACTGAAATGGCTAAAGTACCTCCCAAAATGAATATACATCAACTTTTTTTTCTGATCTCTGTACATGAGCCCGTTCTCCCGTGGTTGACTGTGATCTGAGAAAGGAAAGTGTATTTTCTGTAGGACCTTTGCTCTCTTTTCACACAAGTTAGAAGGCAGGTGAACAGTACATTGGAGAACTCTCTTCATTGTGGCCCCTGTCTGCAGCCTTGTGTATATTCAGCACGTTTATTTCAGCCTGGCTTGTCACAGAAGACCCCCAAATAGTTTGGTACTCATATTGTGATTTTTTTTTTTTTTTCAAGGCATAAGCCTGGGATTTGAGCTGCAGAAGTGCTGATGATGCACAGCCTTAAGGGCCATCAGCAGGAGTTGTGCTTTGAACATATAAAGTGGCCCAGAAAACCAGGCCCCTGGGGGTCTTTGTAGAGGCACTTGGAGGGACAAGAAGCTGCAACTCTGATATTCCTGTTCCTTAGCTTCTGTTTTGGAAAGCAAGGATGCTTGACAATAAACAAGGCTTGTGAGCTGCCTGGTCACTGCTCTTGGTGAGCCTGTCAGAAAGCCTGTAAGGAAAGCACCGGTTCTGTATTCAGAGCAGGGCTTGGCTTCAGGCCACACGTTGAACAATGAGCACAAAACAAAATATTGAATAGCTGCTTGTTCAGCAAACCCAGTTCCTCTTGGCTGTGCAGGGCACTGTGTGAGGAAGTGTATGAGCAGGGGCAGTTTTCTCTTAGCACTTTGAGGGTAGGAGCAGCCTGTGCTCCTAGGGTCTCAGGTGGACAGGAGGCTCACACCAGCACGCTTGCTCCCAGCCTGTACAGTGCAGCTGGGGATGCTTTGGCTGGCACTTAGCACCGCCTTGCACTGCTTAAAAGAGTGTTGCTCCCGTTTAGGAGAGGCCAGCTCCAGCAAGTACCAAACTGAGGGGGACTCTGTAAATACTGTAGGTGGCTTTGAAGACACTTACTTCTTCAATGAGTGTGTGCAGTGCAGCTTTTAAAGTTGTTTTTGACTGAGTGTTGCAGGAAGATTTCAGGGTACTATGTAAAATCCTGGAGTTGGGTGCTGCTTTGCAGTTGTGAACTGCACAAAGGACTTCACTCCCTCTCACTTGGCTGAAAACAGAGTGTGAGGCCATTTCTTCTTTTCCAGAGATGAACAAACATGAACAGATGCCAGTATGGCTGTGTCCCCTTCCCTGTTGGAGATGGAGAATGTGAACTTTGGAAAGGGTCTGGCTTGATCCTGGAAAAACAACTTTGATCAGAGCCTTGGGAGGAATCTAATAAATACCCTTTCCATCTAAGGGTGTCAGAAAAACCTAGGCAGAGTGTGGGGCCAGGTTAGTCTAGTGGATCTCCAGTGACATAGGTCAAACTGTTCTGTCTTCTCACTTCAGCTTCTCTGCATTTTGAGGCTAGATAGCCTAGGGAGATCGTGAGATAGTAATGACTAAGGTAACTTCTGACTCTAGTATTGCTTCTAAGGAAGTGTTTGTTAGATTTGCTAATTTGTAAGGCTGCGGAGAAGCTGTTGGTAGACTTGAGTCTGGTACTTGTAAAGGTTATAAAGATGGCCCAAGCAGGACTTCTGCTCCAGCCGTGCCATCTCCTGTTTAGTGGCAACTCGCTCCTTATTGTAGGAGCTCTTGGCAGCATTGAGTACCATAAGCTGCTGTGTTCCCAAAGCTCCTGTGCAGCCCTCCAGGAACAAAGCTCCAGGGCATCTTAGAGGTGGCTTCACATCTCCCTTAGAAACTCAGCCTTGAGCATCTCATTGTGGGCAGAAAGATTTGACTCTTGTGCAGCTGTCATTTCTTGCCAGAAGACTCACATACTGCTACTGGTGGAGCTTCTCCATAGGCTTCCCAGGCTATGGCTTGTGCAGTTGGTTTCATAGACTGCTTAGGGTGTTGATCCACTGCTACCTGAAACCTTGGCACAACACTGGGGCTCTTCAACCATTAAGTTTTGGTTTGCGGACACAGGTGGATGTAAGATTGAAAAAAGCTGTTGATCACTCTTGCTTTTAACTTGCCTAAAAGAGAAAGTAGTAATATAGTTCACTGGTTCCAGAAGGGTTGGTTGATCTTGGCTTGAGGAATAGAAAAAGACATTTCCTGCAGGAGAATTTGGTGAGCAAGTGAATGGGTGCCAGCAGAGCCTGAATGTGGAAAAGGTCTGTGAAATGAAGAAGAATGAGACTGTATGTGGTGTGATGATGCATAAACAGCAGTGCCCTGGGCTGCAAATGGGGGTGTTCATGCTGTTTTGCTAAACATGATTCAGGTAACTGTGCCTTAGTTTGCACAAGCTGATGGAATATGTCTTTCCTGATTTAACCTCTGGTTAGATCAATGTGAGGTGAGTGAATTTGGAGGAGAAGCACTGGCTCTATGTTGGCATTAAGGAAGAGGCCATTTTTATTTCCCCTCACCTTCTTTACCCGACAGTAGTTAGGATCAGCAGCATCTCCTGAACTACTGCTATCTCCATGTTGTCAGTAGAACTCTCAAAGTTCTGAATTCCTGTGAAACCAGGAGCTGGTGCCAAATATAGACAGGAGAGTGACAGGGTACCAGGAAATGACAGATCCATTGGGTCTAAATGCCACCTGTGTATCGCACAGGACAAAGACTCCCACTCACTCTGTTTTCCCAATAGAAGATAGTTACCTCACTAAGAAGTCAAACCAAAATGCAGATATGCTGCAAATGCATTCGTTGGGCTATTTATCAATATTAAATGTGCAAACCAAAAAGGTCAGTTATGTTTAATGTCATGTGGCAGCTTTGTGATTTTAGTTACAGAGAAAAATCCAATGACAAATGAATTCTGTGCTCTTTAGAGCTTGTTCCTCTCTGATGCAGTTTGTTTTATTGGCTTACCTATGCTCAGAGAAAGTTTGGCTGCCTGTGCCATGGTGGGAGAATTTTTTTTACAGAAATAAGCAGAATAGAATAAAGTGACAAATTATTTACAGCGTCTCATTAACTGAGGGAATTTGTGGTAGCTTAATGCTTCAGCAGCACTTTGTTACGGTGTTGAATAGCAAGTTGCAGGCAGAATCAGGGTAAGTAGTGCAAAAAGGTTGTTGCATCTGACCTTACATTAGAGTGACTGGTAATTGCTGCTTCCCTGTTTCTTCCTGGTTTGTGTGTAGTTCCAGGTGTCTGGGGTGCCGAGGGATAAGCTTCAGTTTCTCCACTTTCAGCTTTTTGAGGTTTAAAATCTTGATGCAGACTGCTCTGCTGTTTTTCCTTGTTGTTTGCTTGACTCCTCCTAAAAATCTTTCTTGATCCTTTCTCAAGCTGTTTTCAAAATCTGGTCAGCAGGAGCCTCCTCCTTGTACAACATGCGTTCAGTTTTTAGGACTAGTTACTCCTTACTCGTTTGAGTGTTTGAAATTGATCGTTTAAGAACTGACTGCTATAGAAACCTGACTTGTAAATGAGAACCCTGCAGACAGTTTGTGTTTGAGCTACTTTTACGTTGCAGCTGAGGTTTTGAGCAGTGATGGTATGTGTGGTTGGGCTTGTGTTTTCCTCCATGAACGTGTCCCTGCCCGCCTGGCCTTAGTTTGAGCTTTGCAGGTGGGGACAAGGTCCTGCTTGCCCTGTCTGCCCGACAGCAAGAATGTGAGCTCTCTGCTCCACAGCGGTGTCCTCATTTCAGTAGGTGACACAAGCCATGACTATCAACTGCAGCAAAGCAACATCACACTGAATGCACCTTGCTGTTGTAAATGCGGAGTGTGACAGGTAACCCTGAAACGTTCTCCCAAGTGCTGCAGTAGTTTAGTTTACGCTGTAGTGTTCATCCTGTGCCCACAAAAAGCCGGCCATGGTGGACAAGGACGGAGCTTTGATTTCAGTCTGGTGATACTCTCTAAGTTCTGAGTTGATAAGAGCAGCTCAGTTAAAGAGGTCCAGTTACATTTGTTTCTGTACCTATTCAAAACGTTTTTATTTTTTTTCTGAGTGTAGTATCAATAGAGCTTCCTGTACTTTTTTCCACTTCACTGACAGTACTGTCCTTGTTTAACTCCAAATCAATCTTAGTAACATGTGCAGCACAAAGACGAAGGGAGAAAATTAATCTCTAGATCAGGAGCTACAGAAATGAAATGAATTATGAACAGAAGAGAGAGGGTGGCTTCTTTTTTTTTCTGTATCCGTTGTCCAAGCAGAGGAAAACTGGCACAGAAAATAAGAGTTAGTGAATGGTGGTAGTGAGGAGCAGTGCCGCAGTTTGGTTTTTAGCCCAAATTTAGATGAAAGGAAAAAATTAAAACTTGTCCAAACGTACCCATAAGACTAAGCAGAGCATAAGCAGGTGAGAGAAGCAGGGTTTGTTCAGCATTTCTGAGATTCTTTCCTTTGCATTCAGCTTCAGTGGGAAAATGTTGTGGGGGTTGGAGTTTGTTTTGTTCCTTGCCTCCAATGTGGTTAAAAGTCACGGCATAAATTTCATGACGTGGTGAAAAGCCTCTGACCCCTCTCAGTTGTCTTGTTCATCAGAAGGCAGATAGGTAATAAAGAGTCTCCTGTGTGAGAGGAGCATGAAGAACCTGCTGTTTTAATTTTGTTCACAGCAGTGGGCCAAACTTTGTTCTTTCAGTGCTGGCCTTAATAATTGGCTCGATATAATACAGGAATTCAATCCATTGCATATCTCTGGCTTTGTAACCGCTAATGTCATAGTCAAGAAGAGCACAAAGTCTCCTGCAGGAGCGTGCAGTAAATAAGAACAACAAGCATGTTCCAGAGAACATAGGGCCTGTGCATTTAAAGGGCCTCAGCTCAGCCCTTGTGGCTTCATTTGCATCCAGGTTACCTGGGCAAATGGATTTTGCAGGTTTGGACTTCATGGGAGATATGGGTCTGACTCGGGAGATTTAATGGCCTAGATATTATGTTCAGGTCTCTGTTTCCTGAGAGCCAGGCTTCAGGAATCATTTCTTTATGCGAGGGGAGGATTTGCTTTGGGAGTTTACTTTAGGAGTTTGGCCATAGTGTACCTTGTCTTTAAGGTGTCACATATCCTGCTGTGCAGGGTACCTTGCGCAGACATATGGTAAGGTTTTAGTTTTCCGCTGGCCACCCACAGCTCTCAGTCAGGGCTAGCTAGAACTCATTTACCTTGTTTTTCACAGGCATCCCTGGTTTTTTCATCATCTTCAATGAGGTTCTAACACCTGTTAAGTGCTCCTCCTCCCTTTTTTTGGAGAAGCTTTTAATTATGACAGGGTTTCCCTTGGAGCACATCCTCCATTCAGTTCCCTAATTGTAGAATTCTCTGTGGGATTCTCCAGATGGGGGATAGAGGATAATCTTCTCAGAGCTCCGGAAGAAATGTGATGCCAAATTACAGAAAATAGATCCTTTTTATTAAGCTCTTGGGCTCCTTTTACTCTTTATTTTAAGGTGACCTTCTGTTAAAGAGAAATGTTGGGTAAATGGCTATCCTTTTTACATAATCCTAAACAACCTTACCTGGGTTACTAATAACGTTGTTAGAAAAAGGATTTAAGTTTTTTTGCCACTTGTGCTGTCATCACAGAGGGAAGGAGAAGGAACTTGCCTCTTTCCCTTTTGGGTCTAGTTGGTCTCATTTTCAAGCTGTGAGCTCTGAATTGGGGAGTGCTGGCAACATGCTTGGCATGGTGGGTAGGTATAAAGACAAAGTCTTCTCCTTTGTCAAGTGGTCACAGTGCCACTTTATGGGTCACTTGCTTTGCTGCAAGCTACTGTTGTGGTGGTGCTGTTTGAATCCCTGAGGGGTTTCCAGACATCCTAAAAGGGCTACTCGGTGCCAGTGATGTTTGCAAACATGGCTGTACTGGCTAGACATATCTGGTTCTACTGAGTTTGCTAAATCTAGCACGTGGCCACTGAAAGGCTCCCAGGGATTGTCGTTAGAGCCAGTTCTACTGGAATGTTCCCATGCATTTGATATGCGTAAATTAATAGTCCTTGAGCTCCTGTGTTAGCAGATGATGCAAGTGAATGGAGAAACTAAAGCACAAAGGAACTGAGATGGTGGCAGAGCCAGAAGTAGTCTGGAAATGCTTGACTGGTCCCCTTACAGTCATTGACTCTTTTGGGGATTTGGTGTGCATCTAAGTCTCTAGAAAGCACTTTCTGTAGCACCAGTAAGTACCAGCTTTGTGTGTAGCAGGTAAATACTGGAGGGAGGAAATTTCATCAGCAGGGAGGCTGAAGCTATAGCTGTAGATTGGAGTGTATGTAGTTGGTTGGCTTTATGCTGTGATACTACACTGGGGATGTGTACAGCTTGCAGCAGTTGAACTTTGGTAGCAAAAGGTCAAAGGTGGCTAATCCACATTTTTGTTTATCTTCCAGGTCTACGCACAACGAACTAGAAAAGAACCGGTAAGTAGCTAATGAGCTGAATTCTAAGAAATGCAAGCCCAGTGAGTGTAATATGGTTTAACCTTACCCATGCAGGTGCTGTCTGATCAGCTTAGACAGCTGTGAATGACCACACTTCACATCATGTAGTTTTAAAAGTTGGGGGGGGGGGAAGACACAAAAAGATCTGAAAAAGAAGCTGTGGTTTTGGTTGGTTTTTTTTCTCTCTCTGGAAAAGAAAGAAGTGACCCAGTTTTGTGACTAATCTGTATGCAGAGTAAATACTCTTCTTCTCCTGACACAGTGAAATCTGATTGGGGCACTTTCCATACATGAGGTTGCTACGGGATCAGGTTTCTTGGGCCCTGGGTAATACCATGTTACCATGAACCGAAGGGCAGAGCCCTGTGCTCTACACCCTCTCCCTCCCACCCCTCTGCTGTGCTGTGATAATCTCTACAAAGTAGAAGAAAACACCATTGTCCAGAGACTTGGAGGTCTGGCTACCAGCATGCCTGTGGAGGCTCTCTTTTCCAACCTGTTTCAGGATTGTGCCTGTTTATCCTTGAATCTGAAGTTTTAGCAAGCCTTGCAGTTTTGTTCCTTGGCTAGCTCTGCTGTGTGACTCAACCCTTTTGTAACAGGAGTTAAAGTAAGATAAATACCACTGAGACAAGGGGAGCTAGTTCACACACAGATCAGATTATCGCCTTCCATTCAGGATGTTATAGTTAAGGTTGTGTCTGGGTTTCCATTATAAACTTATCTTGGCTCTTCTGTGGGATTTTAGGGGGCCTAAGGGGGGGGATGTCTGTGGGCTTTGTGGATGCTGGAACAATGGCAGTGCTCTGGCCAGCTGCTTCTGTGAAGAAACCCCCAGGGTACAAAAGCTGAGTCTAGGTTGATTGCCTCCTCTTTCCTCTTAGGAACCATCATTTAACAAGGGCTGGGAGAGCTATAGGGGTGGCCAAAGATACCCAAAGGCTTTGAGCCAAGCACTGTATTTCTATTCAGACAAGGTCTTGCCATGTAACTTCAAGGAAATTGGAGCTAAATATCCCATGCATCACGTGGCCCTCAGTTTCCCCACATTTGACTCCCACCAGCGGCAGCAATGCTGGGAACCATTTTGGCCTTTGCATGGTGTGGGTGATTTCTTCCAGGCTGCACTTGCTTCTACCTCTTGGTAGCTTTGAGGATCTACAGAGCTGTCATGACCCTGTCTTTCTGGGATAGAACCATAGAATCAGGCAGGTTGGAAGAGACCTCCAACCTATCACCCAGCCCTATCCAATCAAGTAGACCATGGCACTAAGTGCCTCACCCAGTCACCTCCCTGGGCAGCCCATTCCAATGGCAAATCACGCTCTCTGTGAAGAACTTCCTCCTAATAGCTGGCCTATACCTTGCCCAGCACAACTTGAGACTGTGTCCCCTTGTTCTATTGCTGGCTGCCTGAGAGAAGAGGCCAACCCCCACCTGGCTACAGCCTCCCTTCAGGTAGACAGTAATGTCTACTGTTGTAGACAGTAATGAGGTCACCCCTGAACCTCCTCTTCTCCAGGCTAAACAACCCCAGCTCCCTCAGCCTTTCCTCCCAGAGCTTGTGTTCCAGGCCTCTCACCAGCTTCATCAAGAATTTTTATTTGGGCTGTATTGCTTCCCAAGTCTTAACCTTTCCAGTTGCAGGCTGAGCTGAGTGGCTCCTGGGTTTCCCAGTGCTCCTTACAGTTTTGTTTATCATTGAGGGAAAGAAAATGCAGTACTTGGGTCTGACCCAGGATCATGGAATTGTTAGGGTTGGAAGTGCCCTCAGAGATAATCTAGTTCCACCCCCCAGCCATGGGCAGAAATACTCTCTACTAGATCGGGTTGCCCAGAGTCACATCCAGCCTGGCCTTAAAAACATCCAGGGATGGGGCTTCCACCACCTCCATAGGCAACCTGTTCCAATATCTCGCCACCATTATGGTGAAGAACTTCTTCCTAACATCTAAGCTAAATCTACCTTGCTCTAGCTTGGATCCCCTTAGTCCTGTCATTACCTGACACCCTAAGAGGTCCCTCACCAGCTTTCTTGTGGGGCCTTTTCACATACTGGAAGTCCACAATAAGGTCTCCTAGGAGACTTCTCCAAACTGAACAACCCCAACTGTCTCAGCCTGTCCTCATAGTTGAGGCACTCCAGCCCTCTGATTGTGCTCTGATCACGACAACAGCATGCTGTCACTAGTTTTCAGTGTCTTTATTTGCATATCTGATTGTTATGGCAAACACTGCTTACCCTCACTACAGCTTTAGAAGAGAGTTGTTTCTATCTTTCCCTGTACCAACCTGGTCTTTCTACACTGGCCAGGTTTACATGGATATGTGGCCATCTTTTTCAACCTGCAGGCCTGTGGGGCAGGAAGTGAGGCATCAAACTCCTTGTGGGTGAGATCTCAGCAGCTACATACTTACTGTCCAGCTAAGGACTAGCAAGTATAGATGTGTTTAAGATTTACTTGATACAGCTGCCTGTGTGAATTGAGTAAGTTTCTGTCTTGATTCCATGACTTTAACTGAGGACAGTGATATTACCTGAGATGGGGAGAGCAGGAAGCCTGAATGCTATCCAGCACTTTGTAATATATACGTTACTAGCAAGAGGAGCATTACTACCTGCGCTTGTCATATGCCACCTTTTTCTGAATGTTGACAAGCTACAGGGTTTGTCTTCCCTTTCCCAGTTAGTGCAGTACCTCTCTCATCCTCTCCTTGTCTCAGTTATGCTCCCTAGTCCCCACCTGCTACTAAATGAAGACTCCTAACCATTGGCCTTTTCAGAAGGTCTTTTCTCTGTGGGTTCCCATTCCAGGGCACTGTGTTCCAGGTCTGTGTCTCAGACATGCTTTTACAAGCACTTGTTTTTCATCCTTCTGTGAAGGGCACACATTTGATCACACTGGGTGGTCTGTACGGGCAAACTCCATAATCAAGAATCTTTGGTCAAGAGCCTGCTGCTTCTGGTTTGGGATTGTCTGTCCCCTAATGCAGATTCTGTGGCCTGATCAGCTACACACATCTGCAAACCCAGCTAGAGCCTGCTGGGTTTGCAGTGGTTGTTACCAGTGATTTGGACAGTGAGTTTAGCACTGAATACTCCACAGCAGTGTTCTCTGAGCAAAGGGAATTGCTTCCCACTTAAATTTTCACCATGTTTTATTTGCTGTGTCATTAGCTTTGTCAGTGTCTCCAGACTTAACTGTTGCAAAGATAAAAGCCCTGGTACTAATGGCTTTGTGTCTGGCAGGTGCTCATTTTCTGAGATTATTCCTTTTGAATCTCACTGTTATCTCCATTATTGACACACACTGTAATTTTCAAAATTGTCCACTATTAGGTCTCTGACTCTGGCTTTTCCCTCCTTGTCTGTGAGCAGCACCCTTCTTATGTTCAGTTAAATTTTGTGTTAACCCGTTTAACAACTACACAGAGTTTCTTACAAGCGCTAGCAAGAGAATAGTAGAAAAACCAAAACGCTCTCCTCTTTTCCGAATACTCAATTTAAGTTGGTCTAAATATTGCAGAGCTGCTGATGTTTCAGTGTTATCAGGATTAAGACTCTTGTACCTCTTGGATGTTAAAAAGTAACTGAAAACATATATGAAAAATTAAAGTGGTGTTTTAAGCACTTCTTGAAATATTTTGTGAAACACTCCAGTGGTTCTGCTAAGAAGCTGTTTGGTTTGGTACCAAGTATTAGCTGTAAAATTTAGATGATTTCCCTTTCTGCTTTGATTTGTTGGTTGGTTGTTTTTGGTTTTTTTTTTTTAATCTGAAAAGATTGCAGTGACATTTATATAAGGGGCTTTGTTTGATTTATAAAAGATTAAAGTTAATTTATAGTTATTATCTGTCATTAATCCTCATGTTGGAAAATTGTTTGTGTTTTATATTTACTGGGTATGTGTTTCAGTTTACCACTGCCCAGGATGAGTCAGAGCTTGCATTTAAACAAGCAACCAGTAGTCTGCATCTCATCTGCTGCAAGACTTAAATGAAACAATACTTTATAGTTCTCCAATATGCCTACCAAAAAATGATTTGTAAGCAACACCTCACTGCTTTCTAAGAGAAAAGCTTATAAAGCAAGTGACAGATCAACTTTGCTAGTGTGATAATGTCTCAAAAAACCAAAAGGAAGGTAAACAAAATCCAGGCTTAAGTTAAATTATATATGTTATGTAGAGAGCTGAATTAATTGTTGCCCAGGAACATTTCAGACACACACCAGTTTTGGAAGGATGTGGTCAGTGTGGTATTAAGAGAAGATGCAGGGCCCTGCGATGACTTCCCAGCTGCTTTGTGAAGTGGCAGTTATGGTGGACCACCGTGGTGGTGGTGTCTGTCAGAAACATTATATCTTCTGATAGTACAAGAAAGATGTTTGTAAAGCCATCAGTCACATTTTAAAAATATATCAAGAGCTAAAAATAGCTTGTCCCCTGTAATCTAGATAGATCTATTTGATTTTGGTGATGGTTGCATTGTAATGCAGCAGAAGAAAGGAAAACAAAGTTGAGAGTAGTTGAGTAAAGATTGAATTCTTAGGGAACAGTTTTTCTAATAGTAATAATAATTTAGTTTAAACAAAAGACTGACCTGAGGAGGGAAGGGCACCTATGGAGAATCACTGAAATTACGATTTTCTGGAGATCTCACATAATTTGTGGCTCTGCAAAATCACCTAATTGAAAATTAAAAAAAAAAAAAAAGACAAAACCAAAATCTGAAAGAGACAAAATTTCCTTCTAAACCAATACGCTAAAGAGTAGTGTTTAGTGTAAAAGCAGAAAGTGAAGTGGTGTGAGATCTCTTCTCTCTGATACCTTTTCAGATGATCAGAAACAGAGCAAAGAAAATCGTCAGTGATTGAGTACTGTAGTACTTAGCCTTTCTGACTCTTAACAGGGTCCTTGTCTGTCTTCTGTGATTCCCCACCCATTCTCTCCTTAATGCGACTCTTCACTGCAGAGTGTTTCTCCAGCAGGGTTTCTCATGCAGAGCTGGCTGTTACGCTAGGCTGCATATTCGAGGTAGCAGATGAGATAAAGTAAAACCCTATTGAATGCTGAGAAGAAAACCATGACCTGGGCTGTCTAGCACTGAAACGTGGGGCCCTCTGAGGTTCCACAGCAATTGCACGGTTTGATTCTGTTTCTTTCAAGACGGGGCTTGAGTGTGTCTATTAGCAAAACCTAAGAGAAGGAGGGAAAAGCGTTTAACATCGGGTGTTCAAATAGTGCAGACATGCTATCTACAGTAGAAAAGACAGAGGGAAGAGAAATGAAAGTATAGTGAACACTTGCTACTGTGAATAGACACGGATGATTGTGCCTCTGCAGTGCTATATATACTTGCCAAGGCAATCTGATCAGTGTTTGTCTTGAACCAACTAATCAATGTGGTGTTGAGTTCAGGGCTATTTATCAGGAGAGCTGGAACAAGAAACTAATCCAGTAAATTTCATTTGCTCTCTGTAGTGGGCTTTGTTTTCATGTTAAGTTCATGTAGCAGACATTGACAGTACATATTGTTTTCCTCATTAATAAAACTTGGAACCTGTGAGATTCCCTGAAGCAGTCAAACCATGTCCAACACAGCTGAGCATGCATCTTTCTTTGACACATTCAAAGGTCAGAGCACGCTCTGATCCAACTTGCTCCTTGTGGGAACTGTAGTTAAGCTGTCTCCGTGGCCTGTATGGAACAAGAGGTGGAGGTAGCTAGCTGTCCTCAGCTCTGTTGCTTGCATGACAGATGGCTCCATTTTCAGCTGGGACTAACAATTTTCAGCAGAGCTGAAGCATGCTCCTCCAGTTAGGAGATCTGGATAACTTATTACTCTGCCGTGCCTCTTTTTGCTTAACCTGGAGAGAGAGTGAGACAGTAAAATCTGTAGTTTATAGAGTCAGGCTGTCGTAAAGATGTTCTTTCTGGACGTGTTCAGGCTCAGTCATCGTTTAGTGTCAGTCTGCTTTTTGCATTGCTTTGGGAACTCAGCACTCAGGCGCTGTAAAACTGGGGTCGAGCTCTGGCTGACCACCACACTGGTTTATGTGAAGTGCTTCCTAGTGAAGAAGCAGCGTTTGATTTACTTACAGCCGACCATCTGCAAAGGCTTTGTTTGACATTGGCTGGGCAGCAGAACATTTTGAACTCCAAGGAAAGCTGCTGAAAAGGGACAGTTAGTGTCCATGCCAAAATTTAAGGAAACTAAATGATGCTCATTTTGTTTGAAGTCCTTTAGGACTGGCTTCAGTATGGATTTTAAAATAATTATTATTCAAAGTGATGCAGTGAAGAATGAGCACTGCCTGCCTCCCCTTCTGCTCCCAGATCTCTGCACCTCCCTTTTTAAACCAATAGCACTTCGAAAAAAGAACAATACTACTATTTTGGATAAACTGTCACAAAGCAAAATGGTTTTGTTTCAAGACTGTTGCACAATAAAATCACTGTTATAAACCAGTTTTCAGATACAGTTATTTATCACAAAGCCCTTCTCAACTAAGATGTGGTTTAGGGACACTTTCTGATGTGTTTTCTGCCTTTAGTGTAGAAAGACCTCTTGGTGCAATCTGTTTGGCCTTGCCATAATGGTCTGGTGCTGAAAATCCTCCCTTGCTGAAAGGAGAGTTCAGAGGAAACCCTCAGCTTAGAAAGAAACCTGGTCTGTGCTCAACTCTGCCCTCTTTCTGGATGAGGTTTTGCATTCAGTATCCTGTACTTAAGATTTCCAGAGTAGTGAATAGAAAAGGGTATTGGATGGTGTGTTAGTGGTTATTTACTGCTTTCAGGGGACCAGGAAGGGGCCTGGTAGTTGCTGGGGGTGTGTGATGAAAGCAGTCCTGTGTACCTAGATGGTATCTGATTTGGAATGCATCGTTTCCAGTGTTTGTTCTTGAATCTCTTCCCAATCTGGCCTCCTCGAATTTCTGCTTGACTGTGTTGCTGTAGGTTTCTTTAAAGCTCCTCTCCAGTTAGGTATATTTATGGCTATCCTGAAAAAATTAAAGACTGGGCAAACCCACTCTGTAAGCAGCGAGCTTGGACCAGGGAAGAATCTGGCCTCAGGTAGGAAATCAAGCATTTAGCTTTCCTTGCTCCATATTCAGTCAAGTCAGGGCTCTGTACTTGCTATATTGCTCCCAAATGCATCTCTGGAGACTTTGGGGGAGGTGAAGTGGATTTTTTTTTTAACGTTTTTTTTTTCTTCTTCTTCTTCTCTGGGGTGCTTTTTGAGTGCTGAGAGACAGAAATTCTGATGAAGCAACTTTTCTTCTTTAAGTGACTAACACTGCTTAAGGACCTGAAAGTGTTACTAGATAAAAGCTACTTGGAGAGTTTCTGCCTTAGAGAACATGAGGTAATAGGAATATAATTTTTGAGACAGATTACCTGTTAACTGCAAATTTCAGTACTTTGTGCCCATGGAGCAGAAGCTGGAGTTGTGTGTGCTTATCTACATCTGTATTTGGTATGTGTATTAAGGGCACAACATAGCCCGTGCAGACTTGTGATAAGCAAAGGAAATTCAGTGTGGGTAGGAAATATATGTGGCCTGGTTTTACCAGACTATCACAACTCTGAGAACCTATAACCTTATGATATGCAAAGGTAGAGTGGTAAGAGTTAGACACCCCCATGTAACAGATGAGTTGCAGAAATCTACATGGATCCAGTATGTGAAGTAATGGCATGCATAAACAAGTTTGCATTGACCTACTGCTTTGCCCAGTTGATCCACTCCTCCAGCCAGTTGTGTGCATTTCCTCTCCTCTACAAAACTTGTCCCGTGTCAGCTCTTCCACCTCTGCTTCCTTCAAAACTTCATCCACCTCACTCCTTGTGTCCCTCTGTGTCCTCCCTGTCAATGTTGCCCAGGGCAAGGAAGTGCTACATGTTGCTGTCTTGCTGCCCTCACACCTTTTTCCATCTGAAAGATAAGAGTGGCACAAGGTGAAGGTACCTTTGCTGCTGCAGGTGGCCCCTGGGGCTTTGTCCAGTGTGGTCTAGTCCTGCTTTAGGTGTTGTGATATGTAGTGCAAGCATGTAATAGATGTTCATAGTTTGTCTGTGAAATGAAAGCAAAGTCACTATGGTTGTTGCCTGGCTGCAAATGGTGCTGGTCATGCTGAGCAGTTTGCATAGCTGTGGGCAAACAGACCAGGCAGGTTTCCTTCCAAACAGTGCATGTGACAACCATAAACCAATTCAATGGGCAATATGCAACCAAGGGTCAGGAATTCTCCTCTGGTGAAGTGATCAGGCAATGTGAATAGGGCTAAGTAGAACACAGCAGGTGGTTTCATATACCTGCATACTTTTTTATATTCCTTGGGAGTGTGAATTTGTATAGAAATACAGATCACCTCTGCCTAGAGCTCTCTCTGTTTGCTCTTTGGTAAATCCTTACAGTGCCTGTCCAAAATTGCAGTGCCCCCTGTTTCAGAGGTGGCACTTGGGTCTGTCAGATGCTAGCTGAATGTCTTAATGGTGCTTTTGAATTTAATTCTGGAGGAATGCAGAGAAGTCCCTGGATCCCAGAGCAATGAAATAAGTCAGGTCTTCTGCCTGAAATTCCATTAAAAAAATAAATATTAAAGGCTGTCTTTTGAAGGTATTCTGCATGTGTATACTGCTGCCTGAGCATCAGTTCCCTTTAGCTGTGCAGTAAGATTTTTCTGTCCCTCTTGCCTGTTAATTATTTACCTTTGAGAGCAAATTGCTAAATAAGTCATGTTGCTTTGAGAAAAAATGAAATGCCTTTGTAAAGGATGGATGCTGGAGTTGCGCAGGAGTTTGAGTGCCTTAGGTCTCAAAATAAAGAAGAAATCGCTGTGAATGAGAGATTTTGCAAATGAGCATGTTCAGCTCACAGAAGGTGAGGCAGGAAGGGGCATGTAGCATTTACACAATGATCTGGTAACTGCCTCTGCATGGATTTCTGCCCCAAAGGGGCTCAGGATGAGGAGGAGGAGGCAGAAATTGACACAAAAAAAGCCTACACACTGAAACTTGCAGTGGAAACAGGACATGCAGTCTAACTTTCTTACAGCTGGACTCTGCAAGTGGTATCAATGAGTCCATGCATGGTCCAGGCTGATAACAGTTCATATGATAAGGGTGTGGGGTTTTATCATGGTAGGTAGTAAACAGCTGTTCAAAACTTAGTCATGCTTATAAAGTCAAGTGCAGGCTGCTGTCTCTGAGTTGACTGGTTGCTGAGCTAGGGTGGAATATTTAAAAGCATCTGAATCATTTAGAAGCACAGCTCTTAATGACTCTCAAATGAATACTTGCTCTTCCACTTGGGCAACTGTTGCTCCTTCCAAGCTGTCTCTACGGTGCTGTAGTTATGCCTAGTCATTTGGAGAGCAGTGCCAAAGGTTCCTCTACCCCAGTGGCTTACTGTCCAGGACAGCGAATAATGCAGCAGTGGAAAAGAGGGCATTTGATGCACGCTGCTCTTCATGTGAATAAGTGACTGTATTTGTTTGTAGAGAAAGGGCAAGGACCATTCTGTGAGGATGAAGGCTGGCAAAGTCATGCACCCATCACAAAGGATGTGTAGAAAGGAAAAGCAAATTGATGCCTGACTTCATTTTGCTGCTTATTTGTGTATGGATGAGCAGCCCAGGAGAGAAAAGGAACAGAACAGGAGAGTATCAGAGGTAGTGTCAGCCCTGAGAGCTCACTGAAGAGGAAGACTGGATCAGTGAAGAGTGTCTCAGGATCTGAGAACAAGCAGCTACCAGCATTTTCATCTGCTGCTGCAGTCTGTTCATGTGCTCTTTCCGCTCAGACCTGGCTGTGCAAGAGGATTGCCCTGAGACTCCCAGGAAGTTCTGCCTGATGTGCCCTACACATTTTCCTCCCATGTGAGACTTTCCAATGCTACTTAAAGACACAGCCTGTTGAACACTTGGGGTGATTCACTGTAAAATCACATGGCCAAAGTCCAGTCCTTAGGTGAGAAGCATTCTACTCCTTCTATAAACTCAGTGGAATTCTTCAAATTAGTTATTCTGAGAAGGGACATGGCATAGCAAGCTTATTGTAGAAGTCAGAGGCTAAAAAGAAGTTGCTTTTTATTTCCCAGGTCTTTCATTCCCACCTGTTTGGCCTTGTTCCCTGTGACAGGTTGAGCTGTGGGTTGCCCAGTCAGATTTTACCCAGCCGTATGGGCATCTTCATATAGCTCAGAAAACACTGTTCATTAGCCACACTTCAGCAAGGCCAAGCATGGGGTGAGTGCTGGCATTTGCACAGATGCACACAATTGCGTGCATGCACACACAAAGAGCCTGCCATTAAAATCTACATGCCCATCTCTTTTTAACAGGGGAAGACAGCCCCAGCTGTGTATACAGCTTGGTGTTTCCCTTTGATCTGTGTTTGTTTCCAGTGCTTCTCATAGACTGGATCCTGGCGTTCTTCAGAGAGGCTGCTCTTTCCCGTGTTTGCAGCTGCATAACTGCATACAGAGAAGCTCACTAGGGTGACTGGGGTGTAACTCCTTTCAGCAGCTTGGGGTGGGGGTTCCTCTTCCCTCCAGCCCCTCCTCTTTGCTTTGCTCCTGTCCTTTCCTCACCAAGCCGCACAGCAGGGGATTGTCTCGTTCTGCTAATGGAAACTGTGCCTAGCAAATGCCTCAGGATCCTCCCTTTATACTCTGCCTTTCTGCTCCCGCACAACATGGCATTACTGCCCTTTGCCAGCTGCACGCAGCAGCTACAACTGCCATTCTGGAGCAGATCTTTTGCTCTGTCACCAGGGTCAGAGACACAAAATTCCCCTTCACTTTCCAGCAACTTACCACACTGCCCCCGCAGCCTGCTCAGGCCCTGTTCTAAAGGAGAACAACAAACTGCACTCCAACTTATGCGGTGTTTTGTGAAGCTGTCAAAGATGGGGCTGAGAGGGGCCTGCAGTAGTCATTTGCTCTGTCTCCACTCCCCAAGGCAGGATAAGCTCTATCTAAACCTTTCCTGACAGATGCCCATCTAGCGTGGCCTTAAAAGCCTATGACAGCAGGATTGCTGGGGGAGGCAGAGCAACCTATTGCCCTGATTAACTGTTGGTACCACTAGAAAGTTTCTTCTGCTGCCTAAGACTAAAATTATTTGGGTGTTCTTCTAGAGGAGAAAAAAAAGCCATCTGAAGTTGAATGCATCTCTGTGAAGGGAAATGTCCTAAATGCTGAATATAGTAATTGGCTTTCATAGCAAGAATCACTTTGCTGAATATAGTAATCGACTTTCGTAGCAAGAATCACTTTGGTTTAGATCCTACAAGTATGTAGGATCTTCTCTCTGGCTGAGATAAGCAATTAGAAGGGGGAGAAAATTGTCATCTTTCCTTTTCCTAATGCATGTATTGCCACTTCACCTACCCAAAAAAGCAACTTCGGTGCCGAAAGAAGTGGGAAAAGGGATTGCAACACTTGATCTGTGGTGGAGATTCCGTGTAATATGACCCCGTTAGGAAATGTGCAGAGCCTGTTCTCTGTGGCATGACCTCTTTTAAACTTATCTTGGCTTGGAGAAGCAGCTAACAGGCTTGGTGTTCACTGGGGGAAAAAGCACATATAGAGATATGTTTCAGTGAAGAGATTGCAAAGGGAGAGAATAAGAGAAATCTGGTATCTTCAGGAAAACAGAATGACAGAATTGCAGAAATTTAGAGGTTGGAAGGAACCTCCAGAGATCATTGAGTCCAGCCCCCCTGCCAAGGCAAGATCCACCAGGGTAGTTCACACAGAAATGCATCCAGGTGGGTTTTGACAGTCTCCAGGGAAGGAGACTCCACGGCCCCTGGGCAGCCTGTTCCAGTACTCCATCACCCTCACTGTAAATAAGTTTCTTCTCACGTTGAGGTGAAACCTTCTCTGTTCCAGTTTGTATCCATTGCTCCTTGTCTTATGGCTGCTGACTAGCAAAAAGAGATTGGCCCCATCCAGTTGATACTCACCCTTCAGATAATTTTACACATTGATGAGATCTCCTCTCAGTCTTCTTTTCTCCAGACTAAACAGCCCCAGGTTTCTCAGTTTGTGTTCTAGGGGAGGTGCTCAAGTCCCTCTGGAATCATGAGTGTCTCTTGGAGTTTCTTTGCATTGTGGCATTCTTAGTGACTCCTGAGAAAAAACATGTGGTTCGGGAAAGCAGAGTGGGAAGGAGGTTAGTCAGTGAGTTGGACACATCGTACATGGCTGGCAGTGGACTGTAAGGCTGTGGTGCAGGAGGGGCTCCTATAAGCTCTCCAAGCTGACTCGCAGGTCTGTGCAGACAGTGCTCCCCTCAGCAATCCATGGAAAGCAAGTTGAATGAATTTCTTAATGGCTTTTCTTTGTATTTATTTTTTGGAGGAGCATTTGTTAAAACTGTTCTGTTATTTTAAAGTTTAAAAAAAAAAAGTTCTTAGTGCCTCCTGAGAAAAAACAGGTGGTGGGGAAAGCAGAGTGGGAAGGAGGTTAGTCAGTGAGTTGGACACATCGTACATGGCTGGCAGTGGACTGTAAGGCTGTGGTGCAGGAGGGGCTCCTATAAGCTCTCCAGGCTGACTCGCAGGTCTGTGCAGACAGTGCTCCCCTCAGCAATCCATGGAAAGCAAGTTGAATGAATTTCTTAATGGCTTTTCTTTGTATTTATTTTTTGGAGGAGCATTTGTTAAAACTGTTCTGTTATTTTAAAGTTTAAAAAAAAAAAGTTCTTAGTGACTCCTGAGAAAAAACATGTGGTGGGGAAAGCAGAGTGGGAAGGAGGTTAGTCAGTGAGTTGGACACATCGTACATGGCTGGCAGTGGACTGTAAGGCTGTGGTGCAGGAGGGGCTCCTATAAGCTCTCCAAGCTGACTCGCAGGTCTGTGCAGACAGTGCTCCCCTCAGCAATCCATGGAAAGCAAGTTGAATGAATTTCTTAATGGCTTTTCTTTGTATTTATTTTTTGGAGGAGCATTTGTTAAAACTGTTCTGTTATTTTAAAGTTAAAAAAAAAAAAATGATTAATCTTGCCAGCCTTTGTAATCTCCTCAGCAATTCTGGGGATTCTTGAATCCAGGCACCCAGAGTGAAGTGTTTCTGTCTCCCACATAAAGCCAGTGAAAGAGCCAGTATAACCTACATATTTTTTCAAAATAGAGGAGAGAAGCATCCTATGAAGATGTGTATGTTTGGGGGGGTGTTAATCAATGTCATAATGGGAGTGGGATGTTAATCAATGTCGTAATCTTTTGGATACATTGGGTTAGCAGTAGAACACCATAAATGAAAAGTTTGGATGCTTGATTGCAAAGTCACAGCCTTCATCTGACAGTCTTGATTCAGACTAAACTCTTGAACTTTGCTGAAATTCCATCTTGGGAGTTTTCTGGGACAAAGGACATTAGAGTTTGCTGCGTACATGGTGGGAAGCAGTGAGAGGTTATTGATCTGTTTTGAGAAGTGTGGCCATTTTGTACTCTGGGTGTTATTAACTAGCAAAGAAGGCAAAATGAATTAACTTCCCAAAGTGTCCTACTCTCTAGGCACTTCACATACCCGTGTCATTACTGAGCTACATGAGCACCTGAAAACCAAGAGTGGATTTAGCTGTGCAGTATTCCGTGAAGGAATTAGGATAAGCTCCATTTTGTGGATGAGCAGTGCGTGCTTCAGTTCCTCAAGGGATTTACCTGAGGTCGTTCAAGCTGTCTGTGGACAAGTCTCCTAACTCTCACTTAAAGGTCTTGCCTGCTGCATAACCCTTTCCTGCTTGTGGAGAGAGCTGAAATGTCACCTCCGTTTGGTTGCTGCCTCTCTTCCTGAAAGTGCATGCAGACTCCACATGCTCCTGGCTAGCACGGCACGAGCAAAATCGAGAAATCTGTGCTTCTGCTTTGCCACTTGGCTCCTCTGATAAGGAAACCCACCAGAGCCTCTCCCCAGCTGAATGGTTTGCCACTACAATTACCCTTTTTTTGTTGTTTTTCTTGCTTTTGTAATTATTGTTAACACCAAGGAGTTTTGAAACCAACAAGAAATTATTTCACATGGGACATTGTATAGAGGGTATCTGATAATTGAGCAGCAGTTTATTTTGCCTAAATTGTTGGGGCCCTGTAAATGAAATAAGCACTACAAAATAACAGGGGAGGAGGGATGTGATTGTGACTATAATGCAGTGCCACTGCAGGTATTTCTCTAAGCTCTCATGGTTGTGTTCTTAATGTTGTTCTATTAGTTGAGCAAATGGAAACTAGTTTCCACTGAAATGAGGATTATGTGTTCCAGCTACTCTGTTTTTTTCTTTTCTTCTTTCCTTTTTTTTTTTTTTTTCCCTCTCTTTTAAAAATTCTTTTTCTTTCCAAAACAAACCATGAACTTTTCAATATCTGGTTTGTTCCCAGGTGGGATCCTAACCCTTTTCCTGCCGGGAGAATAGAGAGTGAGCGAGTGTAAGGCAGTTAATCCTCCCACAAATGTTAGTTTATTCAACTACAGCTGTTCTTGGTTTGGTGGAATTAAAATCGTATCCCTCTGTGGCATTGCTGACTCAGGCAGGGGTCATAATGATCTTCTCCAGCTGATCAAGAGTTTACTTGTAGAGTAGAATGTCCTGTCCTTAATGTAATGACTTCTTGAGTCCTGGTGGAAACACTGAGAGTTTTGCAGTTGGGCTGAAAAAAAGTTGAGCAGTTTTCACATCTTATGGATAAATTTTGTCTTGCTTTCTGCCCGTGGAAATGGTTTCCAAGTTGCCATCTTCACACTTTTTTCCTCATTTGCAGTTCAAGGAACTTTACATCCCCTGTCCTTCGAACTCTGAGCCCTCTTTTGAAGAGCTGTGTTGATAAAGAGTTTGTATTAGCATGTCACATCAGTCAGACAGAATCAAGGTGTATTTTCACATTCTCTGGTACCTCTTTTCAAAATGTCTTTTCTGGTACCTTTGTATATGTGAGATCAGGACGTGACTTGCCTGCCATCATAGTGCTGGGAGCTGTGCTTCTCTGTTCAGGTTCCCATGCTGAGTAACATACATAGTTAACTTGAGTTAACCTTAGCTTCTGAAATACAGTACAAAGGCCTATGGTGATAGGACAAGGGGCAATGGCTTCAAACTAGAGACGAGCAAATTTATATTGGATGTTAGGAACAGGTTCTTGACCATGAGGGTAGTGGAACACTGGAACAGGTTGCCCAGGGAGGTGATTGGGGCCCTATCCCTAGAGATACTCAAGGTGAGGCTCAGCAGGGGTCTGGGCAGCCTGATCTACTTGAGGATGCCCCTGATGACTGCAGAGGGGCTTGAATTAGATGACCTTTGGAGGTCCCTTCCAACTCAGTTCATTCTATGATTCTATAATTCTGTCCTTTGAGTGCAAAAGACCCCATATTCAGTAGGATGTCTTAAGTTCTCATTCTTGGTGCTCTTTTCCAGACATACATCTGGTAGTGGCCCTAGCTGGCAACTCCAGTTTCTTGGGAAGTTTGAGGTTAAATTTAAAACAATTTTACAAGGTGAAATTACATGCACTGCTTCCTCTGTTCCAGATGTATGCCCTCTCTACCTGAAAGGTACTGTAGATATTTGATGACTCCTTAAGTATTTCTGACAGTGTGAAGAGGTATTAGATGGCGAGCACATGCTTTCCTTCTGGCATAAAAGATTTTGTGTAAACAAATATTCCAAATGGTCACATTCTTAGAATGTTTTTTCATTAAGGATTTTGATTTTCTTTTGTGAGGTGAGGAAACTGGAATATGAATTCAGAAAAGAACTGTATGGGATGAAAAAAAACCCTGTTCTACTTTTAATGAACAGTAAAAGTCAAAATATCTTTTAGTAACAATGGCTTATCTGTGTGACTCTTAAAATTCTGTTAATGACAAAAATAACATAGTACCAGATCAGAATATATTCTTGATATCAGCATATTCCATGCTTATTATTTTGAAAACAGAAAATGTGTTTTCCAAAATAGCAAGTTGGTAGCATCCTTTACTCTTTCATTGTTGGACAAATATCCATCTTACAAAACAAATGATCGTTCTTTTGCCTATTTGGTGGCATTGCTAGTTTTAAATCTTACTATATTTAGTAGGCACCAAAGTCCAGGGACTCCTTTGGTAATATTGTGAAGAAACAAGAGGTTCTAATGTGAGGTACTCTGTGCACTTACTGCTCTGACGTCCTGTGGACCTTAGGTAGCTTTGCCACAGCAGCCAGGAGAGTAGTCCAGGGGCGCTCCACAGCTACCTAATGGAAAGCTGCCTAGTATCTCAGGTTATTCCCATCTTAGTGCAGGCAGGTGGCCTTAAAGGGTCTCTGCAGGTCCCTGGTAATTCATGTTTTCAGGTGTGCACCATCATTGATTTCTCTTTGAGAGGCTGCAAGGACTCAATAATAGTAGCTCTGAACTAGAAAGCTTTTCCGGTTGCCTGGCAGTTTTAGAGGCAGTTAAGGATTATGAGGTGAGAACATCCCTGTTTCTCTGTTTGACTGCAGAAGCCTTACAGGAGCCTGAAATATCTCCTTTCTTTTCAAAGGCATGGTGCTTAGCCAGGAAACCTCTGAACAGAATAATCAAGAATAGCTGGCAAGTTTGGAAAATCTTGGCTATGTTTGCCAGTGACCTAATTCTAGCAGTAAAGCTGAAAATCCATACATGGTAGCAAAGCAGGTTACTCTCTTCTCTTTGGTAAGGTAGGTGTCTGATGAATGGTACTGCTGCTTTGCAGGCACATTGGTGGTGTGGAAAAGGAGGGAGACAGCATGATGGTTGGAGCAACATGGCCAGACTTTGCAGCTGTGAACACACTGCGTATCCCTAGAAGGGTGCTTATAATGGTATTAGTGAGAATGAGGGCACAGGACACTGTTGGCTATTTAAAGAGCAGGTCTATTTTTAAGCACCTTTTAACCAAGATGGAGTTTTTATTAGACTGGGCTAGTCAGGGCTTTATAATTAACCAGCCTGGGTTGCACATTGATGTTTACAGCTTGCTTTGCATGTTCTCTGATAGCCAAAGGCAGGACTGAAACCGTACCTTGCTGCCAAGATAGCAAAACTGTGACACTTGTGTGGTTGTGAGCATCACTGAAAAGTTGGTGCCAAATGATCTTGTGCAAGAGGTACCTAGATGTGACCGTACTAGTGGCATCTAGGCTGCGTTTTTAGGTCAGAGGGAGAACGTGGTGTGGAGTATTTATGGCCTGGGACAGCTATAGGGTTTAACGTACTGTTGTAAGCACAGCTTAACCTGAAAGAGGTTTAGCTGGTAACATCATACATTCTGCTACTGTAAAGTTCAGTTAATTATACACACCAGGGATTAAAATACTTCATGGGTAATGGCCAAGATCAATAATAATAATCCTCAATACATAACTTTAGAGGGAGACTTAACTTTGATAAATAATAATAGACTCCGCTCCAGAGCATCTGTTGCTATTAGGTGTTTCTTTGCAACTATCCAAATTGCTTTCAATAAAAGACATAGAGGAGCTGAGAGATGGGAAGAGAAACTGATGGATGGGCACTGAGAGCTTGGTGCAAGATCTAGATGCAAATGAAGGGGTGAGAGAAAATGCCAGGCATTGATTGACTCCATTCCTCTGGTGGGCAGATGGCCACCTGTGCTGCTCTCATCACCTTTTCATTGTGAAGCACAGGCCATTGTATTTGATCTTTATTGAATTGGTCTGTTGTATTGTTGCCTCTGAAGATCAAAGGGGTTAGGAAAGGATGAGTGGTCAAGCTCCCAAACAGCTGTGAGTCCATTCTGCAGGAGGCACCTTCCAAAATTACACAGTTTTTATTACTGTGAGAATCAGGATTGAATATATTTAACTATTCCTTTAAGCAACCTAGTTTTTTAAGTCATGGGACTACAGATGGTCTCTCTTATTATTATTTTATTCATTTAAATGAAGCTTCTGTATTCTAACCCTCTAGTTCAAAGACAAAAACTTAAATATATGCAACAAATAAGACCCAAAGGCCCAGAAGTTATTGTGTGAATAAAAATAGCTCTAGATACATCAGTTCAGAATCATAATGTTTTAGTCTGGTATTTGGGATCTGCTTGATTTAGGATTTCTGAGTGCAGTCACAGGATCCTGTTTAGACATCAGTGAATTTGGCAACTCTTCTTCCAAAGAGTTTCCAATCCAGTAGACTGTTGGAGAAAAGGGACAGAAGCAAAACCTTGGACAGGCTGTTGCTGGACAGGCTGCTTACCGTAGGGCTTGCAGCTCATGTTGCATCTGTGGAGTAGAGTTTGTGTGCAACAAAACTGGCCCTTTTCACCAAGTATTTCAGTTGCTTGGCAGGATGCTTCCTTCCCCAGTGTTACCTTGTCTTTGCTTTTGTGACTGGACAGAATGTTGCTGTTGCAGAGCTCATTGATACATTGCTTCTTGCAATTAATTTCTGTTTATGGGCTTGAATCAGGATGCTGCTTTTTGGAGCACTCGTTATTTCCTTGTTATGTAGCCTGTCCCTGGGCAGAGGTGGACTGACTTTTGTCACTTTGAAAAGCTGCATTGCCTTGGTTTGTTTTAGTTTTGTTTGTTTTATTATTAATATTCTTAGCATTGTTTAACCATAGTTCTCTGAACCATTCATGGCTTGTTTTTCATCTGCCCTTGGTTGAGAATACAGTTGGGTGCACATTCATCTTTAACTTCTGCAGATAGATCTGATGTGGCTTAGATCCTGCTGAAAATGTTCCCCACGGAACACCTTATTTTTAAATAACTACATAGTACATTGCCAAATCTTCTTTTCTTTTTGGTCCTAAATTTTCATTTCTTTATTTATATTTAATGATAGAAAGGCTTAAAAAAATAAAGATCTAAGGTTTTGTTGTTTTGTTTTTTGTTAAGGTAGATTTTATCAGCGTTTGGAATACAAATAGTCCTGCCTGCCAGGGTGCCATCCATAGAAACTGACTAGAAACAGAGGCAAAGGAGCGAGTACCTCCTGCCACTGGGAGCAAAGGCATGAAAACAAATAATCGTGAGAAGAGACCTGATTTAAAATCAGGAAGCAAGGGTTGTTCAGGATTATTTCACAGCTCAGGTGGAGAATATTGACTTTTAGCTGCGTTTTTCTGAGCCATGTGTCTGGTTTCTCTGGTGTCCTGTGGAATCGGGGTGAGCAGGCGTGAGTGTGTTTATTGCAGGCTGGCTGGATGCCACCGCAGCTTTATTGCGCGTGGCTGGAGGGCTCGCAGCAGTTGCATAACTCTCTGCAGCAGGGGAAGCAGAGAAGGCACAGCCTCTGCCCGGCTGCCTCTCCATCCCTTATCCAAGTGCTTGGCAAAAGCTCTTCCTTCGCTGAAGATAGGCATCCAGTAAAGCTGGGGGTAGATATTGCTGCAGAGAGGTAGCCTGGCTGGGGGTTAGAGACAGGAGTAAGGAAAAAAAATCAAGTCTTAACCATAGTATAGATAAGCGTGCCTCTGACCTGTAAATTGCTTTTAGCAGGAAAAAAACATTTCCCCATATTTTTCCCTATCCTGTGGTTTTTGCATGTGTTTCTTATTACTTTTATCTCAAAAACATTCTCATCCAGTGAATTATTGATGTGGGGTCAGTTGCGTTTCTCCAGGAATTGCTTTCTTTAACCCGTGATCCCTCCTGAATTTTTTAAGCAATCTATTACCTTCGAAATCCAAACAAAGTTAGTGGTTTCTAATTTCAGGGTTAAACTAGACTTGACTTTGTAAAGGTGTAGAGGCAAGAGGAGGAAGGCAGAGGGGGAAGCATGGTGATGTCCATTTGCATGTTAAGATCTTCTTTTGGGTGGTTCTTTTGGTGCTGCTTTTGGTTTGATTCTGGTTTTTATAGCACCCCTTGGAGAGCAAATGTCCAATTTACCCTCATTGGGACTTGAGCATATTCTTAATGTCGAGCACATGCTTATGTCCACTGCTGAATTCAAGCCCAATAGACCTGCAGGCATAGTACAGAAATATCTGGGAAATGCTTTCCTTTTCCCTCAGATGCCCCCTTCTTTCAACATGCAAAAATCATAATTCAGCATTTTGAAATGCTGCTAGAGGCAAGTTGGTCATATCCTGCTGGGAGGGAGGCTTGATCTTTTAAAGATGGGAAGAGTGTGTGTGTCTCTCTGTGTGTTTTGCAGATGTTTGGGCCTTGATTCAGCAAAAGTCTATCAGCAGTGTCTGGCTAGGGGATAGTGCTGAATCGGGTAAACCCAGTGCTTCAGCGTTCAGTGTGCACATGTGCTTGACTGACTCCTCAGCAGAGAAAGTTTCTCCTCTCAGTTTCCATTGCTTTTGCCCGTGGTGGAAGATGGAAAAAAACCACAATCTCTCAAAACCGAAAAACTCTCACAACTTCAGAACCTGTCCTAGCAAAGAAGCCGCAGTCTCTTCAGGGATGTTTACATTCAGGGATGGCTGCAGGCATTGTTTTCAAGCAGCGTTTTCAAGAAGGAGGATGGGGAGGGAAGTAGTGTACACTGTGGTGGGTGAGTGCACAGAGGCTTGGTTGAACCCCTCCATGGGGGTTTCTTGGGCATTGAGGATAGGTAGATGTCTAGCCTCTGTGTAGCAGCTTTATCGACCAGCAGACACAATGCTTGGAGAAGAGGAAATAGGCAATTGTTTTTGCACCCAGACCTTGTTCTGCACTGCAGTTTTGATTCAGGCAAAAGGGAGCACAGTTCCTGCAGTAGAATTTGGATGCAGGTTGTTCAGTGAGACAGCTGAAGCTATGAGCAAAAAGCACGCATAAATAAAGGTTTCCTCCCCGTGCTTTATATAATCAGACTGGATGATGTCATTGGGAGCTGGAGAGGAGAGCAGGCTGTGAAATTACGGCCCTCTGCAGCCGGGCACAGCCAAGTGCAAGGAGGGGATGCACAGAGCAAGGACCAGGCTCCTCTCTGATAGAAGCTCAGGACAGAGGGTGTAGTGGCTCAGGGTTGGAGGGGAGCTGGGGTAAAACTAGGTAATGCGAATGCAGCCAGAAGCTCTCACGCAGGCACAAAGTGAAAGGGGGGAGAACAGCACATGTCCGATGGGCAGCAGCGAGGCTGCCATTTTAGGAGCCGGCACCCTCTTCTTCCACCTGCAGCCACCTGTAGCTTGTTGTGGTGGGACTATGGGGTTGCTAAGCTTGCACAGCCCACTTCTGCTTCACTCTCCTGGCCTGTTCATTTAGGAGCTGATGTACCTTTTTCCACAGCAGCTCCTGGCAAAGATGAGAATGCATCCTCACTCTGCTTCCCCTCTGCATCCTAGAGGAGCTTGCTTTTAGGCTCCTGTCCCTGCACAGAGGAGGAAGCAGAATGGGCAGAGATGTGTTGTCCTAGCTAGAGTAGCCAGGTGGAACAAAATAAAAGGCTGTCCTCAGCTCTTTGGACTGGTTTTCTGGAAGTGCTCTGCTCCTTTTCTGGCCCCCCTGATACCTTACATGGGAATCCCAAATAGGAACCTTCTTCATTGGGAGGAGCAGCAAAGAATTACTGGGCCCTCTTTACTCTTGGGAAAAAGGAGGGCCTCCTCCTTTGAAATCATCCATGGATTCTTTCTTCAGCACATCCAGCACCTACCATGTGCCCAGAATGCTACTGTGAGAGCCTGAGTGTTTTCCCAAGGCTACTTAGACAGGAGGAAGGGCTCCAATTTCTCCCATCTCCCCTGCAGCTAGCATGCACAGTCTTTGGCCTCAGTTGAAATGGGAATTCTCCTTCTGTCTCCTCCAGGATCAAGGCAGCGAGAGGCGGCAGCCCTTCGCACCAAGCTGGAGTTGTTTCTCTGTTACATGACAATATGGGCATTTAGACTTGTTTTTCCAGATATTGGCAGATGCGTCAGATATTGGCATAATCCAGTGGTTTACATGGCAAGCCGTCTGGCTCTGTCTGGAGCCTGCACAATGCTGCTATTTTCATTGAACACAAGAGCCTGCAGCGTAGGCAAAGCCACGTTGCAACAGAGTCCAGGTAAACAAGGAGAAGAGACATTGATATTGTGGCTTGACCTGTGGGATTACAGGTGTCCAGGTACAGCTCCAGGACTTGATAAGAAAGGTTGATAGCTTTGTGATCGCTTTCTCTCTTAAATGGTCTTTTAGCTAAGTTTGCTGTGATGCTTTTGATCTCTGGAGATTTTCTTTTTTTCCTGGGCTTTACCCAAGCCACCCATCAGCGCCTCAGACCTGCCTGTGTGCTCTGTGGTTTCCTTTCATGGCCTGCTTGGGCTGTTGGAAGTTGAGAGAGGTCAAGGACTGTGACCACGTTAGATTTTTAAAACAAAAAGACAAGGCATTGAATGCTGCAGGGGCAGGAGAGCTGGGGAAGCGGTTTGATTTGATCTCTCTGAAGGAAAGCAACACTCATGTGCCAGGGTGGTTTGTGGGCATGGTTGCTCTTCACTGTGCCAGCTGTGCTGGGCCAGGCTGCTCCTGAGCAGCTCTACCAGTGTCCTCCCTAGCAGTGGGAGGTGACTGCTGAGGCTGAAGGCTCTGGCCATCCCCACTTCACATCAGCCTGTGCACTGCTGCTGTGTGTTCATGTAATGCCCTGTGCTTTGCCCTTGGTCTGGCTGTGCTTGGAGGTATGAGTGCACTCAGTTTGCAGTGGCATCAGAGCTCGGCTCTGAGTGCAGAGTGAGGGGAAAATCCAGGAGCAGCACAGAAGTGATTGATTTGATCTAACCCTTTCCAAACCTGCCTTGGCTCAGGCAGCAGCACCAGCACCTGCTCCTGCAGTGTGCTCCTTGCAGGAGCCCTGCTGTGTGCCGTTGTGAGTTTATCCGCTTGTGCTCACACCCAGTGCTACAGCCAGGTGTCCTCTGCTGATGTCTGGTGTGTCAGCAGAGACCATCGCCCCTGCTGCAGGCCACAGCGTTTGGCAACTGGCCAGCAGAGCTGCTGCCAGGTCTAGCTTTTTGGAAAACCACCTCTGTGAGCCTAGGCCAATCTTCTGGGCTTTGAGAGCCAGTGTGGGGTGGGGGGGAGTCCCCTTTGGGGCTGTGTGTGCTGGGGAAGTAACTCTCTATAAACTTTTCTTGTGCCCTCGTGAGGATCAACCCTCTGACTGCTTTACCCGCTACATGCCCTTATCAGGGCCAGCAGAATGCAATAACCTTCAAACCACCATGGGAAGTGTTTTATTACATGGCTGGATCTTTGCATGTAGATTTCAGGTTGCTCTCATCAAAGCTGCAACTAACCAGGCTTTTGACGTGGTAGACCGGTGCCATCCTTCTTACCATCGTCTCTGCAATCCAGACAGTGTTTACTCCTGCCTGAAGCCAATTGCTGCTTCCAGGAATTGTGGTTCCTGGTGTAGCACCTTCTCTGGTTCCTGGTAAAACCTCCAGTGCTGGGACTCGGCCCAAAGCTCAGGTTATAAATGTGTTGTCCATGTGTCTCTGCATTCAGGAGCAAGTTGTGATACATTTGACACTGGTTAGATGTTAATTCTCCGAGCTTTTTTTGGTTTGTATTTCAGAAATAATTACATTTTAGCCATGGGCTAGGAGTTGCTTCTGCCCAGCAGTGCTGGGGGGAGTCTGCAGTCCATCCCTGTAGCAGGTGCTATGTTAACAAGTCCCCTGTTGGGTGTAACCTGCTTCTCAGCCCCAGATCTGTGTACACATCTTTAGCTCTACATGAGCTGAATTTTTAGCTTGGGCTGATCCTGCACATGACTGGTGCTCATGTTCATGCTGTGAAGAGATATGTTGCTGCTCTGTGCAGCAGCTTGATGGCTGTGCTCTGACAGGTCTCTGACTTGCCTCTGCGGTCATTCAGGAAGTCTGTGGCATAGCCAAAAATGGGTTCTTACCCCAAAGTGTCATTAACCACAAGATCATCCTCCTCTTCCTTTGTCTAGCTGCAGGAAGTTAGTGTCCAGTCTCCTGCTGGAATGCATGAACTGTAGTGACAGTGTGAACCAGCAGTTCATTGCTAGCCACGTCATGGGGCACTGGGCAAATGCCTGTAGTGGGTGTGCGCAACTCCTGTCATCAGGCTCTATGCTGAAGATGAGCTTCCAAGTAGAACCCTATCCCCTCACATCATCTACAAGGGTTTAATGTGAGTGGGGTTTGCGCTATAGCAAGCTGAGAAGTAAAATGACTGATGTGATTATGCTTTTTATTCAGTTTGATTCTTCTCAGTGATGATTTCCCTTTCCCCACCCCTTAGGTTGTTAATATTTAATGACAAATACATGCTCTTCAAGGCCCTTTTTGGTCTCAGGCAGCCCTGTGGCCGTTCCTCAGACAGAATGATGGGCCCTTCATAAAGAGATTTATAATAGAAACAGTGAGGAGCTGGCAGCCACAGCAGCACTAGTGAACTAGTGCTAGTGAACACCCCTCTGCACTGACAGTTCATCAGCAAAACCCCTGACCCTTCCACCCTTAATCATCCTTGCTTGTCACTGACATAATTGCCTGATTACAGACTGCTGTCCCCCACCCCTTTCAAAGTGGATGCGATAGTGAATTTGAAAAACTAATGGAAATGAACTGACCCTGCTCTTTTCTTGTTTGTTTTGTTTGCTCTTGTTTTGGTTTGGGTTTTTTTTTCCCCTGTTTTCTTCCCCTGTATTGAGATGGATCAGGCTAAGATTCAGTTTCTTTGTGCGTGAGCAGGGACCAGGATAGGCTTTCAGGACTCTTTTGCACCGGTGTTTCTTGCATGTGAATGGTGGAGCTGATGTCATTGTGTTATTGATTGGGATGACAAGTTTGGACATAAATCATTAATGTCTGACAAAGAAAGAGGGAGGCAAAAAAGGCAACCCATACTTGATAGTTTTCCATAAATCTTGTGCTCATTCCTGCATACATGATACAGAGGAGGAGACAGCAGGAAGAGCTTTCCTATGCAGCCTGAGTATGATGAGCTTTGCCACTGCTGCCTGAACCGTTTTCCCCAGAACATGTTTCCATGCTCTGCAGAAAATGGCTCATAGCAGCAGCAACCCTGTCGTGCTTGAGCCTGCCTTTGTAGACTTGAGCCAAGGTCACAAGATTGCCCAGGGGAATCACAGAATGTTAGAGATTGGAAGGGGCCTCCAGAGATCATCAAGTCCAACCCCCCTGCCAAGGCAGGATCCCCTAGGGTAGTTCACACAGGAATGCATCCAGGTGGATTTGGAAAGTCTCCAGAGAAGACTCCACAACCTCTCTGGGCAGCCTGTTCCAGTGCTCCATCACCCTCACTGTAAAGAAGTTTCCCCTCAGGTTGAGGTGAAACCTTCTATGTTCCAGTTGATATCCATTATTCCCTGTCTTATTACTGTGCACCACAGAAATTAAATTGGCCTCCTTCACTTGACACCCACCCTTCAGGTTCTTACAGACATTGATCAGGTCCTCTATCATAATCTTCTCCTCTCAAGACTAAACAGCCCCAGGTCTCTCATACTCTTTTCATAGGGGAAGGTCTTGGGTTCTCTTGTTCCCTTAGACCTTGCATCCCCAGCAGCATTTCAGACCTGAACCAAGGAAGGAGTAAGAGAGCAGTTTTTGGGAACTCCATCTCTCTGGCTCCTCAGACTGCCAGCAGGAACCGTTAGGGTGTTTGGGGCTGACCATTTTTTCTCACTGATCTTCTCAGTTTTGTACAAAAAGACAGTGCTTAGAGCAGTTTGTAGCAATTGCTCCAGAGCCAGCAATGCACACGTATGCAAGGGGTAGCAGTCATCTGAAACAGCTGAAAAAGAGGAAACTCATGAGATGCTTGTACCATGTGCCTGCATGCCTTACCTCTGCACAAAGTTCATCCAGATGAGCCAGATTATCAGTTCAGACAGCAAGCAAATAAACAGTGTCTGTCAGAGGTTAGCAATAATGCAAGTATTGTTCAGAGGATGATGTTTGCAGTATAAATAGTTCAGTGACAGTCTGTCCTGGTACCTGTGTGGACTCTTGTAATGTGCAGAAAGAGGATAACGTGCAAATGGCATTTTAGGAGGGAAGTCAAGAAGAAAATGACATTCCCTTTCTGAAAGCACACCGCTGACCCTCCTCTTCTCCCCTGCAGCCGAGCTCACCTCCGCCTGTGTCTAGAACGCTTAAAAGTTCTGATACCGCTGGGACCAGACTGCACCAGGCACACAACGCTTGGGCTGCTCAACAAAGCCAAAGCACATATCAAGGTAAGAGCTGATTTTTCCCCTGATACTTTCAGTCTGGGCTGTAGGAAGTATAATTCAGCTGCTCACTCTTACTGCCTTTTAGGCGACTGTTGAAGGAGACTAACAGCTTCTAAAAGCCAAAAACAAACCAGAAAGCCTTGTCCCCTTGGTTAGTCATTTATCATTGCTGCAAGCCACCCTGTTAAATGGTCCATAATGAGCTCTGTTAAGTACAGATTTGAAGGGTGGGGGTCTTGTTCTGTATTGTGATTGTTCATTGACAGCTGCATCTCTTCAAAGAAAACCGTCCCTGCTCTTGAAAGACTGCGTTTCGATAGGCTATGCAGCAATTTTTCTGATGTGCCAGTGAGTTTCCACTGTCGAAGCATTAGCACAAACCACAAGAGTGCGTGAGACAGAATTGGCTTGCTAGGGTTTCATGTGTGAACCTGCCAGCTAGCCCAGCGCTCTTTTAGATTAGTTTTTGGCAGAGAGAAGCATGAAAAGAAAATGCAGCATTGTCAGTGTCTAGAAGAGGCTGAAATACTTCGTCGCAGGTCAGGATGGCAGGAAGGAGGATGGGTAGCGAAGGAGAAAAAAAGCACTGCCGAGGGGACAGAGTTAGCCTGAAATGACTCCCCCTTATGCAATGTGCTTGTTGTAGGAAACAAAGAACAGTGCCCTAGTAGATTTCCCAGCCGTGATCAAAGAAATCTGTAGTAGTTATGTAAATCACTTACTGAATAGAAAACTGTTTCTGAGAAATCCTACTAAACCATGCAGCAAGGAACACTGAACTCCCAAGGCACGTTTTTATGTTACAGCGGATCATAACAAAACCTGAGTTGGTTTGGTTAAGGGATTGAGGCCCCTTGGTGGATAGCTTTGGTAATGCAAGTGACTGAACCCATGTGGAATGACCCACAAACTGCTGCAGTTCAAATGGTTTCCCCGGCAGAGGCTCTGTCCTCAGAGATCTTTTATATTAATGTGTATGATTTATCAGGTATTTGGGAGGTTGAAGAGGTGTGAGGAGATGGCATTGTTCTTAGGGAATGCAAGGCAGCTTGGTTTGGGGCTCTTTACAGCTAAATACTTCTGGGATGTGGAAAGGTCTTCAGCAAAGTGGGTGGCTGGGCAGTGGAGGTGAGAGGGAAGCACGAAAAAATGAAACTAATTATTAACTCATTCATGTTCACGTTAGAAACTTGAAGAGGCTGAGAGGAGAAGCCAACACCAGCTTGAGAACCTGGAACGAGAACAAAGATTCCTAAAGAGAAGACTGGAACAACTACAGGGTCCTCAGGAGATAGAGCGAATACGAATGGACAGCATTGGATCTACCATTTCCTCGGATCGCTCGGACTCGGAGCGAGGTGGGTGCCACTGAGACAGCAGAGAGTTCCCAGGACACGACCATCATCCATTTCTTGTCGCAGCTGTCCCCTCCTTAGGGCCTTTGGTGATTAGGCTGCTGATTTTGCTCACACATGTGCACATACACACAGACACACTGTTACTTATGAAGGGTTTAGAGTTTCGTGTGAGTTCCAATGAAGTCTGGAAGAGGAGGTGTTACTGCCAACCTGAGCTGTTTTCTGTGGCGTTCAGAGTGACCTCTTTCTCTGAAAAGCTCTCAAAATGCCAAAGCATTAGTTAGGAAAAATAAAGTGATCCCAAGATGGCAGCTAAATACCTGATGGTAAAGCTGAGGTACTTACTATGATGAATCTCTTGGCAACTCAAAGAGGACAATGGTAAGAAGATATCAGTGGGACAGAAAAGGGTGTTGCAAAGCAGCATCCAGCCTGGAGAAGAGGAGGCTCAGGGCAGATCTCATTGCTGTCTACAACTACCAGAAGGGAGGTTGTAGCCAGGTGGGGGTTGGTCTCTTCTCCCAGACAACCAGCAACAGGATAAGGGGACACAGCCTCAAGTTGTGCCGGGGGAAGTATAGGCTGGATGTTAGGAGGAAGTTCTTCACAGAGAGAGTGATTGGCATTGGAATGGGCTGCCCAGGGAGGTGGTGGAGTCACCGTCCCTGGGGGTGTTCAAGAAAAGACTGGATGAGGCACTTAGTGCCATGGTCTAGTTGACTGGCTAGGGCTGGGTGCTAGGTTGGACTGGATGATCTTGGAGGTCTCTTCCAACCTAGTTGATTCTATTCTATTCTATTCCTGTTGCCCAGCAATATATAACCAAGCAAATTACCTCTTAAAATGCCCAGAATCGTTCTGCACAACCTCCTTTCTTTTCCCAAGCATCCCATAGAGTGCATCTGCTTAGTTAAGTCTGGATAGAGGTGATCTGAGTGACTACCTAAATTTTACATCTTTTGAAATATCTCTATTGTGAAGAGAGCTTTAGCACAGTAGGTGATCCAGTGCAGACACCCAAGGATGCTGTATAGTTTGGGTGTGAGTCTGTAGTTCAAAAAAATAATTACAGTCTTTTTGGAAATTTCTTGGTTAATGTCATCTCTGCTTTCCAAGTCTTTTCTTAAAGGTAAGATTTCTGTGTTCTAAAATGTACTGTGCATCTCTGAGAGTAACCTAGGCCCCCCCGTGATAATGTGTTGTAATGCCCTAGAGGAGTGGTCCCAGTTTTGGCAACACAGTAATAGGCAAGTAGCATGTTTCAGGGTAACTTCATGCTCCACTTTCTCTGTTACCCTTTGGTTTATGTTTCATTTTACTGTTGTCGCTGGGGTGGGAGATGTCCAAAGAAAGAGGCAATGAAACAAGAAGAGGAGGCTAAGGGGAGACCTCATGGCTGTCTACAGCCCCTTGAAAGGAGGTTGGAGCCAGATGGGGGTTGGTCCCTTCTCCCTAGTAACAAGTGATAGGAGGAGAGGAAAATGTCTTCATGTTGCCCTGGGGGAGACGTAGGTTGGACATGAGAAGAAACTTCATCCCTGAAGGGGTTCTCAAAGCCTGGCACAGGCTGTCCAGGAAGGTGGTTGAATGCCCGTGCTTGCAGGTGTTTCAGAGAGGCAAAGATGTGGTGCTGAGGGCCATGGTTTAGCCTCAGCCTTGACAGAGTTAGAGAATGATTGAACTGGATGGTACTCAAAGTCTTTTCCAACCAAACTGATTCTGTGGTTCTAAGTTCAGTATGTGGGTTGGTCCACCTGTGCTGACAGTGTGGCCTGTGTGCTGGAGGAGTCAAACCCCTTTGCTAAGAAAACTCCAAACTGGTGTCAAGTCTTTTTATAAATCATGTTGACTACCCATCCTACTCTAGGGAGAACACTGAAAGCCTACCTGCTGGACTACTGCCTAATCCCTGACTGTGGGGCCTCAGCAGCTCACTGGCTTGAAGGGAGCAGTTTGGTCTGTGGTGCTAACCTGTGTGCTTTTGTCTCCTTTTCTTCTTTTAGAAGAGATTGAAGTGGATGTTGAAAGCACAGAGTTCTCCCATGGAGAAGTGGACACTATCAGCACAACCAGCATCAGTGACATTGATGATCACAGCAGCTTGCAGAGTATTGGGAGTGACGAGGGTTACTCCAGCGCCAGTGTCAAGCTCTCATTTGCTTCCTAGAACCAAGTGAGGCAACAGTGCAGGGCAAATGATTTTACTGGGGTGATAAAACTGGGTCCTAGATGCCAGTATCCTCTTTCAGAAATGACATAATGACAGCTAGTCCTGGAGAAACCTGTATATAAAGCTTTTTGGGTAAAGGAAGCCTCCACAGAAACCCACATGTGTTCATTTGGTCATGTAACCAATCCCAATCCCTGCTGGCAAAAAAGTTAGACCAAACACTAGTCCCTTTTGAAGTCAGTGAAATCTGTTTGTTTCTGTGGGACCCAGATCTAGACCTTAGCGACGAAACACTTTGTTTTGAGTTTATTTGTTTGAAAGAGGATACTAGAGACTCATCCCTCTTTATGTCATGAGATTTGAGAAATGTCTGAATTTCTTATACTGCATTCAGGTTGAACAACCTAGCTTAGGCCCTTCTGAAGAGCTTTCATGGTCCTAAAAGGACCGTGTCCTACAGTTTGTCACAATCCAATACTGTTGTAATGTACTAGGAAATCTATAGAAGGCTTAACATAGCCTAGGGGTGACAATGGTGATAATGATTAAGGTCTTGTTCTGTGCCCAGAGAGAGAGTGGGGCAGCAAAGAGATGTTCAGGAGAGAACACCATTCAGCTCAGCTTTCTGTTGGACATCATTTAAAAAAGCAAGTACCTCTGATGCAGTGGCTAAAGCGAGAGGTACACACTTGTAATCTACCAGCACATCATGGGCTGTGGCATGCCTCAGGCTGTGGCACCGACAGCAGATCTCCCAGTAGATGCGTGCACACACGCAAGCACACAACCAGCTGAGGAGAGAGAGCAACCAGCACACACGAGAGGTGTTATGACAGGAAGTCATGCCCGGATACTGAGCCACTATGACCTTTTTATTTGAAGAGATTTTTTGATAAACATTTGTAAATGTGTTGGGAGGGAAAACACCCCAAGTCTGATGCGTCTTTTTAGAGCTTGTCCATACGAAACCTTAGATGTCTTTTATATGAATTTATGCCACAAAAAGATCTCTGTTTTGATGAAGCACTTGACCCAGTGAAACGCAAAGATGCTTTTTGCCGTGCACACGATGGATGAAGGCTACGCTAGCTGGAAGAAGCCAGGTTTGGTGGGGGTTTCTTTGGTTTTCCTTTTAGAATCATTCCCTTTGCTACTTTCGAAGTTCCAGTCCAGTAGTTAACCTTAGCTAAGCTCAGCACGTCTCTCATGTTAATGTAACTTTTTGACTGCACGTCCTGCTCCCAAGGGCCTTGCCATCTTACCTGTGCAGGTGCTGTTAAGAGCTCTTGTAGCAGCTGTTTTCTAATGTTCTTGGAGACAAGCGTTCTAACCTGCACTTTGAGGGCTTTGCTGGTTTTTGTTTTTCTCTTTTTAATGGCCAGGATTATTTTTTGTTTTCTGAGTTTAAAAAAAAAAAACACAAACCAACCTTGTTAGAGTCCTCACCTATGGCATTGTTTGAAACTTTGTATCTCCTTAAGTAATTTAACTACCCCTCATTACTAAGAGAAGGAAAAAAAAAAAGGAAGAAAAAAAAATGCTTTATAAAAGTCATAACTTATTGCTGATTTGAATGGGTTGTTAATTTCAGTCCTTTAGATTTTATTTTATTGTTTTAGGTAGGGCTGGGCAAAAAGAGGTAAAATAAAAAAAAAATAAAAATAAAGACAACCATATTTAGCAGTGCAGTGGAATTGTGTTTAAATGTTAGCATATGGTCCCCATTAAAGTAGCACTTTAACGCCATTAAACATTTCTGTATCTGAAATGAGTTGTGTTCTTCCATCTTGGTCATTCCTCTCACTTCAGCTGACTCTTCGTCCTTCTTGTGCCCTTCAGTCCTGACATGAGAAGATCCTGAGCAAGTCTGCTGTAGGCTTTTGCGTTATGACGAGTTTTAAACATTCTGATATTTCCTCTCACTCTCCTCCAAAATGTGTCATCCCCTCTAAGAGGCACAACACCGGTGCTTGAGTAGACCTGTAATGAATTTGGTTTGTTTGGGGTGGTTGTTTAAATTAATTTGCTTACTAAGTCTGAATCAGGTTGTTGCTGTTGTATCTGTTTTCACGTGTGTGTATGTAATCCAGGGGCTCAGTACACCTGCTCTTCTTCCTTCTGGGTGGTGACCTGGCAGGAGCAGGAATCTGCCACAGGCTGAGCTGAGCTTCAGGTTTACAAATGGGACCTGAGAATTTTCAAAGAAGAAATGCTGCTTGGCATCAGTATAATCTCTGAATGGTACAATGTCTGAGACAGTCTTGTAAGTGATGAAAGGTGGGAAACTTCAGCTCTAGCAAGGCTTTATTTATCTATGTATCTTCTTGATAGCATTGGGTACTTGTGCTGAGCAGTTCAATACCAATGGGATTTATTTATTTATTATTTTGCTGTAGCTGTCCCAGCAATTCCTCCCTGATATTTCTTAAGTGGTCACTTGGGAAAGAAATACCACAGCTACGAAATACTGAGGTTCAAGGGGCAGGGATGGCTTTACTCTCCTAGTTGGTATAAAACAGTGACATATCTATGGGTGGGTAAATGTGTCTGAAATGTTTATTTGTATGCTTTAGGGCTGGTTTGGTATCTGACCTTCGCTAGCGTTGTGGACTCAAAGGAATCTTGATACCAAGTGCACAAGCAATGGCGAAAATACAGCTGATGAGCTTCACCTGCCACCCACTCAGCTAGCAGCAGTGTTCCACCCAGCAAGAGGACCAAGGTTAAAACAAAACAAAGAGCTTTCGTAAGAGCTGCTAAAGACACAAAGTTGGTTGCCCCACTGCTGTGAGGCAGATCTTAGCAGGTTTCAGTTAGAGTTTGGATAGTTTCTTTTGCGATGGACCATTTCTCTGGGGTTGTCCTGCATTGCTTTATGACTGCACTGTGGGTTCTGGCCTTTCTTGTACGCTTGCGCCTCGCAGGGTCTGTCATATTCCTTGCATCTCCCTTTGCTGGTCTTGTCTCTTTGCATTGAAATGTTGAAAATGACCAATTTGTTCAGAGTAGTTGCTCTAACTTGCTTCTAGACAGGACATCGGTTAGAAGGAACAGGTTATGCAGGACATCGGTTAGAAGGAACTGTTATGACCTATGACCATCTGGTTAAAGCTGCGTGAGTCCAAATTCTCCCTTATTGTGGCAAGCCAGTATAATTCTGTGCCAGATCTGCTTTAAGGTCATGTTGCTGCTCAAAGTACTATCAAAATTTCTGCTACTAGCCACCCTGCTCTCCTCTGGAACAGTGTGAGTATCTAAAGGTGCAGATCCAAACTCTTGAGGTCTCTTACCCTTTGGAAGCTGAGATAGTGCATCACACTATTGAGCTCTAAGAGATCTAGCAGGGCAAGTCAGATTTACAGCTTTCCCCAGACAAGTGCTTACAGAAGCTTACTTTCTGTTTTATCCAAACTGTCCTTAATAACAATAATAATTTAAAAAAAAAAAGTTATTTTTGTTCACCCTGGAACATAAAGACAGAGAAAAGATGTTGCTAGTGAAAATATGTTGCCATTTGGGTTCCCAACTCCCAAGACTTTTTAATGCACAGCTATGTGGGATTTGTGCTGCTTCTGAGGCCTCATTCTACTCCTGTACAAGTAGAATCAAGCAAAACACTTCTCTCTGGACCTAGGTTTTGCCCTCCACACTAACTAGTTTCATTCAAGGAGGCTCAGGGCAGACCTCATTGCTGTCTACAACTACCTGAGGGGAGGTTGTAGCCAGGTGGGGGTTGATCTATTCTCCCAGACAACCAGCAACAGAACAAGGGGACACAGTCTCAAGTTGTGCCAGGGGAGGTATAGGCTGGATGTTTGGAGGAAGTTCTTCACAGAGAGAGTGATTGGCATTGGAATGGGCTGCCCAGGGAGGTGGTGGAGTCACCGTCCCTGGAGGTGTTCAAGAAAAGCCTGGATGAGGCACTTAGTGCCATGGTCTAGTTGACTGGCTAGGGCTGGGTGCTAGGTTGGACTGGATGATCTTGGAGGTCTCTTCCAACCTAGTTGATTCTATTCTATTATTTCCCAGCCTTACCCTCACCACATGGTAATTTGGCCGTGGGATCACATTTTTATTTCTTCTTTGCAAAGTGATGTGAGGTTTTCTGTGCTTCACTTTATGGATGATACTGTTTTTCTGCTTTATTTTTGTGGGGTTTTGGGTTTTTTTAGAGTAATAGAAGTCCTAAATCTATTCTCTGGTTAATTTTACAAGGATATGATGGTTTTTCCCATAAGAACAGAATTGAGTGTCCTTTCCTTAGGCAGCTTGCCCACAGAGTAGACACACATGCCCGCGCAGCTCCTTTGCAAGCTCATTCTGTCAAGTCTTTCCTCTGTAAATTAGATCCCTGGCAGGTCCTTTTGCTATGGACAAACCCATTAAAAAGACCATCCAGCATTTCCCTTCTTTTGACACAAGTGTATTACAGTATGTCACCTCATGTCTGCAGACAAGCTGGAGATGACTATCTGGCTGCATTTGTCATGGTTATCCTCTGGTGAGTTGTCACTTGAAGGTCATTTTAATGTCTGTTCCATTAGAGGCATGTCAGTGACGAAAGTGGTCTCAAATCCATCTGTCTCCAGAAATCTGTGGGTCAATAGAAATGGGGTTAACTGTACAGACCTATCATTTTTCCAGGTTCTGTGGCTGTGTTTTCCTTTTGTTTGTGTTTGAGCTCTAGCCTCTTGCATTCCTGTGTTTGGTTCTCTTGTACTCGCTGCTCCCTGTTTGTATCCTGGGTGTTGCCATGTTGAAATGGATGAAGCATTTGGCTTCAGTGGAAGTGGGATCCATCACATGGACTAGATAGAGGTAGTCTTTTTCCCCAGGATCATAAGGTTTTCTTGTTGAGTATTTTCTGTCACCAGCCACATGTCACTGGAGAGAGAAACTGGGGTCGATTCCTGGGAGAGAATGGTGAAAACATGAGGTCAGGTGATAATGCTAATAATGAAAGCAAAAAGTCCAGCGATAACAGAATCAAGTCTGCTGCTTTTTCCTGGAGCTTTGGGCCTGTGGACACCTTCTCTGGTGAGGGATAAATTCTGTGGCCTGATGGTAACTGAAACTCCTGTGCATCCATAATGCACAGCCTTCTTCCTCCCTGTTCACCAGTCTGCACAGAGTACCTAGAAAATAACCATGCACTGTCAGGTTTGCTTTGATTTGGCCAACAAATCTGAGCAGTGCCTGGGAGGATGAATGCACAAGGAGAGTTGTTTGCATACACAAAGTTTTCCTTTGGAGTTACAAAAAGGCAAGTGGCTTAATTTGGTGTAATACATCAGCACTGACTCCTGCTGCTTTGATCATTTCATAGAATCTCAGAGTCATAGAATGGCCCGGGTTGGAAGGGACCTCTAAAGGTCATCTCGTCCAACCCCCTCTGCAGTCAGCAGGGGCATCCTCAGCTAGATCAGGTTGCCCAGAGCCCTGTCGAGCTTTGAGTATCTCCAGGGATGGGGCCCCAACCACCTTCCAGGGTTCCACCTCCCTCATGGTAAAGAACTTGTTCCTGACATCCAATCTAAATCTGCTCTTCCCTAGTTTGCAGCCATTGCCTCTCGTCCTGTCACTGCAGGCCTTTGTAAACAGTCTCTATACATACTTCTTGTAGGTCCCCCTCAGGTACTGGAAGGCCACCACTAGGCCTCCCTGGAGCCCTCATAGCTCCCAGGAGGAACAACTGCAGCTCCCCCAGCCCATCCCTGCAGTAGAGGTGCCCCCCAGCCCCCTCAACCACCTCCATGGCCCTCCTCTGGACCTACCCTAGCAGGTCCACATCATTCTCGTGTTGGGGGTTTCAGAGCTGGATGCAGTTTGACTAAAACGTTGTCTCACAAGGAAGGACACTCAGCATGAGGTCCCTTCAAAAATACCAAGGATCAGGAATTGCTGAGCAGCCTCTGGGAAGGGTGGATGTGGCCTGTGAAGTGTGTGCTCACATGCAGCTGCACAACTGAGTCACGCTGTGCTGGCGGCCTGGCTGATGCAGGTCAAAGGTGTGAAATGTCATTTTCTGGCAGAAAGGTCTTCAGTGTCAATCATGCTCTGAGGGATATGGCAAACAGTTTCTTTTTTATTTACCACACTGGAACAAAATCAGCCTCTTGGTCTGTATTGTCCCCATGAGGCCCAGCGTAAGCCGTTCAACATCTTGACTTGCAGTCTGCTGTGCTACCGTCCTGCAGTGAAGCTTCATTTTAGTGCAGCGTTTGCTCAGAGGAGGCAGAGCACTGCACAGGGTGGGTGTGGTTTTAAGGCTGTGAAGGGTCTTCATGACTGGTGGTTGAGAAAAACTGGGCAGAGAGGAAGGCTGAAGTGGCTCTGAGCACTAGTAATTAGGCTAATCTCAATGTGGGGGTTGCTCCCAGGTTGGGATTTTCTGCAGCAAGGCCCCTCTGGGATGTTCTGCCATACAGATCTGACTGGACTGTGACAGGGATGGAGGATGCTGGCATTTCTTACTGCCTTCCAACAAGCAACAGCTCAAGCTTGCCTTCTTTATGAAGTGATAGCTACATGGGTGGCTTGAGAGAAGGCAGATTTAGCACTTATCTGATCTCTCTCACAGTGATTACTGATGAAAGAGACACCAATGAGCCAGAAAGCTACTCCATGCATGTGCAGCCAGCTGTGGGCCAAGCTCACCCCATCCATGAGGGCTCATTGAAGTTATGAGTGTTGCAGCAGAGCTGTGCTGCAGCAAGGATTGATTTTGACTGTGGCAAAGCAGGATAAACCAATAAGGAATTTGAACCATTTTATTGGGGTTTTAACATTATGGTTGCTCATCTGAATGAACATGGAACTGGTTAATGACTTGGACTAGTAGTACTCTAGCTAGTGCTCAGTTTAAGGCCTAGGAAATTCTTTCCATTTAGCCTCTTTTCAAAAATATTTGCCTCAGAATAAGGAATTGGTTTAGATCTCCTCCTGGAGGGCTTTCCTGGAGGGAAATGCAACAGCTCTTTCCTCTCCTAGAATGGTGAACAACCATACAAAACGGCACGTACTTACTGCCCCAGGGAATACACCTTCGGCATGTCTGCTAAAAATGCCAGGTTTAAAACTTGGCATCATTTCTATTCCTCACAGAAAACTTCTCTTTGGGAAGTAACATCACCTTTCACTCTAGATGAGAGCAAAACATTTCTGTCAGCATCCACCTGGGAAAGCTTTGCACAGACCAAGGAACCATTGCAAGTTCAGTGTAGTTGCTTTACAAAAGGGAATTGTGTGAGTGCTTTGGTGCAGCAGAGCCTTCAGCCCAAGGCCAGAGTTCTGATGTGCCAGCAAAGTTGCTTCATTAGGTCATACGTTAACAGGTGGCTAGACTGGGTATGTGGCAGGGATGTTTTACCATCATCTTCATGCAAGTGTTCCTCCTTGTTTTGCAATCTTAGGTGAAACTTCTTGGATTGGACAAATTGCAATGCAAGGTAGTGATCCTTCTCTTGGGAAGATTTTCCATCATCTCTGGCTGCTGTAGGACAAGGAGCTGATTCAGGCGAGTGAAACATCAATGAGCAGTATAGAAGTTTGATAGCAGTTTTGCCTTCTAAACACATCCAGCATGAAATTGCAGTTTTCTGAGTTAAAAGTCCTTTTTTTTTTTTAATTTACAAACCTGTGAGAGCAGGCAGCTACAGAACTGAGAGCACTCTGGCAGAAGGAAAAGCGAAAGAGAAGTGGATTACTGTGGCCACAAAAATTTAACATTGCTACCCTTAAGACTTCTAAATACTTAAAACTGAGTAGTCTCAGATTTGAGTCCAGTTTGTGCTAGATTACAATTTGCACAAGAAGGAGGCTGTACTGGACAAACAATTCCATGTAGTAACTAATTTTTAAGAGGAAATGTGTTGCCCATACTAGTTACTTTGTAAGTGTCCTTGTCTCAAAAGAACAACTCCGCTTTCTCCAAAAAATACCCTTTTTATAATGGCTCCAGCTTAGCTGGTTTGCACTTTCCCCTTGTACACTAGCTTTCCCTCTGCCACTTCAGTGTTTCTAACCAATGTTTGCTTTAGAGTAGGATTTGCTAGCAGTGGAGTAGGTGCTGATTCTGAGGCCTGAAAGTCAGTGCAGAGTATGAGCTCTGAAAAATCAGGTTTCTTACTGCTTAGAGCAGCTAATAAAAACAGGAAATAAATAGTCTTTGAAAACCCAACAAACCAACCAAAAGACTCCCACATATTTCAGGTCACTTCAGCATTTGTGAACTAACATTTTGTTGTTTTGGCAATTACCAGCATGGAGTAACATTTATTTTTTTGCTACGTCAATTTGCCAAGATACTTTATACTAAGGCAGTGAGCCAAAGCCAGATGGGACATGAACCAACCCCTTCCTGCAGATGAGGAAACAGCAGAAAAAAGGGTATTTTTTTTTTAAACCCACCTTGAGTACTACAGGGAATGGCTGTGTGGCCAAGCCACAGTGCTGTCACTATCAGTGTCTAGTCCAGGTGAGGCATTTAAGGCTACTGTGTATCAAAACTTTTATTTCAGTGTTTGCAGTGCCCAAAAGTGGAGTTACAGCTGAAGTTCATCAAGCAACCCACATGGTAAGAGAGGCAAGTGGAAGTTAAAAGTACTAGGGTTTGCCTTTTTTTTTTTGAAAGGCTCAGCAAAAATGAAGTCCCTGAGATCAACAGGTTTCAACCTGGGAGGGACTGGCTGTTCTTGTGAGGGATGTCCACATACCCATTGCCTCCTAACCATTTGCTGCACCTCAAGCTCTCTTCAGGCCTGGTGATCAAACAGCCCAGTGACAGACCGTTTATTGCATGGGTCAGACCAGAAAATGAGCATGTGTAGTGCAGATCAGATGGAGATTAAAAAAAAAAGAATTCTTTCTCCAAAGAGCCTTAAAGAATGGGTGGAGTTAAAGAAAGGCTTATGTGGCTTCCTAACAACTCCAGTTCTAAGCAGTAAAGTATTTCAGCTCCACCTTCATGAAGATGCCCCTTTTCGACAGTGTATCCTAGCCATCTGTGAAAGACAACAGGAGCCCTTCCTCCACACTTGGTTGCTAGTGTTGCAGGCCTATCACCCATTTAATCTCACTGCTGAGATGTGGCCCTGCAGCATGCAAGGTGTAGGAGAAATGCCCTTTCCAAAAAGCAAAAGGGTCAGATTATGTTAAATTCTGAGGTTTGCTCTGCAAAAGTGAGTATGACTCTCCTGTTACTAAGCAAAGCTACTTTATCCTGCCCCAACTCAATTCATTTTGGTGTAGGACTATCTGTGCAGCAGGTTCCATACTTGCTGCTCTCCCCCCGCCATGTAGACTCTGACTTCGGCCAGCATATCCAGCAGATTTTAAACACTTTATTTAATAAAAGTTAAACATACAAAACTGAAATTAACACACTTTGTATTCATAAAAATCACCTTCTCCCATTATAGGGAGAACCTTTTCCTATGTATGGATTCTAAACTACCGGTTGTAGAGTTTAGCTTGAACTGTGACTCAGGTAACTGATGGACAATTTCCACCAATCAGTGCATCAACACTTGCTGACGTGACCTGATCTAGTTAACAAATTACAAAATGAGCTACATTAACATAATATACAGGGAAATAATGGTCGGGGTTAATGGACAAGAAACACCCTTTAATTATAGAATGGGAGAGGGAAAAACAGTTGAGGTACTCCTGTCCATTAACTCGGCCCTAGATTTTACAAAAATAATATCTACATTGTATACAGGGCTACCCATTAACTGCTTTAAACACATTACGGGTTCAGGGATGGCACCGCTACCGTGAGATACAAGTAACAGAGGAAAGCAAATCACACAGAAAATACAGAAAGCAAGAGCTTTTACACGTGGTTTCCTGAAGAGAACAGGAGGGGCTCAGCAGCACTGCAATACAGCTGAAGTTACAATGAACGCTAGGGCCAGCCAGTTATGTTAAAGGCAGGATCTTCAGACTGGCCTTTGCTCACAACTAAGTGAGGTCAAGGCATTCATGTTCACTGTGCTGCAGGTCTACTTGACTGGAAGGAGGCCACCACACCACAAGCTCTTATGGTGTCTTCCAGGGTATGACCATACCATCAAACCTACAGGATCTGCAAGAGGGAAGGTGATGGCTCCTTTCCAAAGCACAACTGTGCTCCTCAGGTCTCTGATCCTTGGTGAGGGCTAGGGTGAATATTTCCAAGTTTGCTACTCTGAAAATGGATCCTCAAAAGCTTGTCCTATGTTTTTCTGATTACATTTCAGTAACTTCCCATGAAAATTTGATGAGCATTAACCAAAAAAAAAAAAAAAACCAAACCCAAAAACAAAACAAAAAAAGTGTCTCCTCTGCTTAACTTCTAGCACAGGAAATGCAGACTGGCATTCAGGTTCCTTTGTTTCTAGCACATGAATCATCATCGGTTATAAGGTTCTGTTGGCCCCGTTCTGCCCTCATTTACAGCTGTACAAATCAAACTTCAGTGGATTTGCAAGGGAGTAATTTAGAACTTCCTTAGCAATTCCATGCTCCTGCAAGCTCTAATGGAGTCTCTCTTTCCCAGAGCTGCAGCAGCTCTGGAATGCTGAGCTTGTTGCAGAGACAGCAGACAGCACTGTGACTACAAAACAAGGGAGGTTGTTAAGGTGCCATTTTTATACCACCACTTCTCTTAACAAAAAAAAACACCAACCAAACTTCACTACTAGTATGAATGGAAGATTCCAGAGATAAAAGCTGCAGATAGCTACTGCTTTCAAAGTAACAGGTAACAGCAGTTCATGAAAGCGTTTACCTGCAGAATGGATTTTAATGCAACTACAAAAAAAGTTTAATGTTTAGGGGGGGTGTCAAATCAATATCTGGAGATTTAAGGCTTGTATCAGCTGAAGCCATAGTGATGGTGACAAAATGGACTATTTGCTATGTGCTAACAAATAATTTACTTTTAGAAAAATATAATGATAAAAAGATTAAGTGTAAAGCCCTGCAGAGATGAAATTCCACCGTTTTCCCCTGTTACTGAGGCATCAAATGCCTAACGTTGTATTTGGAGGTATCTTGGTACTGTGTCATAGGTTTGTCTGCAATTCCACATGTTCCAACTCCAACCTTGCCAGTTACGCTCTCAGGGGAAGCAAAAATACTCCTCTTTACCTGCAAGTGAAACAGAAAATACCATTTCTGAATAATTACTAACTTGTTCTTAAAAAAATAACCACACAAGCAAACATTACCCTTGAAACTGTCTCAGAACTCCCCACTTCTTAACTCCATAGACAGAGATGTTTTCTAAATGCTGGCTTATGCATGATATTCAGTCAGCAATTGAGACAACAGAGCTAGGAACTTTCTGGCGCTCAGGTGTGTGAACGTAACCATGGTACTAAGGACCTTGGGTCAGGCCAATAAGAAATTAAATTTGCCTCTCTCAAGATGATTCCTAATAATTGTTCCTAAGACTGAAGTTTTACCACTCTGTCCAGCAGCTCTTCATCAAGCCATGATAAAAATTACATAAGGCTTTAAAATGTCCTTGCTACCTTTCCTGCACTCTGTTTGCTATTCAAGGGCAATTAATTAGAGCTGTGTCTGCCAGGTCATGAATACAAGTGCTGGAGGACAGGCCACTCAGGTTCTAAGCTCCAACGGATAGACCTGACAACTGACAGTGAGCCCAGCTTTCCAAGCTAAGTGCAAGCTCAGCCTCTTAAGAAGAGCAGCCCTCTGAAGTCATCCAGGCCTTTTAAGTGTACAAAATACCAAACTGCATGCTTCAGAATCCCAATGATAATCCCTCTTTAAATTAAATCACACTAAAAACCACTTTCTCTCTCCCAAAGTGCCACACACAAGTGTAGTTAGTCACAAACCCAAACGAACCTGGCCTTTTTTGTTTTTAGAATAGGCTCTGTTGTTGAATTGCTGCCACTTGACTTTCTGGTCCTCTCGTTCCTGTTCAAGTTCTTTAATTCTCTGAGCTTTTTTCAGAGCTTTCTTCTTTTTATACTCTCGTTGTTGGGCTATCATCTCTTTTCTAGAGAGAAGGAAAAGAGACATTTTGTTTGTGCCTTTTCCTGTGAGAAACTAAAACTTGTTAGAAAGACAAGCATAATAGTTTTCTATAAGTATAGGACAGGAAAAAAAACAAACTTGGAAATATTCTTCACTTACAGGAAAAAAAAATATCCCCTTAATTCTTTCCACACAAACATTACATTGCTAGTTTATATATTTGGACATACAAACGACAACCACCACCCAAAACCAGCAACCCACGGGACTAGGTGCTCCTCATTTCTGAAGCTAAGAATGTAACTGTCAATCAGCACTTTCATACTTCAGAAATGTCTTAAGATTTGGAAAATTTAAACAGCCCCTTCAAGTGACAAGCCTAAGCTTTTCTGTAGGTCTGCAGGACTCTCAGGCTACCAAGCATTGGAATGGAAGGAAGTTATTTAGTAAGAGAAAAATTCAAGGAGTGGATCTATGCCATAATGCAACACCTCTGAGAGCAATCTCTCAGAGAAGGGCTCATTGCCTATAACAAATTCTGAAACTGTACTGACAAAAACAACCAAACCACCCTCTACATGCATCTTCCCATGTTAGATACAGCAGGATATGGGGCAAAGCTAATCTGCCCAGCTTTTTTTCTTTTTTCCAATCTGTGGCTTACAAACTTGGTATCTTGAGAGAGCATAAGCTAAGCAAAACAAAGTTTATCACGCTGTTTTGCCAGGATACATACCACACAATGTCTGGTAGATTATTGTGGCTGGTATTATATGCTACACGGATTTAAGATCCTTTTTCAAACAAACATGTGAAGATTTATGAAAGAGATGCACAATTTTAAAAATGAGGTTCTATTTCATTAGTTTCATCAATTTTTACAGCTGTGGAGAGAAAAAACCAAACAAAGCCCCCAGATCAACAACAAAAAAAAAACCAAAACACCAGAACAGCTTTCAAACTTCTGCCTGTGCATCACTTACTTGGACATGGGTTTGTTGCCACTGTCCTCTTTTGCCTTTCTTCCCTCTTCCACAGGCTTTAGGTTGAACAGGGGCGTCACTTCAGCGTTGCCATAGCCAGCAAATGTGACCGCAGCTGTCCCATTCTCCTCATCTATTTCTTCAATCTCAGCTTCATAACACCTGTAAAGATATCATGGCTGTAAGCATGTGAGTAAAGCTTTAATACTCAGCCCTTCAACACCTACACTGTCAGCCAGCTAACAGCATAAAGTACAAAATTTGCAAATACTTGCTTTCATTTTCAGGGGCAATTCACAAATCTTACCAAGGGATTATTCGCTTAAAGGGACTCAAGTACAAACACTGGAATCTGCACTATCTGACCTTTAGCATCAAGAGGCAATGGCCTCAGTCAGAGACTAACAATCAATGCTGGGGCAAATCTAACCAAATACCCTGATTTGGTTCTAGTTCTGGAAGGTCATAGGATTAAAAAAAAAAAATGACCCAACAAACTACTGCACTCACAGAAGAGCTTTCAAGGAATTCCCAGGGAAGCTCTGAAAAACATTAGCACACAAGACCAAAGCTTTGGTTCCCTTTTTCTCCACCTGACAAAGAACTAATGAAAAAATTAAGGTTTCAAAATATTCCCTCTTCAAAACATATAAAAGTAGAAGTTTTCTTAGTGATATAAAATATAATTTTTAAAAATTTTAGCATGAATCAATCAATTTCATACTTAGGTGCATGAAACTTTTCAATTAAAACTGACTTTATAATAGGAATGAAGGAAAAAACAAGGCAAGTGGTGTTTCCCAAAATATTTTAAATTATTGAGTCTAAATTCAGTCAAAAAAGATAGATCTAAAGCAAACAGAGGAATAAACCAGAGATGCTTCAGGAGCAGTATTCCAAGTAACATTTACTAAATTAATTTCTCGTGCAATTTTATTGAGCCAACATCTTAAATTGAGCTTCATTAAAATACATGGAAATCCAAACTGCATGAGGAAGAGACATTAATTTATGGCTAGTTCCTCATGAAACACTGGTCACTTAAGAAATGTTGCAACAGAAGGGGTTATATAAAGCAACAGAATTAAGTCCAGTAAGATCCACTTCAGCAGACACTGGTACATTCTACCCCAACTTCTACTCCACTAACCCAATTTTTAAATAAAATATTTTTGTGTAAGAACTTAATCTGTGACAGAAAAACCTGCTCACTGATAGGTTTGTTGATGCATTGGGTAGAAAACAGCTGTATCAAAAAGCTGTGTCTGGTTACTAGATTGTTAAACACAAGACTAAATCCAAAAAGTTGATTCATTCTGTATTTAGTTATTTCATGACTAAAAACAGCATTGCCAATTAAAAATTAATTTTTCATTGAGGCACAAGCTGAGACACAGCAAGGATTTTTTTCCTGATAGCAATCAATAACATATAAATGCAATGACAAATTATGAATTATACATCCTGGAAACCTGCTTTGACAGATCAGTTCATGAAAGTTTGCCATTTATTACATTAACAAATGGTACTTTACTCAAGTTACCTTTTATAATGTTAGTGATAAACAGGGCACTTCTAGAAAATGCCTCTACATCCCTCTGCTTTTACCTAAAATACCAACCTTTAACAAAAGAGAGTGCAACAATAGCTAATACCATATTTCTCTCCAAATTTGTTTGCTTTTAGTCACCCTAGAGGCAGTTCAAACTGAATTAAAGTGTCTTACCATTGAACTATTTCATGTAACTGTTAGAGAAGTTTTCTACACTTACTGTCCATCCTCACTCCATATCGCCATACACCTATCCCCGACCTTCCAGGAGTGACTGGGCAGAGCAGAAGCAGAACTGTCAGAACTTGTAAGAGTTTCCGAAGGTTGTGTTGAAAGGAGGTCTTTGGTTAATTCTATGACTTCCTAAAAAAGACAAAAAACCCACAAAGAATAATTCCTTGAACTCTGTTACCATGCACATTTTTCTCCCAAGCTTACTGATTTGGTTTTACTGAAGTTGCTGTATTAAATTCACTGCTGATATTACATGGACTAAGTTTGGGTTGGCTTTTTAGTCATTCAAAAAACTGAATTCACTCATTACTAATGTAGATAAAATGATGTATGGTAAAACAGATAAAAAGATGTATACAGTAAAGCTCCCCATGCCCTCAACATTCAAAAAGTCACCTGTTATTATTTTCATAGCTTTTCTTTCTGGATGAATTGTTTATTTATAGGCACAGAGACACAGCTAGACAGTCTCAATAATTAACAATGAAACAAAAATCAATGTGACTCTGCACACATGGCTGCATGTGATGTCAGTTATTGACCAAAAAGCCCACATGTGGGCAAAGCAAGTGTTCTGCTGTTCTCTGTAGCTGGCAGTTTCTTCCACCCCTTCCACTTTGGGCTAGCTGGATACATTTTTTTATATATATATATATATANTAACATATATATATGTATATGTATAACATATACCTATAACATACATATATATATATATGTGTGTGTATAACACATATATATATATATATATCCCTCTAAACCACACCAAACTACAACTGCAGCATTTCTAAGTGACTATTTTTCAGTTTACTCAAAATTACGTGGATTGGCTGCTCTGAAGCACCTGGAGCCAGGGTGGATAAGTACATTCCACCACTGCTGCTCTATAAAGCTCCTTCCTTCACAGAAAGCATTTAGATGCATAGTTAAAAAACAAAACAAACAAACAAACAAACAAAAAAAACCCAATCAACACAAAAAAAACCAAAAAACCAGGAGTAAGCAAACGCCCCTCCCCAAATTCTTGTCAATATTACTTTCTCACTCTGCACTATCAGGACCACTGGTTTTGACTAGTGTAACAAGTCAATGGAGGCAGCACGTAAAAGGCCTTTTAAACTTTCTTTACATGGCAAAGCAACTCAGCAGTCAAAGAAGAAAAATACTTCTGTTTGAGTATCTCGGCATAAACCAGTCACTCTCCTAAGATTAAATATCTAAATGATGAGAAAGTTACAAGATAAACAACATTCAACTGAAGCTCAGTGGAGCTTGAGCTTTCCTCCCAATCTCACATCCCATTCAGTTATGGGCATGCAAGTGCTAGGTCAGAAAAAAGTGGTAAAGCAGCCATTCTTCATTGCCCTGGAACTTACAAGGTCATGAGCAGTTCCGAAATAAGTTAATACAACATAAACGTATACATATTCCTACCTGATAAATTATACAACTGGTGTGAATGGAACTAACAAGTTTACTTGTGCTGGAGCAGTTAATGGCTGAATTTCCAACACCTTCCGAACAGAAGTTCTGTTCTTTTAGAGGAACTGCTAGTAAGTGCAACAGTAAGCACAATCGGCAGTAGCTGTAAGCACAGAAACATGCTTCCAATTACTTCTACTACTGTGGTCTCCACTTTCCATACTACTACAGCTGACCCAGAGCTGATTTTGATTATGAAGTTACCCGATTAGAGAGTGCTCTAAAGGACACACACAGCATTATTCTGATTTCCCCTCCCAGATGCAAAATCCCAAACTATTCCCCAACATCCAGAAAGCTGCATTGTGCAAATCCAAGCGACATCATGGTTTGGAAGAGGTATCTTGTTTCAGCAGGTCAACCACATCAGGCACAAGCTACCTGACAGCGAGTGATTCAGCTACACAGACTGTACCAGTAACATGAAACTGTGGACTTATTTTTGCCACATTCATCGTTAGCTTATTGTAGAACTCAAATGTGAATCACTTTAGACAAGTCTATCAAGATAATTGTTTAAAATTTTATCAAGTCACTTACAGGCCAGGCAAACTTTTGGTAAAAATCTTCATCTGATATCTAAGTATGACAGTGCTAAGCACACAAGAAATACTAATTTTATTGGAACTCATGAGTCAGTACTAAAGTCTTTTAACAGAACAGCTCGTTCAAAGAATTTCTGAGTGCAAGTGAAACTGCCACAGCAACTCAGTACAGACAAGTGGGCTGAACAGCACAGCTTTCTGCCACATCCTTGTGACACAAAGGTGTGACCCACAGAGAATACTAGTTAGAGTCTGCCAACTTCTTTTGTGACCAACTGGTCTTTACAATCCAGGCCCAGCTCTACACTCCAGAACTCAATGCCCACAGATACCATCTCCAATTACAGAGGATGACAGCTACCATCAATTCTGCTTGACACAAAAGGTAAGTTCTTGGTGGTTCTTGGGTGCATGGACACTGTCTTAGAAGTGCTTCAGTGAAAAAGGGAAAAGCTCAGTATTCACAAAAAATAATTAGAAGATTTTTTTATCTTGAAACTCAGAAATAATCTAAGTATATGAAACACACTAGTGCCAACCCTATTCACAACAGGAAAAAGGTTTCAGTAACATAGCAGCAATCCTTTGGACCAGACAAAAAGCTGTTCATTTGGGACAGTGAAGCATCAAACCCATTTTTACAATTGTTTGGTTGGCATATATTAAGTCTGCAAAACATTGTCATTTTCAAGGTGGAACATATGGATAGCAAACCTTTTGGGGACGAAAGTGTAAAGATCTTCCCCATTCTGTGCAGAAAGCTTTTATTAAAAAGTTTGCAAGTTGTCCTTTCACATCAATGATCTCTGCATATCAAAGACGAGGTCGTGTTGGTATCGGAAATATCATCCCATATGGGTTTTGCTGTGCATTTTAAAAATATAAAAATATACACATGCTTTTAACAGTGTACAATGAAGGACATTAAGATGATCTATAAAGTGCTTTGTGGGCACAAAGCCTTTGTCGTTCAAAAGAAATTCTAGAGAATTGAGGCATATTTTGGTTGAAGCATCACTTTTACTGCTGTTAACTCCATACACAACAGTGATGAAATCTTGAACTGGGTGGTTTAATGTATTTATAGATCTAGTAGCTAAAGCAATCCACAACAGAAATTAAGCAGCATCTTACACTCTTGTGATGAATTTTAACAATACTGCTATTGGAACTACTGTTTTCTTATATGCCAATGTGTCTTCATATGCACAACAATCTAGAAGACCATTTAATGTAAAATTAGGCTGGTGGTCTTCCTGCCACTGACCAATACCCCTAGCTCTTAGGAATGCAGAATGCTCATGCTCTTAAATGTTTTAAAATGTTTTAAAATGTTTTAAAAACTGCAGGTGGCCAAGAAAGGACACAACTTTTTTCTTTCTTATATAAAACCTTAACACAGTCAAGGCTTAAATATACCAGGAACGCAGAGCTACATCCTAATGTCTGAATTGTCAACAATAGCAATGCAAATAAATACATTTTGGATCAAAGGATTTGACAACTCAAAAGCAGGCAGAAAACTAACGTTACGTCCAGCCATCAGCTTTAACATACCTAAAAGCAACAATGAAAAAAAATTCTGAGAAATAACTTAAAAATAAAGAAAACAAGACAGTAAAGACAGCTAGGGTGTATATTTCATCACTCTAGCTAAAGCTTGTAGCAAAAGAATTTCCTATAAACTTTTATATTAATATGAAAATTTATAGGAAAAGATGTTTACAACAGCTCATTTTTTTTCCAAACTAATCCTACATAATTTTGTCAAGTTATGTGAAAAGTAATATAGCCACCCAGTGTCTATTTTTGTTGCAATGCCAATACTAGGAAAGATGAAACACCTTCTAAAGACCATAAAGTTTTGGCTACTCATTCCCTCAAGTTCTCACCTGTAAGTCTTTCTTCAGTTTTAGTAAATCTTCATTTTCTGCATTTCCAGATAAGGCAGCCTCGACTTGCTGAAGCTGAGCTTTGTAGCTAGCTAGCTGCTTAGCAAGGTCTTCTGACATCTGCAAGGAACACAACACATCAAAACAACAGGCTTGCTCTTTTTAATCAAGTACGGCCGTGTAAGTAAAGCGAAACTGACAAACAACAGTGAGAATTACTAGTAAAATATTAAAAATGCAAGTAAGTTTCAGTAATGCATTACTTGACTAGCTGCTCACCTTGGGTTTTGTATTACTCAACTACTACCAAAATACTGCTAAATAAAGGAACGCTTAAACACGTGCCTGTGCATGCACAGGTAAACATGTAACTAAGTACGAAACCAGCACGGCTTTTAGCCAGAGCCAAAATAACCCACATCTTTAGAAAACTATTGCGCACTAGTTTCCCCCTCTGGCTGCCACAAGCCTCAGCAACGATATCATCCGCAGCACTCATGAAACTGCCACTCCCGGTGTGCTCCCGGTGTGCTCCCAGCAGCTAACCGCCCGGCGCTAGGGCCCCCGGCGGCAAGTCCTGCCTAGCGCCACCCGATTCTTGTTGGATCGAGCCGCGCGCCTCAGGGCGCCGAGGAACAGCGAGGACATGGAGCCTGGCCGCTGAAGGCGGGCCCGCACCGACAGACAGGCCTAGGCTCAGGTTAAGCCAAGGCCTAGGCCCAGACCTAGGCCCAAGCTTCCTCTGAGCGGTAAGAACAACGCCGGGAGGCGACAAATAAGGACGCGCGGAAGCGGCGAGCAGCCACCGATTCTCACCTCGGCGGGGGTACGAAGCCCGGGCCGGCCGGGGGAAGAGCGGAGTGACGCCGCTCAGGGTCCCGTCGCGCCGAAGCCGCTTCCGTCTCCTTCGCCGGGGCTAGAGGCGGGGCAAAGGGGCGGCTGGCGGTGTCGCTCGCGAGAGCGCCCCACGAGCCACGTGATCCCGGCGTGCGGCGTTGGTTGGCCGAACGCCTCCGCCAATTCACGTGGCCTCTGCGTCACGTGGAGGGGTTACCATCAACGCCTCGCGAGCGGTGCGGCGGGCGCGCGCAGGCGCGTGGGAGCTCGTGGTGGGGAGCTCGCGGTGTGCGTGGCTAGGCCCTGACCTGGGCCGGCCGAGCCGAGCCGAGCGGAGCCGAGCCGAGCCACTGTCACTGGCATCCATGTCTCTGGCTTAAGTGTGCAGTGCTGGGGCAGAGTGGGTAGGAGGAGGCCGGTGGTCCCCTGGCTGTTTCTTGGCCCGCGCCAGGGATTTCCCTGAGGCTCTGTTACGTCGTGGCTAGTCCGTGTGAGGAGAGGCTGGCAGCACATGACACTGTTTCTCCTTCATGCGGCTTCGCCGGGCCGGGTGCCAACTACTCTGTCTCCCTGCCGTGGCTGCCCCGACTCATGTCCACTGTTAGCATGAGTGGAAGGTGCTGACGGCATCGAAACTTGCCGCTTTTGAGCAAGACGTAGGCCTTTGTTCTCAGAGGAACGATGTCAGCTATCTGATACGTAGCCGTTCGCTCCTGTTGGGGCCTGAGACTCCGTGCGCCTGGTGGATACACTTGCTCACAGCTTTGCTTGTGGCAATATCAAGCAATGGTTACTGGCTGCTTAAATAATATTAGAACAATGCAAAGCTTAATACCTAACAATTCAGAAGATACAAGATTTCATTATTTGTTCTTGCAACAGCACGGCAAAGGACAAGGAAAAAATTACTTTTTTCAAGCCTGTGACAGAAGGAAAAACACTTCCTGGTGGAAATCCTGTAATCGGCCATGAGCCTGTGAACTAGGCAAATCAAGCACGCACCCAAAACGTGTCTTAGTATTACCAGGAGGATTGGTGTCTCCTGCATACATCCTGTTCCTTGTGGTTGTCAGCATGCAGGCCTTCACAGGAAGGTGACTTCAGTTGGACACTGTTTACATATAAAGTGTCCTGTGATGCTTGGTTTATGTCCTCAGAGGATATCCTGACCACAGACAAAAGACGTTTCTCCATGTCTCTGTGTGACTTCGTCATTAAAATACACTGGTCACAGGCTGCTTGTCAGTGAAAGGCTGAAATGAAGAATATCTCATAAAGGAATACTGGGAGGCAAGTTGGTTATAACATTTGGCAGAAAAAAACAGTGTATTCAGTATTCAGAAACATTGCAAAGCCCAGTTGGCTAAAAGCTAAAGGTACAATTTCCTCTAAGAGATTTTTGTGGTTTCTTTTTTCTCTTGGGTTATTTAGTTCGGGATAGTGCCTTTTTAGACGCTGTTTCATTGTGTTATTCAAACACATTGTGCTGTGTATCAGAAGAAAAGCCAGATTATTAAACCACTGGCCTTTAACAAATTAGGACTTGCTTATTAATTGCATCCTTAAAACTGGATTTGTCTTCACATAATTCTTTTTTTCTATGTTTTGACTGAAAAGGCTCTTTCAAACTGTATTGAGGAAATCCACAATATAAGCAGGACATCTTCCAGCTATCTTAATAGATTAAAATTTTAAAACTCTTGCATTTTGCAGTTCATTAAATGGCTGGTGTTAGGAAGAATCTCTGCAAAGGAGCACATTAGCACTGTTTAAAGCAATGTATTTACATACATAGCCAAAAATCTGTTCTTCCTGTATATGTTAAGATAGCAAAGCAGGTCCAGGTATGTTTGTGCTATGTCCAGATGTTTCTAATTCTGTTTTGTGCTTTCACCTGGGGAGCAGAGTAGCTACCAGAAATGTATCTCTTCATGAATCCTTCCTTTTTGTGAGAAATGTATACCCTGTAGTGCAATATTACAGGGTATACATAGAATTGAGCTCCATTATTAACTGTGTAGAGTGGCTGACACACCAGAAGCCTGTGCTGCCATTCAGCCAGACTTAGACAGTCTGGAGAATTGGACAGGGGGAAATTTAATGAAATTCAACAAGGGCAAGTATAGACTCTTGCACCTGGGAAAGAATAACTCCAGGTATCAGTATAGGTCAGGGACTGATCTGTTGGAAGGCAGTGAAGGGGAAAAGGATCTGGGGGTCCTAGTTGATAGGACATTGACCATGAGCCAGCAATGTGCTCTTGTGGCCAAGAGGGCCAATACCATTCTGGGGTGTATTAGAAGGGCTGTGGATGGTAGATTGAGGGAAGTTCTCCCCCTCTACTTTGCCCTGATGAGGCCACATCTGGAGTGCTATGTCCAGTTTTGGGCCCCCCAGTTCAAGAAGGACATAGAACTGCTTAAGAGAGTCCAGTGCAGAGCCACAAAGATGATTATGGGAATGGAACATCTCTCATGAGAAGAGACTGAGGGAGCTCGAGTTCTTTAGCCTGGAGAAGAGGAAACTGAGGGGTGACCTTGTTCATGCTTGTGAAGATGTAACGGGTGAGTGCCAAGAGCATGGAGCCAGCTATTCTGCATGATGCCAAATGACAGGACAAGGGGGAATGGGTGGAAGTAGAGGCATAGGAAGTTCCATGTAAACAGAGGACGATTTTTTTCTCTGTGAGTGTGACAGAACACTGGAACAGGCTTCCTAGGGGAGTTGTGGAGTCTCACTCTGGAGATACTCAAAACTCACCAAGAGGTGTTCTTGTGTGATCTGGTACAGGTGATCCTGCTCTGGCAGGGGGCTTGGTCTGGATGATCTTTTGAGGTTCCTTCCAGCCCCTGACGTTCTGTGATTCTGCAATTATTTACAGGCTAAACGTTATACCACTGTAATACTACTACAATGTAATTGATACCATCTTTCTGAAATTTATATATCACATTTTATCACGCGTAGAACTCTGTAGTGTAGTTTACTGCCAAATGAAGGCATGTGAATTGACGACAAGACTTCCTCACAAATGCCATGGAATTTGTTTCTTTAACTTAGGAAGAAGAGGCAACTTGGTCAACTTTTACCTAAGCCAAACTCTGTGGCTATCAACATTGAGGCTTTCAGCTATAATTCCTAGTGAAAAGCTGTCTAATGAACATGACTGTACTTGGGGAACCTTGGGGAAAATTGGTGTAACAGGAGACTCTCCCCATGTGGGTGCTGTGGAGCAGTAGTTAGTGGAGTGTGGGGGGTGATACTCTAGTGAAGGACACAGCTTGTTGAGAAAGTGAGGCTTCTAAGTAACCAGTATAGCAGGACAAGCTTTGCAGCTCACAAAAGGACTACCTGTCTTCAAGACAAACTAATTCACAGTTTGAAGAGACAGTTTTGCATCCTGCAGTTGTGCTTGGCTTGTCCAGGAGGTGGTAGTGGTGCTGCGGAAGACATCTGTGTCAAGAGATGGGTTTGACTAGCAATGCAGGAAACTTCCTCTGTTGTAGCTCCAGAGTTTTGTCGCCGCTGCATTATTTTTACAGCCAACGCTAATGGGAACCTGTTTCTGAAGTTAATTTTGACGATAGCTGGAACTAGACAGTTTTTTGAAACATGCACAAGTTATGGTGAAGAAGTACACTTAAAGCAGCAATTTTCTGCATTCATTAATCTTCAATCCCGAAGCAGCTGAGGGTCAGAGATGGGAGTGCTCAGCAGCAGCTAGAGCCATAAAGACATTATTATATCCCAGTGGTTTAATGTCCCTGTTTTTCCACTTTGTCTGTGTGGATGAATTGTTTTACTTGGCACAGGGACCCAGTCACCAGCAAAAAAAAAAATACTTCTGCAAACAGAACAGTCTGCTCTGATGACAGAAATTGCAATCCAATTTGCAGGCCAAAATGAAGCCAAAATGGAAATTCTAGGCTTTTCTGGTAGGCTGCCTGCCTGGCAGGCGTTGCCCTGCTGGTAGGGCAGTGTGTAAGGTTTCACAGTCATTGGTATATTGATTTGAATCAAACCATCAAGAAATACTGACTTCATACCTGAATTTACAGTGTTGTTTTCATGAAGATGTATGTTAGTTATTTTCTTTCACTTGACCTTTTCCTCTAAGGAAAATGGGCTTTACTTTTTGTTTTACCTTTGGTCATCATAGGCAGAGGTATCAGCTTCCATCATAGATGCAGTGTCTTCCCTTATGAGACTTTTAAAATTATTTTTACTCCTGCAGAACTCATTTCTATAGGCTGCACATTTTTCTTCTTCTTTTTTTTTTTTTTTCTGCACTGGTTGTTTGGCTCAGTCTGGACTTTGGAAATCTTCAGTAGTTTGACTCTTGTAATATCAAGGTACAGAAAGAAACACAGTTTGGCCAGGCACACGATTAAAACATGCAGCTATTCTGCTTAGAGATGCAAGTGCCTGTTTATTTTAAAGCACAGGCTCAAAACCTCTTAGACAAGTTCTGCATGTTTTGAAGTTATGGTTTTGCTACTCTGCTCTCCTGAAATTTGGCCTGTGAGGTTTTGAACTATCTGTTTGCATAGAAGTTTGTGTGGAGTGAAGTCAGTCAGGCAAGTGTGTGCATGTTTCCTACCTTAACTCTCTACAGCTCTGCTAGCCGACTCAGATTATGGTGCTGAGTAAAGAAACTGAGAGCTCAAACATGATCTGTGCTATCATTGCAGTACTTACAGCCCATCCATGAAAAAATGCAGAGTGACTAAAACTGAGGAGAAAAAGTGAATCAGAGCTGCATAAGAAGTAAAAGTCAGGGTGGGGCAGTGTGGAGATGAGGAGAAAATGTCAGAATTAGGAAGAATGTCCTGAAAGCTTTCATCCATTAGGACATCATCTGCGTTAGAAGATCTGAGGCTCTTGGATTTCCATTCCCCTGCAACCGACAACTTGTGAGAGATGATAAGGTGCTGGCTTATGTGGGAAATGACAACCTGGTGGTGTGATCATCTACTGGCACAACCAGCAGGTCCATTTGATAGACCTTAATCAGTCCTATACAATACACAGGTGGTATTTTCAGCACAAAGTGAGTCTTCAGCTGGGAGCTATATGCCAAGTCAAGGTGCAGCTTCCTTCTCTGAAGTATTCTGTCTGTATCAGGGAGCATGTCAGTGCTGGAGGCCTGGGGACTTCAGAAGAAGGCGGCTGGAGATACTTGTTCTCGAGGTACCAGGAAGTTCTGTTGCTGACATTTCTTATGTCCAGAAGCAGTTTCAATGGCAGGAAAGTTGAGAAGATGAGGGGAGCTTGGAAAGGGCCATTGCAGTGGGCAAGGAAGCCTGGGAGGATTAGGAGAGGAGCACAAAGCAATGAGCCAGCAGTGTGGGAGGTTTGGGAAGCAGGAACTCGAGGTTAATATGGGAACAGTGTGAGGGTATTTTGTATTTGTGTGTGGTGAGGGACCTGGGAAGTAAGCAACAAGGCAGACTTCTATGATGGATTGTGTAAGTTCTGTGGTAGTGCGAGTAGACTAAAGGAAGGGCATTGTATGCATAGACAGAGGGATACTTGTAGTAGGTACATGATTGGAGAGAGAGGAGAATGTTAGGTGCAGCTGGCAGCAATGGTGACTACATTTTCCCCAGTGTAGGGTTTCTGCCAGCTGCATGCTATGCAATGGCTTTGTGGCAGCCACTAGTGAGTTACCCATGAAGAGCTGTGTGTCTGCTCTGTGTTGGTGAGCTGCTCTGCTGTATCCTGCAGCTGGGTGCTCTCAGTCAGTCTTTGGTGGTCTGCCCACACAGGAGCTGCAAGGGCCTGGTGTAAGTGCTCTGTTCAGAACACAAGATTTACAGAAATCAAGGGTGTGTGATTAAAAATGGGCTGTTGTTTGTAAGTCCTGTATCTCTGATAACTTTTAAAGAAGATTGAGCTGACAGAAGAGCAAGAGAGCTTTACAAGAGGGTTACTGATTACAATTACAAAGATGTGGATTTACTCTCCCGTGTAGGAGTATCAGCATAGTGCAAGTGAGGTATGGCAAAACAGGAAGCTCAGAGTGTAAATGTAGATCTAGTTGCCCCACGGGACTTGTCATTGTAAACTGACCAAAGCAGCTCTGATTCAACTGTAGGTAATTTTGCTGCCACTGAGGCATGCATAGGAACTGTCATACATTCCAAGGCTTTAAAAAAAATCATAGCATCTTGGCTTGGGACAACTACTACTCCTGATCAGTGTTACTCAGGCCATATGAGTAGTTTTTAGGGGTGATCAGAAATAGGAAGCAGCTATTTGAGACAGTGGTACTTATTTATAAAGAGGATTCTGATTATTTGCTACATCTTCTGAAGTTAATGACATTGGAACTTTAGTCATTCAGATACCTTTGGACCTTGGTGTCTCTGTTTCTGTACCCTCCCACAGAATGAGGGATAATAAGGCTACCTTATGTTATAGAAATGAATACTTGAAACAAACCTGCAACGGTACTGATGGGTATTAAGTGAAAACAAGTGAGAAAATGAAGAATCTTTAAAATAGAATTTGAGGAGTCTGTGGCAAATAGTGAGATTTGCTGACATAGAATCAGGTTATGAGTGTCTGACATCAGAGCAATATCAAGGGCTACTGAAGTTTGACTTTGTCATCATATTCTGCTTCTGTCCTGACAACACTGAAGTTGTCCCCAGTTACCATCACAGGATGTTAGGGGTTGGAAAAGACTTCTATAGATGGAGTCCAACTCCCCTGCCAGAGCAGGTCAATAGAATCTAGCTCAGATTGCACAGGATCATTTCCACACGAGTCTTGAAAGTCTCCAGAGAGGGAGACCATGTTTAATACAGAACTATGGTAAGGTTGTGTTTGCTAACTACACCACACATGAACCTTTAAAAGCATTACCTGTGCAGTAGTAGATGCAGAATTCACAAGCATTGATGTGCTCTCTTCACCAAAGTAAACAAAGTGTGCAATTTGCCTAAAATGTAAAATATGCTCATTGCTGTTCCAAACTTTTCCAGCATTCGTTTTACTGTCAGGCTTTCATACACATTTTCCTGAAGTGAGAGAATTTGTGGAGTATGCCCATAGTGGTGAGAGGTGGCAACCACCCATCCTGTTATGTGAATGAACTTGTTAGGTGTTCCCTTCTACATCATGTTAGTCACCACTTGAGCAGCAAGACTGCTTTCATGTGGTTTAGCATCCTGTTCCTGGTAATCAGAGTGTTGTATCATGTCCTACAACTGATCCAATGCGCAGAGAAACTGAAAGTCCTACAGATGTTTCCTCTGAAAATGAAACTGAAATGTCTCTTACAGTAGTAATCTTGCATGTCCTTGTTTTCAGATGAAGTCAGTTTGGATCCTTGACCAGCAAGTGGTGCTTTTCAAAGGCCCTAATAAGAGTATATCAACTGGACACTTAGAACTCTACCAATATTTCTATTTATGTGTCACTTGATTTTGGAAAAAAAAAAAGTGGAGCCACTGGTTGATACTTCTAAAAATACTGAATTTCATATAAAAACATTGTGGTATCCATCTTAATGTGACAAGAAAGCAAGATGACAGGGTACCAAGAGTATACAAATATGTAGGAGATTGAAAAGCCTAACTACATGACTCTTGTTGACACAGAGATATCAATACCATGTTTGGCCTCTCGGAGAATTTTTACTCATTGCATATTGGCTAAAAATCTATGGAATGTTTTTGGGGGTTTATTTTGCCTTCAGATTGTTTAGCAATTTCATCTTACTCTGCTGAAGTGCAATGCTGTCTACGTCTTTATGTGCAAAAGAGAGAAGGTATAGTTGATACATTGTGCTGTTTCACATGCTCCATTTTTTCCCATTAGGATTCTGATTCCCCATGCTATGCTTCCTATGTGAGAAGATTTAAGTTCTTCCATGTAGTTACAGATCCAAAATCTTTCCAAAGCTTTAGGGCTGTGGGAGCATTTATGACTTATCTTGGTACTTTGTTGATTCAGGGATAGGTTATGGATTCTGATTAGGTCACCTGAAGACATGGAGATGTTTGTTCTCATCTTGGTTATGCCTATTCACATAATTTGGTGAGGGTAATAATGCTCTTTGGTGGCATTCAACCCTGTGCTGTTACCAACAGAGAGACCTTAAAATGAAAAGCAGCTGGTGTCAGCAGGAACAAGATGATCATTGATGTCAGTGACCATTCTAATGGGTATTATTTGATACAGCATCTTCTGATACTGAGCCTGAAATCAAAGTAATTATTGGGGCTGCTTTTCTCTGAGTTGTCAGATTTGTGCTGGGTCAGTAAGGTACTGGACTTCTCCAGGAGAGGTGCTGACAAGAGCACATGTAGACAAACGTCTGTTCTTCCCATGTACTGCATGAGGATCTGATGAGTGGGTTTTAACTGAATATGGGAAGGCACAGTGTTTTACGGTGTAAGTAAGGATGGACAGCTAATCAGCTGAACTGCAGCTGAGAGCTGAGCATTCTGAATTGAAAAAATTGATGGGAGTTTATGTTTCTTTTTTTTTTAATGCATCAGTCTCACAATCTCCTTGGGATTTACCAGTCAAATAAACATGAAAAGCTAAGTGTGAATACAAACAGCTGCAAGCAGTGCTACACAGATTTTTATCTAGAAGCCACAAAGCAGATTTCTTATGTATCTAACCTTTTTTCCTCTTTATATCCTCCCTCCCACGCCTAAAGAAACTATTCAGCTTTGAAATGTTGGAAGGCCACATACCTGAAGCAGCAGTGGGCTTGTTTAAACATAATTTTCTGGTATTAGTTTTATAGATCCAGATATGACTAATAAGGAAGTTTCTTCATTCAGTGTTCGTAGATGACCAATTTGTACTAGTATGAGGAACAAAGCTGGTATGAGGAGGTCATGTCGCCCAGGGAGCAATTCAATCTCTGGCATGAGTCATCATACCGATATCTTAAGCCGCAGGGAGAAAACGCAGTAGCAAAACTGAAACAGAAGGGTTTTTTTTCTGTGTTTTATTATTATTTTCTGTTTTGGATATTTCCAAGCAGGATTATTTCGCTTACATCCATGGTGTTAATATGCCATTTCATTTGGGCACTCCACTTCCCTTTTATTGTGCTAAAATGAAGACAGTAGCTGCCTGGTCAATCAGAATAGGGAGCATAGGATATACCATTCGCATATCTCTAAATGACTTTTTGTAGCATTTCTTCTTTTTTTAGTCACTTTGAGCATTTGAACATACACTGCAGCAGCAGGGAAGGTAGAGGTTTTTGTGGTGTTGAATTATGTTTTCCTTCCAGACGTGGTGTTTTCTTGGGAGCTTGAGAGCAGGCACAGCAAACATAATTAATTGTATCAAATTACTGCACATCTCAAAATCATACTGATAATGTTAGTGAGTCTAAAGGTAGTAAATGTACCTCTAGCTGTGATGCACATAGACTCATTCTATATCACAGACTTCTTTACAGTACAGTTACTGTGAGCACGGAGGATAGTTTGTTCCAACTCTCCTCCCAGGATCGCTACAGAAATCGGAAGGGCAGGATATTTGCAGTAGATAAAGCTTTTAGTGGCATCTTCAATTAAGTCAGTAGATCTTTCCTAATTCTATTTCCAGCTGCACTAAAAACTCCCTACTAGTAGATGATGATGCTTTTCAAACCATGAAACCATCTTAAAGATTTAATCTGAGTAATATGTAAAAACAGTAACAGAATCAGAGATCAATAAAATATAGACATGGTTTGAAACTAATGTAAAACAAGACCAATTTGTGCTGTGATACAATTTTAAAGCTAACCTTGAGGGAGCTGTTGTCAGGAGCTCTGGTGCAGAGTGGTTGAAATATTAGATCAGTTTTGTTAATCTTTTTTTTTTCAGTGAAACCTCTTGGGAAATAATCTTTTTGGATTTCCTGGGAGCATCTGTATAGATCTGAGCAGGGCTATTGTTTTTGAAGCTCTAAATCACTGGATAAATCTCTGTGAATGAGTCTTATATTGATTGTATCATATTAATTGCGTTTTCTTTTGGACCTCCTCACTATTCTGGATGGCATATTTGCATTTACCTGGTGTTAAAGGACACCATGTGTCTAATAAGGCCAGTTAAGAACCTTGAACAATTTGTTGATTGGTGAAATGCTTGAAAGTGGAGAGGGAAATTTAGTCATAAGTAGATGTCAATATCCTTAGCACAGAAACAGGAAGAGAGGAAGGAGAATATAGAACAATAGAAGGAAGGAAATTAGATGTGGTTTAACCCACAAATGAAAGTTAACAATTTGGGTTCTGCTTCAGGAAGAAACACAAAATTGAATCAATGTATAGGACATACCACATGGATTTGCTTAAACTGAATAAAATGTTTATTCACCTCACAAGAAACTAATTGAGCTGTTTATTTTCATTAGGAAAATTGGCCTCTATATTTGTCTCCAAAGTGAAAAACAATGTAAGCAAGCACTTAGACTTCACTGTCTGCTTCATCATTATTTACTTTTGTGTAAAAAACCCTGTAAGTTTATTTAAGAGCAATTCCTGTAGTAACATACCTTTTAAGTGCAAGTCATATAATTTTTACTTTACCATTTGTTTTTCTTGAATATTTTGGGGTTGGGGGGAGTTGTTGGGGTGTTTTGTTGTGGTTTTTTTTTTGGAGGGGCAAGGGGGTTGGTTGGTTGGTTGGGTTGGTTTGGTTTCCATTGACAGACTTTTGAGGTAACTTCAAGTTTGTCTGTAGTTCACTTGATTGAGGAAAAGTCTCTGTTGTGTCCCTGGGGAAGAAAGTGTACCAGCTGATGAGAAAGCAGCATAGTTCACACAGGTAGCATAAGGATGTGGGCAGCAGTAGAAGGGTTCTTCACATCTAAATAGCAACCACGTTTAAATGTGCGTAAAAGCCAGATGCAAGGTGCAGAATTGCTGAGTGCTTTAGGGTTTTAAAGCCTGGCTCAATATTTAAGCCATTTAGGAATCCTATATTTCTGATTTCATACTGTTGCTCAAGTTTATTTCCTTTTGCTTCATGCAAGCCTCTCCAAAACAGCGTGTGCAGCTAACTTGTGCACACACTTGTGTTCAGACTTTACTCAAACTTGTGAGAAAAGGTAACTGAGCTAAGATTCCTGGTGTTCATTTGGTGATTTGATGTAGGTAGTTATTGAGACTTGTCATGGAAGAGACAGGCTTTGCTACATCAGTTCATCAAGGCAGAGAATTTTTAAGGATTTCATGGAGAGGTTGACTTAAAACCTGGGGGCCCTAGTCATTGATAGGGCTTTTATTTTGCCAGGGATTTGCAGTTTAACCCTTGTCACAGTTCCTTACCTCTTGTCTTTTCTCCCCATCTGCACAGTGGGGATACCACAGAGGTAGAAAGTAACACATGCAGAAGTACTGCCAGGTGATGAAGCTTCTCCACTGAAGCAGAGAAGGAAATAATAAAAAGGAGGAATAATGAAAGGGTGCATGGTCGCTCATCTAAGTCATTTAATTTACCCATTGCCTCTTAAAATAGCATCAAGGCAGCATGACGCATGCTCTGCTGTCTTGTGGCCCACATAACATATGTTGATGTACAAGCTGCAAGCCCTCCGTTCCTCTTCCCTAGCACCGTTGGCAGATACCTCCGGCTTTCGTGTGTGCTGTCACGGCCTGACCCTCTTGTTTGGACCGGGCAGGTGGAGCATGTGGTGACGTGGAGCAGCTGACAGAGCCAGCACAACTTCAGGGTATTTGAACTTACAGAAGAAATTAATATACAGCAGGTACATCTGCAGCTGTAAGTGAAGCTGTGGGACACTTCCACAACCGTGACTAATCCTGCGCACGCTGTGACTCAGCTAGCAAGGCATTTATCAGGAAAGGTCCCAGAGCACTCACTTATAAACCAATAAATAAAAACATCTTGTTTGCTGTAACAAGCAGAATTGTTGAATCTAATTTTGTCCTCTCTTCTTTACCCCTTCAAAATAAGCCACCAATATGTTTATAGATGTACAAGGGAGGGAACATCATTTGCAGTGAACACACTCTTTGCCTCAGATTCACATGTGTTTGCCTCCTGTTTCCAAGTTCAAAATCTTAAAACTCTGAAACCTGATTGACTCCAAATTCTTTTGCAAGAACCTGCTTTGAGTCTCCTTTATGGTCTATGAGCTGTGTGGTGACAGAACCAGATGTAATTCATCAGATTTTTATTATTGCTAAGCCATGTATGTTGGCTGAGAGTAATTAGAAAAGACTGGAAGACACAGGGTGAGTTTTATAGACTTGGTAACAGAACTTAAAATAAGTATATTGCTCATAGTTTGGTTACTCCACAATAATTAAAACAAAACCAAACCCAAAACATAAAAGAATTCTAGCCTGAATCTAAACCTGACATCTAATTAATTCTAAAACATGAACCAAGGCGAGCAGTTCCTATAGCAGATTTCTACAAGGCTGCTAGGTTTATTGTGCTTTTCTGTATTTCATTATTTCCAGTTTTTAATTGGTCTTTGAACGTAACATTTGCAAGACAAAAAGTAATTAGATAAAGACATTCTAACAAAAAATCATGATTTCAAGTTGGTTTTGTTGGCTTTTCGGTTGAGTCAACCCCTAAAATAGCAAGTGCAAATTTTCTTTCTCCCTCCTTTCAGCTCAGGTTGTGGCATTTACTGGAAATTATGATTTAAGGCAGCATCTTGCACTTTGGGGTTGCTTCATGGTTTTTAAACTGCACCTGTCCAAAGATCTCTGTGCACAGAATGTAGCAACCTGTGCTGCAGATGAGCATACAGGAAGTACTGCTGGTGGTGCAGGGGCTCTGATCTAAATAAGGATGCTTTTCTACAACTAAAATGTGGAATTGTCATCTCTTGTGTCAACTGATAGTGCCAAAACTGGCTTGTGTATCACTTTATATCCTGCTTGAGTCCAGCACTTTTTCTTTGTACTCATTTGTGACATACTTTCCTCCCTTAAATACAATCAATGCCTTCAGAAATTGTCTGTGTTCCATATTGTAGTCTCTATCCTGTGGCTGGCTTTGAGAAGTATATTTAAGAAAACTTTTAAACCAGATATGCCCCAAATGTCCCATTTTCCTGCCCTTTTAAATCAGGAATAGACATCAGCTGAGCCTGAAGGTTGTGTTTGGCCTCAAATGGCTGCTCTGTAAACTGTATTTCACATGATCTGTATTTCTTCTAGTTCTTTAGTTATGAGGAGTGCAGATGGGTAGAAATAACTTCATTTTATATGATGATAAAATTGGTTGCTGTGAAAATGTAATTACTTGAATCTGTCTCAGTTGTGTTTCTCCCTTTTATTTGAAGCACTGAATTAAGCTATTGGATGGAGTGTGATTAGATGATCCTGGAAAATGAAATGCCTCAGGGTGTCTGTTCATTATTTAGAATATTTATCCTTAGGTAGTCTAGATGATTCCAGCTGGAATATGAAATAGGTAACATTTTACAGTGAAAGCTTTTTTTGCTGAACCTGAAACAGGCAGGCAAATCCCAGCCTGCATCTTAGTGGATGGGAAGGTGCTTATTTCCAAGCTAGATCAGTTTTGAGGGACCACCTTAAGGGCAACAATAGTTCAGGGGCTAAAGCACTGGCAGGTTGAGTTACACCAAAGCTGTTTCTATGTAGTGCATGGGTATAATGCATCTCTCTGTTTCCTTACAATGTCCAGCTTCAAATCAGCATAGACCTGTCTAGCAAAAATAATGAAGTTCTTAGCTGAGATGTTCTTTCTGTAGATTTGTGTTATCAGTGAAGTGCTCATGTGCTTGGTGTGAGGATGGAAACTAGAAATATGCCTGCAAATATTTTTACAGATGCTGAAACACCTCACTGTGTACAGTTGACATGTACTCAGTCAATGTAGCATGTTTAAAAACAAACAGAATGTAATTGCAGGTACTTTCTCCTCTTTGAGGTGTTTCTGCCAAGGAACCCAGCTGGGTGGGTTTTGGGAGATGGTACTTTGACACCTCAAGGTCCTGTCTAGAGTCTGCCATCTATGCAGATGCCTCACTGGTTGGTTCTCCTCCCATCCTTCAATAGCAGTTGCTGTATTCACAGTTAGCAAGTTTTCAGCTATGGTTCATTACAAGACAGGTAAGGTGGCAGATTTGACTTGAAGTAAATTTCCTTTGGGTAATGAAGAAATTTAGCAGAAAACTAACTGTTTTATTAGGAAGAAAATGCCCTGATATTTTGTTTTGTGGTTTGTTTTATTTTTTCCTTTAGACCCTCATGTCATCCTTGCTGTGTCCTTTTTGAACAGCATGTCATATGCAAATGCTATCTGCCACGTACCAGGCAGGCATCTGAGTTATTTGTGGCGTCATTCTGTATGGGATCATTGGAAGAGGCTTGAGTGAGTACATACAATGCAGTCCTCATACAGCAGCCTGTCACTTCCCAAGACAGCTGTGAATTTAATGGGACTATAAATGAAGGGTGGCTGATAATTAGGCTGCTGGGTGTTTTAGCATTCTTATTGTTAATTTCTAAAAATCAATTAGGTAATCAAGAGAATGCTATTGAGAAGCATATATTTTGAGGTTTTAATATCCTAAGCAGGGTTCCAGCTGGGTGACAAGATGAGTTACAGCTCCTGGTAGGAACTGCATAGCAGGAGGGCCTCAAGGGTTCCACTCAGCAGCAATGAAGAGGACTGTGGTGGGAATAATGATATAGGGAAGCATGATGTTTATTTGTAATAAAGGGACCATGAAGCTTAGTTGAGAGGTTTGAGGCAAGGGGCTTAACTGTAAATAGTGTTAGAGGAACTTCTCTGCCAGCTGGCAGGTACAGATTTCTGCCATCTATGGTTCATAGTAGTGATTTAAGCTACTGCAGATTTAGGGGAAAATCTTCAGTCCTTACTAAGAAGTCTCATGCTAGCTAAACAGATTAGAGTTTCAGAAATGAGTGGGCCTTCAGAGAAGCCTGAAGGGAAACTAGCAGAAAAAGTTAGTGCTTAGAAGAGCTTCTTGCACAGGGAGGAGCTGGGACTTCTGACCCTTCTGTTTCTGATCTACCTCTCTTGTGGTTATGTTATTATTTTAGAGCACTTAGCAAACCATACCAGGGAACAGATAAGGAATACAGCTATTCTTCCATTTTTGCAGTCACAGGCATACTAGATACACCATTTGTCAGTGATTTGGTCTTAGAAGTTGTAAGACACCATGACAGAAAGGGTGATGAAGTCTGTTTTTTTTCAATGTGTCAGTAATTATTCAACTATCAAAACTCCCCATCTAGAGGTGATGACACTTCTTGGTGTATATTAAGCTGTAAGACATAGCTATAGCGGAGTTGTGCACCTTACACCAAAAAGAGGGTTTGAACTTAACAAATTAGCAGTTCTTTATGATATGCTTGTTTTGCATTGGTATGTGAATTTCCTGAAATTCAGTTTTGAATTCAGTTCATGTTTGATTTACATATTAGTATTGAATCACTTGATATGCACATCTCCATGTTAGTAATCAAAGTGAATGCTCATGAAGACATTGGCTCCTTCAGCTCCAGACCCACTCCTTTCTAGTTAAGGACTTCAACTTTCTTCTGCAAACATTGTGCTGAGGCTTCCCTTTGCTCCCAATTACACTCCTGCAATCTTTATGTGATTTATTACTCTTTTATTACTGATGTGATTTCTGTACCTTTTACAGTGGCCATAAAAGCAGCTATCTAACTTGATTTCCAGACTGGCAAATCCAGTCTTGTGCTTGGAGACGGGCTGTGGCACAGTGCTAGTTTCTCTCAGCCTTCTCCATTTACCCAGGCAGCCTCTGCTGTCTTTCCTCAGCTGTTCTCTGAACTGCAGAACAGTATTCCAGATCATGCTCTGCTTCCCATAACCTCCCTCCCAATTCCTTAGCCTTTTCTACAGTGCTTGCAATTAAAACCTAACAATGAGTTGCATGGGAACACAGTTCTGCATTACAGCTGAGTGCTGTGCCAGGTCAGCAAGTTGCTGGATGCTTCCTGTGCCAACACAACAGCCATTGTCTCTTTCTCTTAGCCATGAAATACAGAGGTAGTTAAGGGCACTTAGCACTGTGGGGTTTTGATTAGGGCAGGGAGATAGCAGTTTGCTGCAGCAAAATTGAAGTAAAGAGGAATAGGAGCTTTAATGGCAAGAAAGAATCTCCTGTCTCTTAAGAGTGTGCTTGGGAGGAGCATTCTCTCACTACCTTTGGTGCTTGTTTTGCTATCTGGAATGCAGCAGTAGCATCTTGAAGTGCCAGATCAGGGACACTGCGTGTATGGCACTGCCTGAGATGAGAGTGTGTAAAAGTGGAGATAAATTCTGTGAGATTTGCCCAGTCTCAGCTGTGAAGACAGCCCATGCGTGAAGGCATCTCTCTAATGATAGATGTGATTTGGCATGGGAATGTGGCACTGAGTGACAGCTCTACATCAAGCACTGTCCAGATGGCAAGCTCCACTAACGTGTTGTTCTTGTTCCTCTCAAACCTAGCTGTTAGGATCTTTTGTATCCTGACATGATCAGGCACTAGAACAAGTGCTGACTGACAGCAAGGTGAGGGGCAGAAGAAGTGGGTGGAGGGTCCCCAAGTGGAGGAAAGAGAGGCTGATAATTTCTGTCTCTCTCATGTATCTTCCAGTAGCTGCAGTCAAAAGCAGGATCCTGGTCTAGTTGCTTTGTTTCTGTTGTGGCTGAAGCAGACCCGCTGACGTGAAGAAAGGCATATCATGAGTGGGAGAAAGGGAAAGAGTGTTGTCATGGCAGAGTGCTGTGGATGGGCAAAATCTAGATTCTGGTGAGAAGAAAGAGAAGCTGGGACAGGCATTAGTGGGGTAATGCAGAGGTTAAGAGATGAGTGAAGGGACAATGAGGCCAAGGAAGTGACAAATCTATCTATAGCTGGTTCTATTAGGGCCAGGTAGTACCAGCACATCCATTTGGAGCTGGATACTGCCTCAGTCATTGTTTTCATAATCCTCTTTTTACTTTAATATTGCAAATTATGCAAATGTGCCAGGTGGATACTGGGTGCAGGATGCTATGCAGAATCTTCTATGAGCATGCAAGGCTAATAGGCAGCTTTCATCTGAAGCTCTGCTCTTCTGTATGACTCAGAGTACTGGCTGCTGTTGTGAAAATGTGGGACCTGCCAGACTGTTTTGTTTCTCTAATCCTTACCTCATAGCTGAAGTAATCTAGCAGGTTCAACACACTCCAGAACTGATATGTAAGTGTACCCAGCTGAAGAGCCAGGACCTTATTTTCCTTTCATCATTTTCCAGAGCTCATGCTGCCTGGCTTGATGTGGCAGGGAAGAGTGCTAGTGCTGGTGCAAGGATAGATCCAGAAGGATAACACTTAGCTCTGCCATGGATTCTCTTTGGCAAGTGGTGACAACTTGCTCATCTAGTTGTACAGTGGGGTCGTCCTTTACTGCAGTGGTTTCCTTTCCATCAGTGGTTAATCAATATCCCTAAGAGCATAACAAGAACATAACAAGACCATAACACCTCAGATGTTACTTGCTGGTAGCATGACAGATGCTGTTACTGTTGTGGTAATTGGCATGGCATGTAGGGGTGGTGCTAGCTCACTAAAATTAGAAAGAACTGAAGGCTCAGCCTAAAGTGCAAACATTGCTGTTATGTGACTTGCTTGTTTCTGGCTTTTAGCTAGCAGTTGTTCCATCAGAGTAAGGATAATACAAAGCAGATGAAGAGCAGTGATCTTAGTGAACTCTCCACACAGGTGACTCATGCATTGTTCTGTTTGTATTTTTTCTCAGTTCAACGTATTGTAAAAGACCAGCTGCTGTCTTGAGACATGTGCCAGGGAAAGAAACACAGAAGTGCAACAGTACAAAAATCTTCCTTTTAGATTTTTCAGAACACTACCTCACATGTATTCCTGCTGCTTTGATTTAAAGAGTTGGCTTTTCCTCTGCTTCCAAACTGATTCACTCTCACCTATGAGGAGAGGCATTCAGCTCTTCCATTTTTCTGTTTCTCAGTGAGTAACTCCAGTGTTTCTTTGGTTAATTAAAGTTTACTGCAGGAGAAGCAGGAGTGGGTTGAGAGCACTGATGAACTGATGACTAACAAAGTAATCGGCATGTGATTAAAGTGTGGGCTGGCAGGCACAGATTAGCCCTCCCTGGACTCTGCTTTTATCTTAGCTCCATGTTTTGAAATAATTTTGTGTAATAATATATAGAATTTCCATCCCCTCTAGCTTATCGCATTAGAGCAAAATAGACAAAATGACTCAATTTCAAAAGACTCTGATTCAGCTCTGGCTGTAGCCACTCATTGCAAATGTGAAGTTAGGTGACTGACAACTCTTTTGTTTCATGTTCTTGCCATGTGGGAGGCATAGGGGGAAGAGAGTTGGTCAGAGTGAAAAATTATGGTGACATTATAGAGCTTTGTGAGATGCATCAGTGACAATTACATTGCAGTTGCAACTCTGTGTGAACTGGCAGCCACCAAGGAGTGGGGAGGAGATGGAGGTTTGCTTGGTGGATAAATCGCAAAGAGAAAAATACAACTTTTTCCAGAGGGAGAGCTGCCTCATGCAGTTGTGCAGAAAGATGTTTGTTTGCTGACTCTCTGCAGTGCTTTTTACAGATTATTTTTTTAATAGTAATTTTTTTCCACTGTTTTTTTTTTTTTCTTTTTAAATGAGAAGTCTTGTTGGGTTACTAACATCTACCTGATGCAAGAAGAGAGAGACCTGCCTTAAATATGCCATATTTACACTTCCTCTTGCTACTCATTCTTTTTGCCCCTCTGTAATTCTAGGATGCTATGAGTCCAATACTGAGGCATCAACTTAAGTGCTGTGCAGTCAGCAAAACAGTGATTTGAGGGAAGTTCTGACAGTCTGACATTCAGAGAGAACAATGAGATGTCACAGAATCACAGAAACATTCTGGTTGGAAAAGACCCTCAGGATCACCAAGTCCAACCATTATTCCTACTCTGTAAAGTTTACCCTAAGCCATATCCCCAAGCACTACATCCAAATGACTTTTAAATGCATCCAGGGTTAGTGACTCAACCACCTCGCTGAGCAGCCCATTCCAATGCCTGACCACTCTTTTCTGTGGAAAAAAAAAAATCCTGATGTCCAGTCTAAACCTACCCAGTTGCAGCTAAAGGCCATTCCCTCTTGTTCTATCACTATTTACCTGTGAGATCAGCACCAGCCTCTCCACAATGCCTGTTCCCCCCAGATTCCTTCACCTGCTATGAGGTGCCACAGTGAGAAAAGAGTTAGGAAACTGGAAGAAGAAGAAGAGGCATGCAAGCTGAAGGTAGTTTAGAACAGGCAGGGACAGGAAAGAGAAATCCTATAAAGAGGTGATGTCCCTGGCACACTAATGACAAAGAGGCTTCTCCAGTAGTGACTGCCATAAGGTGCAGCGCTGAGATGGTCATTCCACTGGAGAGAACAGCAGCATCTAAGTTGCCTGAGCACCTGCAGAAATGCCAGGGTTCTGAAGAGTTCAGTAAAGGCTTGGGGGTTAGAATGTAATTTTTCTCTGAGCATAGCTCACAGTAGCCCAGTGCTGCCCATTCTCAGGAGACTGTCAATGCATTGTTGGTAGTAAAATAACTTAGATAACTCTTACCAAGGAATGGATAGTACATCTAAATAACTCATTTGTAATGGCTGCTTAAGACAGCTGCGAGAATCTGCATTTCTTTGTTGAGTGAACATATATCAAGCTAGTCTTAATGAATTGGTATTTTTTTTCTTCTTGCAGGGTAAAATTGTTTTACCTCTTTGATTTTCACAGAGTCACAGAATTAAACAGGTTGCAAAAGACCTTCGAGATCATCAAGTCCAACCTATCACCTAGCACCTTCTAATCAACTAAACCATAGCACTAAGTTTCTCATCCAGTCTCCTTTTAAACACCGTCAGGCGTGGTGACTCCAGCACCTCCCTGGGCAGCCCATTCCAATGCCAAGCACTCTCTTGTGAAGAATTTCTTCCTAACATCCAGCTTAAACCTGCCCTCGCACAGTTTGAGCCTGTGTCCTCTTATTCTATCACTGGTTGCCTTGTAAGTCGGTGTTCTTTTAAAGAACATCTACTTAAAGCTGTCAGTTGGATGTTTGTTTTAGAGGATCTTAAAATAGTGTTAAAATAATGCCTTAATCAGGTTTCATTTCTTGGCACAGCACTTAATGATGCTCTCTTTAAAGCCAAAACAATAAAACCCACAGATGCATTCTTTATAATGTAAACTGAAGAAGAGATGCAATACTTCATGCCATAATGAGGCATGGGTAAGATTACACATTAGCTAAACAATATCTGCAGCTTGCTAAGTTAGTTAGTTGTCTCTGTACAGAAAAACAGATCAAGGGCCAAACCCACAGAGTCTGCAAAAGTCACTCTTGAGAGAAGTGATCCTTCAGGTGCCACTGTCACGCTTGATTCATTGAAGCCCTTGAAACTGGCACAGCTGCAATCTAAACCTCCTTCTTCTTTTTTTCATTTTTGTTTGTTCAAATATGGGACTTAAAGGGAAGTGACTAGAAAAACTAGGTGTTAACCACTGTGATGCTGTTCTCATAGAATCATAGAATAGTTTGAGTAGGAAGGGACCTTTAAAGGTTGTCTAGTCCAACCCCCATATGCCCTTTATAGAGATGGGAGTCTGGATGTGAATAATAGAATAAGATGGGAGAATGGCTGGGCCCTATCTCTCCTTGTTCTTGATCAGGCATGGGGAGGGAGCAGTCCTAAGTTTTAGCAATTTCTGGGCTGCTATTTGCAAGTCTAAAAAAGTCTCTTCAAATGTCTGTGAAAGCAGACTGTCCAGATTGGACACTCTGATTTTGATCTGATGAGTGTTTAAGGAACAAAACAAAAAACCCCAACCAACCAAACAAAAAATAAAAACTCAACCTGATGAGAGAGGAGATAGTGCCTAAAGCAGAGAGTTTGAACTGCAGCTTTAACTGTTTTGGAAATTAGTTTAAAGCAAAACAAAACACACACACCCCCATAAAACCCACAAAATCAAACATACTCCTTTGTAAAACAGATCTTTGGCTGTGGTTTTGCTTTTTACAGCAAATCCTGAGATCATCTTGCAGCCAGTGCATTTATCACTGGCAACCCTAAATATGTCACTTTGAACAACTAAACCACTGAATTGTTTTAACTTTCTGAGCTGTGTCAGAACAAGTCCTTACTGAGGCACTGAAAAGTGGAGGCAGAAGCTAATTTTGCCAAATCGTTCCAGCAGTTCTGAGCTCTGAGACAGGCAGACATCAGAGTCTTTTAATGTTGCAACCAGCTTTCATGTTAAGTTCCTCATGATGCTAGCACAGCAAAAAAGAATGTTTTCTCATTTGGATGAGTTACCAAGTCTGGTTGCCAGTGTTCAAACAGCCATGCCAGCTCTGATGGGAATGATATGGCATGTGGACTGTTACTAAGGAAAATCTTGGAGAACCACATTCACAGTAACTCTGGGATGAATAACTCATTACTGTAAGAGCCCTGGGTCTGACCATTCTGACAAGTGGCTGATTGGCCTCCTTGGGAGGAGTAAGAGAAGCAGTTCCTGGGTGGTTATCAACTAGCAGCTTGAGATGGACAGGTGATGTGAGTTCTCTTTTTGTCTAGGTTTTTGTATGGCATCAGAGTACCTAACCATCAAAATAAACAAAACTCGTGTGGTATGTATTGACCTGCAGGTAAAGCTATCTGCCTTTGGTGTCTGGAAGCTGTGAAATGACAGGGGCTTAGCAGGAAGCTAGATTCATTTGTAGTTGTTAGTTTCCCAACTTAATGCTCTGTTGTAAGATTTTATTTCTTCAGTCTTGGCTCTCAAATGGATGCCATTTTGCTTAATGGCAGTGGATGTGGAACCATATATTTCTCAATGCAGCTGTCAAAGTTGTCAGTTCTGGTTGTCATTTTGCATGCTGATGTATGTGCAGCTGGGAAACCTGTTTCTCTGTGTGTGTTACATTACACTGTAGTAAATATTGTTGAGAGAGTACTGGAGATATCACCAGTGATATCACCAAGGGAATCAATGAAACTGCTCATAAGAACAAATTAAAAGAGCTGAAAGTTGTTTTCAAGCTTCATCTTTACTTGTCCTGAGATGTGGGGAAGGGGGGAGGAAGGACCTGCTTTTTGCAGATGGTAGAATGACTCACCAGCTAATGGGATCTTAATGCCTGGCAAGAAAAGATGTCATTAGCTGTGCTGAATCTCTGTGTGATGCACACATTTGGTCCAGTATGTAGCACGTTTCTGTGTGCGCTTCAGCCTGCTGCTCGCTCGCTGAGTTCCTGTCTTACTCCTCTGCTTGCACATGTCAAATGTTGCTTTGAAAAGGTCTGATTTATGGGCAAGTCACTTTTTAATAGAAGTTTTCTCTCACCTGAAGAGATGACAACAAGCTACTCTGCTTATTAATAGTGCCTAGTGGTGGTGAGATATGCAACTACGCTGCATTTTTTCTTTAAATCCTCTTCTTTTGCCATATATGATCACAGACATCATTATGGCAACGGTGGTCAGGAGTTCTTGTTAGTATCTTCACTATTCCTTAGCCTTTTACAGCTAGCTAACTTCCAGGCTACAAGAATTTCAGGAATATTTTGCAAAACAGGGGTTATTTCTTCATCTTCCACACTAAGACTGGTAACAGTGCCTGGGCATCACAGTCCTTTAGTAACAATTTTTCCCATAAGCATAGTTCATGGGATAGGTTTCTACTTGTGGAAGTTATACAAAGTGGTTTAAAAAGGGTTTTAAGCTTTCAATTAATGTGGTTGTCAGAGAAGGTATCAGGTTGAAGGTAACAGGTTGCAGGTGAGCTGTTGTCCAAAAAGAGAATTTAGTTTCTGTGTTACAACACTTAGACTACACAAAAGCTGTCAGCATTCCTAAAAAGAAGCAATATGTTTAAAAAAAAAAAAAAAAAGAAAAAAGAAAGACTGTGTTTATGTTTTTAACAGGGAAAAGATTAAGTTCTTCAGCTGGAGAACTCAGTACGTCTGCGTCAGTCAGCCAAGTGACTCAGTGTTGTGATGCTAATGTAGGTCTGACTCTGGATTGGAAGCCTAAATTTATATAACAGAAAAACTCAGCATAGTTTAGGTTGAGAGAAGTGAGTAAGTTTTGCTTTTGTATGCATAGCCAAATTTAAAAGCATTTCTTCTTCTCCATTATATTTCCCTCAACTTTCCCTGCTTTTCCATATTTATTCTGACATGCTACCTCAGAAATAATTGTTCTTCTCTTTTTTTCATAGTGCAGAGTTGTGATCTTTTTCCTGCAAATCTGAGCATTTATCTGCACAATATTCCATGCCAATTTGTTTTTTTAAATATTTAATAATAATAATTTTGTCTTTTTTGAGAATGGATCCCTCCTCAGTTTAACTTGTTTTACTTGGAAGGTACATCTTTGAAGAAGGTAAATCACAACAGTCCTGCTTTTATTCTGGATTCATTTTGAACATTGAATTGTTAAAAAATTACTATTAAGTCTTATCTGTCTTAATCTAAATAAACTTTAAGTGGTAGGTAGGTGCTTCCTTTCTTCTGCATTGTTTTAAATGATAAGAGCAAGGATGTGACTAATTACCTTCATTGTGGAGTTGTACAGAGCTAAGATTTGCTTTCTTTGGCCAGCTACCCCACCTGCTTGGTGTGTAAGTTATATCAGAGAAAATCAGTGTGATTCATAATGTGGGAAATTATAACAAATGCTGAGCAATACCCATTTCTAAGGTGCCAGTGTTGTATCTCAAAGGGTATTATAGCTGCTGACTTCCAGCTGTCTACTACTAGTGATAAAGTATTTGAGGACCGTATTATGTATCTCACAGGAGAAATCTGCTGCCAGGGTTTCCCTGCAGCGAACACTGAGAGTTGGATGTGCCACTGTAATCTATTTTTTCTTATGCAGCTGGTGTACAGCAAGCAACATTTTGCTGGCAAGGGACATTCTTCCTTGCAAGAGATACTCTGTACTAAATAACCCAACTCTGTTACATTGCAAGCTCTCATGCTGCAGTGCACTGCTAATAGCAGCCTATGAAAACATCCCTACCTGGGTGGCACAGACATCCATAGCTGCCAGCTGCCTAGCACAGATAAAGCTGAAAAGAGAGTTTAATAATAGTGTCATTCAACAATCTGGGGCAAATACTTCTTTCTGGAAAACTGTTCTGGAGAATATGCACTCAGAAGGAAGGGAAACATTTGGGTTTGATCAAAATAAGTCTAGTAAATTACCTTCCAGGAAAACACCTCTGTGCCACCTAGGCTGAGAGTTCGACAGTGATAACATAGCATAATTGACCTACTCTGCTTCATAGGGGAGTGCCTTATTAGGGAATAAGATTGAAATATTTCCCTTGTGTTTCTTTTCCTGGATTGTAGTAATGATTACAAAAAGAACTCGTAACTCACTTTGCACAACACTACTCTTTAGTACTTTCTAAGAAAAAAGCTTTTTACAAAGCCCTATCAAATTCTTTCAAGACTATTAGAGATACAGCATCACTTTACACACACTCTAGTGGACACCCGGGCAGAAAGTATCGGGTTTGAGGTACCTGGAAATGGAAGGGGAGGGGCTCTAGGTCTTGGCTGTCTTTTGGAACAAGCTGTCTGTACCATCACCATGCCCAGAATGGTCCTGGCTTGCCAGCACAGGCTTTCTCTTGACTCACTTTATCCTCTGGCAAGTGAAAGGGACCAAAATTACAAATGCTGGCTTAGCAGAAGTGGGAGAAATTACTATGTGCCCAGATACTGGCTTGGAGGCCTTGGCCAGAGATGTTAGAAATGTCGCCTGACATAATTGGTCACAAGCTTGGTACCTTTTGAAACCAGCTGTGAGAAGCTGAGCACAGGCTGTGGCCAGATCATTCTGCAATGTGCTATCATCTGGCTTCTTTGTTCCTGGCATCCTCGGTTACCTTTCTGAATTGTGCTTTGAGGGGAGGTGAGAGATCAGAATGTGGGTTTGTGGCAGTGCAGTGTAACAAACATCTTGCATATGCAATAAATAAATTGGGGGAAAAAAAAAAAAAAGAGAATAAGAAGAAAAGAAAAAACCCAACTCGCCCAACATTGGAATGTGAGCAGTTGTCTCCTGTTACCCAGGAGCAGTCACCTCAGGAGCTGCTTATGTGTAATGCACCAGTCATAAAGCAGTGGGAGTACGTTAAAAATCAAGGAACTGGAGTGGAAGGGGGGCTGGGAGGTAATCTTGGAAATGAGTAGTCCTCTCCCACTCGGCACGCTAGCTCCTTTATCTGAATTAGTTTAGAAATACCCACCCACCCCAAGGAATGTACTCACTCACTCCCTCCCTCCATGCCAGATATCTCTGATTGGGAGTAATTGCTTGCTTTTGACAAAGCCCAGAGTGAATCTCTATGGAGTGCTTGAGTAGGAGGTGAAAAATCAGTAGTTAATGTGATGGCTTCTGGTTTTGTTTTATTTATTCCAAAACTGTTTTTCAAGCCCAAACAGCAGCCTGCCAGGGAAGGTGTCTCTGCCTGAGACTCATTATTGTTATTATCAGTAGCAACATGCCTCTGGCTAATTGCACTTGGCTTGTGAGTGACAGCCTTTGATTGGACAGTAATGCTTCCCCCCTCCTGGGAAGGGGACACTTTTCAGATCACAATGGCAGCACATGTTTGAATTAAAGACTGCTTCTGCTTAACTCTCCTCAGCTAGCTTTTTCACACATTTGCTGGAAATGTGAGACAGGACTCAGACCTTGCATTTGAATATCTGCCCATTTATAGCAGCATGAAGATCTAAATTTGCCATTTCGAGCTGGATATAGAGTTCAGTGTTTTGACGTAATGATCACTGAGTTGTCCACAGGGATGCGGAGACAGTGATGGTAGATATGTGGTTGGGAGCTTCACAATGAAGCATTTCAAAGAGCAGCTTCTCTGGGCAGTCTGAGGGCAATTTCAAGAACCTTAGGAACTCTTACAAAAAGTGGCTGCTGTCAATAATAATTAAAGGATGTCCTGTTGTCATTCCGTCTGCTGGACAATGTTTCTGACAAGTATTGCTGCAGACTCTGTATCACCTTTGACACTAAGCGAGTAGCATCATTCAAATGCCCATCTGCTCATTCATTAGTAGCTTTTGGTCCCTTAGCCTTAGCTGAGACCAGTGCTTTGGTCTTGAGGAATGTGTGCTTCCTGTAGTGGTTTGTGTCTGCTATTTGAACTGAGCTGATCATGGATGCGCACGGCATTTTGCTGACGAGCTTTAACTACCATCTGCGACCCTTAATGAACACAATGTCCCTCTGCTTGCCCTGGCACTTCTCACAGCTCTCATTTTGCAGTACTGCTAACGTGGCACAGTGATGCAGATAGCCTGCCGTCAGTATTACTCTCTCTGTTAACTCTGGAAGTCTTTCCTGGCTACGCAAAATGGTGGTGGTGGTGCTCTTCCAGCTCATTGCAGGGCTTGACGTGAAAGCATTTTTCATTAATCTGGTTTGGAAATGCGTCAGCTCTTGTTCTGATCTGAAATTCTTACTGCCCTTTCCTTAGAGAAAACCTAACACCACTTGAATAACTAAGCAATGGACAAATCTCTACAGAGGTGAGAAAATACTGCTTGTAGGGGAAAAAAAAAACAACTAAAATTTCTACCTAAAATCACAGTCCCTTGTGTGTAAGGCTCTTAGTTGTCAGTGTTGTAATGGTCAAAACAGCAGTGGCTGGGTTGCTTCTGCATTCCTCAGATGAAATGGGGAGCAAGGCTGGAGCAAAGGTGAAAAGCATTAGCAAGATACATCCCGCAAAACAGAGATTTCCCTGAACTGCTGTGGGGACATGCCTCAACTTTGGCATTTAAGAAGGGTTGGGTTTCTCCAGAAGAAGGGAGGCAATGGCCTGAGGTCAGCTGGGTCTCTTCAGCAGCTTGATCACTCCTAAACCTTCTGGGTATCTCATTTGTTAGAAACAGACCAGCTGTTCTGAAAAGTCAAAAGAAAGTCAAATCTTTCTTCCTGGAGGGTATATGAGTTAGGAGGAGGTGAGGGAGGAAGGAAGGCAAGCAGTGGAAACAAGTGATCTCTTCACTGCTTTTCTTTATTTCTATATTCAATAGGGTTATAAATGTCACTTCCCGCCTAATGTATCTGGAGGTTGAAGCATTCCTGCTACTGGAAAGGTTCATGTGACTCAAGCAGCTATGTAAGTTTTCTTTGTGCTGTTCCTCATCTCTCTTCTTGAAGGAAGTATTTAAATACAGGATAGGTAGATGTTTGCATCCATTTCATGTTAGAAAGTCTCCTGCCTTTTTTATTATTGTTGTTGTGGTTTGGTTTTTTGTATCTTTCTTTGTGGTTTTGTTTTGTTTGTATTAGTTCTTATACAAATCATCTAAAAAAATAATTAATGGCCTTCATCATCCTCTGTAAGAGGCAGAAGTCTTCCTCACACAGGGTTTTTATTTTCCCTCCCCCTCCTCCACTATATTTCCTTAGCTGGTAGCCGTAAGACAGAAAGTTAATGAATGAATGGGTGCATTCTTTCCTGCCTTTCATAGAAGGTTCCTCAAGTTGACGTATACTGTGTAGGAGGAAAATTGGCTTTGCCTTTGCCCTTGGATCACTTTGTAAGTAAACCAGGGAATTTAGCTCAGAGCAGTGTCAGTCAGTTTGGATCCTTTTGCTTGTGCAGAATTGACTTAGATTTCTTTAACAGAAATATTTATGAAGTTTTAATGGATTTTTTTTTCTTGTGTAGCTCAGAAGTAGTCAAGCGCAGAGCTCTGAATGCAAGGGTTTCAACAGCTGATGCAAATGATGCTACACATGCTTGGAAAAGCATTTGGAAAATGCTTTGTGAAACTATGAACTTTGCTTCCCACACACACCTACATCTGATGCATCATGCAGCATCTTCCTAATGAACTCTGCAGTGGACTGGGGCACAGCTGTCTCTTTAGAGATGTGCTACAGAAATAGAGGCAGAGAAAGGACACTTTTCTGGCTCTGTCAGCTACTGGCTTATATTAAGAACTTACCTATCTTGATTGATTTGTTGTGGGAGAATTTCTGGTTTCCTTTCAACTTCAGCAAGACAGATAGCAAAACTTGCCACCAGCTCACACAGTCTTGTACACACAGTATAAATAGGTGAGAGATTGGAAACTGAAATGTCAGTAGACAGTATGGGTAGAAAGGCAGCTGAAGCAATACATGCTTCACAGCCTGTTGATTCCTATGTTCGTAATGGACATCATTGGTCGTAGACATTGATGCTTTGTCTGCCAGGCTGCTGTTTTCATTTGATGCTCTTTTCACTTGAGTAATGTGTTTTTTCTGTACGAGGGCACAACAAAAACTTCAGGACTCACTGTGGCAGAGTAGTGCAACTCACACTGTATCCCACTGTGCACGTCGGCCTCTGTCTTTGCAACAGCACACCTGAGTGTGAGGGGTGGTTGAGATTTAGAGTAAGTGTTGTGGCTTGAACTCAAACATGCTGGTAGTTGAACCTTTAAGATGCAGATGTTTTGCACATAGAGATTTTGTCATAGGCTAATGGTCCAGTATCACCATGCCTGCACAGGATGAATGAAATTCCTCTCTTTTATCAGAGTAATGATTTAGAATTTTTAGGCACCCACAGTCACAGAGGAAGCCAGGAACAGAATCTGACTCTCGGTTGACTTAACCACAGAACCATCCATCCTCCCACATGCTGAGTGGGTTCAGATAAATGCAGGGAAATTAACCTGGCTTTTTTCTCTTGAAGATCAGCATTTTCTTTCTGGTCAGAAGGTCAGAGGTGGGGAAAAGAAACTAAAAAATATAACTGAGATCTACCACTCTGAAAATTATAGTCAGTTTTGCAAGGCTGCTTTGCTCTCAAACTGATTTGAATTCCTTTGGGCCAGTTAATCTGCCTTATATAAATGGGACAGTTTCAGACTTTTGATAGATACTTTCAGTTTGCATCTCATCTGCATATAAAAATGTTGCTGCTTGAAAGCTGAATGCCATGAAGACCTATTTTTTTTTTCTGATACAGGTGTCACAGTTTACTGTCTTTCCCCCAGTCTTGTCAGACTACTACACTGAAACCTTCTGCAGTTCTGTAGAGCCACATGCCTACAAAAATACTACTTTTTATGTACCTTTGGTAACTTAATTGATAGTTATGCATGTGTGTTCAAGGTCAGCTGTGTTTTCCAGTTGTCTCTGCTTGATCAACAGAATTACAGGAATAATGGGGCTACTTTGATGGATTAGAGTAGTTGAGTAATACTTGCTGTTTCCTACTAATCTACATAATTTCATCAATGCTTCATACTCTTTCTTGTCACGAGAAGAAAGAATTTTGCTAACAGCATTAATCTGTTAATAGGGCTTGGACTGTGGCCTATTTTTAAGATCTTGAAGCTGGTTTAGCCAGTTTCTCCCTTTTTCTGGTTACTGAAGGCAGCAGAGGGGGTCTTCCATTCACATATCTGTGCAGGGAGGAAAGTGCCATTGCAATGAATGTGACGTTCATCAGTAATGCACACATAAAATTGGTTTGGCTCCTTTGAAGCTGATTTCTTTTGACTCCAGCAGATGAGGGGTTTGCAGAGAGAGATTAACCACATCAGTTAAACTAAACTAGTGTTTCTAGAGTTCCTCCAAATGTAAGGAAGCCATTGCAGATAGCAGTTACTTAGTGGACCTAAACACATCCCATACTCAGGTTATCTCTGGTCAGAAACTGTGAGAATTTGCAGGGGAAGTGAGGATCAAGAGATGCAACTAAGCATTTAGTGAAATTCAAGGAGAATTAGAGTTCCAAAATGACTTTTAATATTTTCAAGGTTTCATGTACTTTGTTGTGACTTCTGATTTCAAAGCCTGTTCTTTGTGCAAATAATTTTTGCTCTAATTTCTTTTAAAACTTAATCAATGGCTATTCTGAAAATGGGGGAGAAAACAGAAAGCAACAGAGTTTAGCTGAACTGGTCAGAAGGTGGCATAGCACCATGCTTTGTTTTGGCAGACATGAGTTGGCTCAAATGTCTTTGGACAAAGTACCTTTAAAGATTATGAGATGGCAGTGCTGGGTTGCATGTTGCACAAATGATCTTACCAAGTAGAAGTGAGGGCACAGTGACAGTTTGTTTTCAGCAGCAGGATTTTTTTGTTTTCTAAAGTTCCAACTCCAGCCTAAGCAGAAGTGGAAAAATATTCAGAAGCATCAGTAGAGTATTAGTAACTCAGCAGCAGGTGGGTATCAGTCACATCAGCCAAAGTCTTAAGTAAGTAGTTGTGGTAGTTTGGGAGTTACACACACAGACACATGAGTCTCCAGACTAACTCAGCCAGCTGGAAGTTAAGAATTAAGATGTATTTACAGTGTAGCACAAATTTACAAGCATACATACACAATATATATGGATATTTACAACTATATACAATTATATGCAAGTTAAAAGTAATACAGGAATTCAAAACCCACCTCCTGAACAGCAGAACTGCTCAGGAGGCCTCCGAACTAACTCCCTTCCTTCTTCCTACCTCCTCCCTTATCTCAGAAGGGATACATGCAGGGGTGAGATGCAGATAAGAAGTTAGAAGAAAAATTATTAGATTGAGTTATACAGGTCCAGGCAAAGGAGTTAATGAAGCAAGTGCTAACCAGACAGAGACTGAGAAACTTTGTTATTGTTTCTTGGTTTTATGTCCCTTGGCAGAACCAATGAGTGATACAGACATCACTGTTATTTTCCCTTTACAGCCAATGATCTAATTTCTCTCATTAAAATATTCTCATTAGCCTCAAACCAGCACAGTAGTACCATCAAGGACACTGTTTCTCTTGTTTTTGGTATTACTTTGCTCTAAGGTATAGTTTCCGGTTTTAATTGTGACTTTAAAATGACTCTACACCTTTTCCCTTTCCCTTTTCTCACTTGCACAGGAAAAGCCTGGAAATACAGGATGCAGTGGAGGTTTTCCCTACAGTGAGTATCTGCAGGGAGATTAGAGATCTGGTTCTGCATAGGTCACTGGTCTCTTGAGTTTCTCTGCCAGTGCTCAGTGTAATGAGCAAGCTGTTTCCCCACAGAGCTTCTGATTCAAACCATACTGGATGACTGCCTTTCTTGTCCACTCTCCTTTTGAAATCTTTACCAACACCATGTGTTCTGCAAGTCATGGTGACAGGAGATAAGTGAAAGATTCTCCTATTTCTGTTACTGTGGCAGAATGCTGGCCACCCTGTATCAGCAGGCTCTAATAAATGAAGAGCAGAGGTTATAATCACTAGCAGAAAATCTCACAAGGTGAATCAAGCAGCTATTTGAGCTTGTGTTGTGTGGCTCCTGCTGCTGCCTGGAAGATAAATGTACTCTGTAGCCTGTAAACCAGCTCAGGAATAGATGGAGATGCCAAGGGAAGGAAGTGTAGGACTTGCTGCTAGAGAGGTACTAAAGAGAGAGTTTGGAGCAGGATTGTGGCTATCGCAGCTCAACAGATGCTTGGTATCACAGAGTACAGTACTGCACTCTCGTACTCATAACTTCCTCATCTGGAGTTCTGGGAAGGCAAAAGAGGCTCTCTTTTCAGTGTAGCTTTTCTTTTATCTATAGCAAGGATTACTGCAATATTCTTTCTTTATTTTAACATCTTTGCAAGCTTTATAATCATGTCCCCAGTGTATTTCTTGTTTGAACTGCAATCAAAAATAGCCACGTTAGGAGGGAAGTTGTCACAAAAGCCTCTACTGAAATGACTGTAATTTGTTACTGTAAACAGATGATCTGTATGTCTTCAATTACATTTCAGGCAAGCAATCTCTGAAAATGTAAATACACAGTTTGGTGCAGCATGGGCTTGCAAGGAGGAGGAAGAAATCTGTAGGAGGACTTTTCACTACTGCTTCATTTTATTGCTGTGGATGGTAATTAGCAGTTTACTAACATGCAGGTTGTAGCAAAAAAAAAAAAAAAAAAAAAAGAAAGTATCAACTAGGGACATAGGGACAGTGGCTGGCTGAATGGAAGTTCCTAAAATGCAAAACCTTAGACTGCACACCTCTTGGGTTTAAATCTAACCCAGGATGTTTTCTGGATACTGTTAGATGTTGGATGTCCTATTGTGGTAACAATGAGAGACCCTGTTGAAGATGAGAACACAAGCACAACAAGAATGCAGTCAGCAGTATTCATGTCATAAAATGTTGCAAGCTTCATACATTATTACAAAAATAAAACAAAGAAACTCAAAAAAATCCCCAAACCAGGTTCAGATACCAAAGTGCTGGCTTTGTCCTCCTGAAGCTGTTTTCTCCTGTTTTCTTGCAGCTCCTCCATGCAGCTCAGAGAATGCTGCTTGGGATTCTTATAGTACCCATGGACAACTGTCCTTGTAATGAACTTATGTCCTTACACCATGATGGTTCTGCAAAGTCAGTCACCCTTCTCTCTTGACAGAGGTTGTTGTGGCTGGAAACTTGCACCCACCCTCTGACAGTTCCTGCTTTCCTCAGCAGCTCGACTGAGGTGTTGGCTGGGCTGAAAAGCCATTGTAGCTCTCCTCAGCTTGGACTGCATCTCCAGGCTACAATACCAAGCACTGTGATCAGGTCAGCAGGTTAGCTGCACAGAATTTATCTATCTAACAGTCTTGCCTTTGGCAGCTATGATCAGTGGTCAGGAGCGACAAAAGTCCTGAGCTTTTCCAAGTACAGTTTGCACAATTTAATCAGGAACATGAAGACACTACAAGAGAAAAGCTTTACAAGTAGAAAAACTAGGAAGTGGTGTGAGCTGCTATGTCTCTGGGACCTCTGGATCATTTCCCTGTATGCTTCACTCCCTTCAGCCTCTATGCTTTCATCCATTCCAAGTTTTTGTTCTCAGAGCATGGTAGGCAGGAGCTGTTGACATTCATTTGTTATCATACCAGTAAATGTAGGGACTATCTTTAGATTGTTCTCCCCTTTACCCCTTTAATTTAGCAAATCCCTAAAACAGGGAAGCAGTCCAATAATAATGGGACAAACAGATGGAGAAGCAGCCTCCAGGATATCTACAGTAGTAGAGTATTCCTTGCCTCTTCCTCTTGTCTGAAATCTATCACGTCTGGTAGATGCTGCTAGAGATAAAGTCAGTGAATTTCTAGTCTAATTCAAAATAAAGGAGTTTCCTTTTGCATTTCTTTTGTTGCTTTTTGCTTTTTTTGGTTGGTTTGGTTTTGTTTTGTTTTGTTTTCACCCGTTGTGCATCAGAAGAGAAGAACACACAATTCAAGGCAGGTTCAGTGACGAAAATATGTCAATATCAAATCCAAACAATATTGTAAAGCTCAAACTGAGGCTTGTCCATATGGTATGTTGATATTGCCAGCCAAAAACACAACATGCAACTTCCAGAGCTGAGTTCGGTGAACTTTAAAATCTGTACAAAAATAACTGACTACAGCTTCCCTCAACGCAAAATCTTTTCTACTCTCTCTCAGAAAGAGCTGTTCCCCTGCCGGTTTTCAGCACCTCCTCCTCCCCGTCTGCTTGTTCCTTCCTCCCTCTGTTCTGCTTTTTCCCGCATTTGTATGAATATCCTCCATCTCCACTTCATGTGACAGAGAGAGGATGCATCAGAGCTCTCTGCCCATCTTGCTTTCCAGAGACATTACATCAACTGCTGCTGAGTGAAGCTTTCCGCTTCCCAAACATGGTCTGTCTTGGATCAGTCCTGTTGTATGAATGGGTGTTGTGACCAGTCTCCAAAGGCTGCTGGATCCCTTGCCTGCAGATTTCATAAACTGCAAGCACCTCTCCAGACCTGGAGCAGAACACGAATGTGTGGCTGAAACTCAGTTTGGCTCAAGCTGAGGAGAGAACAGGCTGTGTGCCTCTCACTGTATGAGGTGGGAGGTCAGAAACTCCCTCCACCACAGACCTGCTGTCACAGAGGTCTGCAGCCTGCATGAGAGTAGACCAGGTGTTACTGGTGTTTCTCTCCACTGCTGTCCTGAGCTTTAGGAGGCTACTACTGCTGTATCTCATAAGAAATGCCAAACATGATGTTAATGTGCCATAATTTACCTGGGGACACAGCCTCAAGTTGTGCCAGGGGGAAGTATAGGCTGGATGTTAGGAGGAAGTTCTTCACAGAGAGAGTGATTTGCCCTTGGAATGGGCTGCCCAGGGAGGTGGTAGAGTCACTGTCCCTGGAGGTGTTCAAGAAAAGACTGGATGAGGCACTTGGTGCCATGGTCTAGTTGACTGGCTAGGGCTGGGTGATAGGTTGGACTGGATGATCTTGGAGGTCTCTTCCAACCTGGTTGATTCTATTCTACACCTTCTCAGTATCATAGGCCATTGAGAAGCTGGGATGATGCCTTCAGGCTTCCTTTGTAGGTCACCATGGTTTTATCAGAAAGTCTACCAGTATTATACCTGTGGGTATGATACCCAGGATGTCTCTCGGATATGCTTTCCAGGAGAGCTGTGAAAGATGTCTCTTTCAGACGTGTTGGCAGGAGCAACAGACCTCCTTGCTGAGTTACGATCAGAGCATGAATTACTTGTTGCACTGAACTGGGAAATCAGGGAGCAGAATGCTGAGCTAGTAATGCTGCTAAGGTCTACACAGGTCACCATTGATGGCAGCTGAATGAGGCCATAGGGTGATTGCAGGACAACAATAGGTGACAATGTAAAATGTTGGGGGTTTCCTGTTGTTATTTCCTAGGCAAGATATTTGTCCTTAGATTGCTCTTGTCAATAATTTGATTTGTCTCTTTTCTGTGTCCCTAAATAATGTCTTTTTTTCACATCCTACCCTCACTACTCATTCCAGTCTGTTAAATGAGTAGAGAACAGGTGGTACTTTTACCTCGTGTGAAAGAACTTGTCTTAGTGTATTGCTGTTCCTTAATGCAGAACCTGTCATGTAACTCAGCTCTCTGGTAACAGTCACACAAGGCTGGGTATTAACCTGATTTCTGCCAAACCTCTTGAAACTACCAAGGGCAATGATTGGCACAAGCACCTTCAGTCAATCATCTCAGTGTAGCTATTTATTATGTTCTTTGATTAGGTCAACTACCCCTAAAACCTCCAGCTGTGAGGGGCAAAAGACACCCACAGCAACCCTGCTGCAGAGGGGATCAAGGGCCAGTAGCAGTGTGTGTTGTAGGTTTGTGCCACATCTGTAATCAGCAGCTGTGCCAGTGTGGTCAGAGTGTTGTGCATGTGGGCATGTCTGGATGGTGTGAGCCTCCTGATGACAGGTGCAGTTAAATGGAAACAGAGGTCCTTACGTTAGCAAGACTTACTCCTGACATATGAGGACCTTTCTAAAGCTTAATGTTTACCCACATTTCATAGAGAAATATCTCAGCTTTAACTGTTAAAGCTACACAAGTACAAAAAGGTGCATAGGACAGCTCTGAATGGGCATGTAGCTAATTAACAAAAGGTGATTAAGCTAAAGAAAGGCTGAGATTTGGGGGAACGAAGATTTTTCTCTGGTTCTGGTGAAAAAAATGTGTCCTCAAGGAGTGAGGTAGCTGACAAGATCACTAGGAAAGCCCTTTGTTTTCTGTCACTTATCTCTTTCAAAGCATATCTGTCCATCGGTGTGGAAGGGAGGACACATCATAATGCCGTAAGGCACAAATTGGAAATGACAGGACAGATAATATGGACGTCACAGAGATGAGTCAACACTGACAGAGACAGATGAACAATATGAACACCATGAATGGCTAGCATCAAAAAGAAAGAGATGTATTTTCACTCTGTAAATGAGTCTGAAGTATCGGGGTGGGAAAGCAGGTTGAAATGGAACTTCAAAAAGAGGTATGTTAAGTTCAAGGTAAGTCAGGAGCTTAAAGGCATATGTGAGAACTGTAATCAAGTGAAAAAGCAGGAAGTAGGAAGATGTTAAGTTAGCCTGTGTTATAAAATCACCTCATAGAGAGAGAAAATGAGAAAGTTTGCCAATTGCAAGGTCTGATGTTTTTTATAGACACATTTCTACGAACTAACAGTGTCACACTTTGTGTTATTTCTCATCTTATGGACATCGCAGGATGTTAGGGATCAGAAGGGACTTCTGAAGATCTTTGAGTCCAGTTATCCTGCCAGAGCAGCACCACAGAATCTAGTGTAGGTCACACAGGAATGCATCCAGACAGGTCTTGAAACTCTCCAGAGGAGGAGACTGCACAACCTCCCTGGGGAGCCTGTTCCAGTGCTCTGTGACCCTTACAGTAAAGAAGTTCTTTCTCATGTTGAGGTGGAACTTCCTGCGCTGTAGCTTATATCCATTGTACCTTGTCCTATCACAGAATGCAAATGAGAAGAGTTTGTCCCCTTCTTCTTGATCCCCATCCCTCAGATATTTATATGTATTTATTAGACCCCCTCTCAGTCTTCTCCTCTCCAGACTGAAAAGCCCCAGGTCTCTCAGCCTTTCCACCCGAGGCAGTGCTCCTGTCCCTTAATCGTCCTTGTAGCCTTCTCTTGGACTCTCTCAAGTAGATCCCTGTCCTTCTTTAACGAGGTAGCCCAGAACTGGATGCAATATTCTAGGTGGAGCCTCAGTAGGGCAGAGTAGAGGGGGAGGAGATCCTCCCTCGATCAGCTGGACACACTCCAGACTGCACAGTATTTCTGTAGAAAAATTAATTCATTAATTATCTAAGGTTTCTTTATGAAAATATCAATGTGATGGTACTGTAGTACTGTGGAATCAGTGGAAAAATGATTGTAATTTTACCCTTTACTCTCATTAATAATGCTACAAAACAGCTTTGGTTAGCCATAGCTAGGTCTTGCTGCAGGAGCTTATGAACATTTCCGTACTTTTGAAGTACATCTTGGGGGTAATGCTAAGCAAGTTGGTTTTATTCGTTTTATTTCTTTCTTTCTGTTCTTGCTGTCTGTCTTTCAGGAAGACAGTATCATTGTGACAGTAAGGTTACAGGAATTAGCAGTTCCTCAGCAAAAGACCTACTAATAAAAATGTGATAACTCAAACCAGAAATATAACTAGCCTTCTTTCTTGAGTGCTCTGTACCCTGTGATCCAACCAAAGAAGTGGAGAGTTGGGATAAATGGTTGGAAGCTATGTGTAGCATCATCACTTCCCATCTGATGCCCTGAAATGTGGGTGTCTTTATGGGTACAAATGAAGAGAACTTTTTAAGCCGTCATGCTTTAACGGCAGTATTCACAATAGGAGTTAGGGGAGGAAGTGAAAGGAAGAGAAGGGCCCAGCTCTGACCTTGTTCTGGGGAGAGCAGATTCAGGTTTAGCATAAGGGGAAGAAAATTAAGGTTGTAACAAGCAACTGTTTCCTAGCTCCTTGAGTCATCTGTGGGGAGTCTCCACTGAACAGTGACAGCGTAGGAAAGGCCCCGGTTAGCACCAAGATCCTCTCTCATTTTACTGTAAACTTTGCTGTAAATTTTCCAAAACAAAGCACAACTTTCAAGTTCCTGGACTGAGGGATTTGCATGATTTGCTTTTAAGGCCCTTCCTAGATTCAAATACCGCATTTGTCCCTAACTGCACCCTTAAGAATAAAAGAGGTAAGAAAAGCAGTTAGTGGTACAAATTTAGTTGGTATTTGGTCTAATATTTCTCAAGCTCTTCAATCATATTACCTTATTTCACACTATGTTATTTTCTGTCAGTGGTATGACAAAAAAGAAACTCTTGAAGGTTTCTGAGTGGAGCTGACATGCTGGGAATGTGAATGCATTGCTGCATACCCACTAGTGACTATCACTAAGGCAGAAACTGAAAATATATCCCAGAGTTTTATGTGGCTTTTTTTTTTGTGTGTGTGGGGGTTTTTTTTTTGTTTTGTTTTTAAATTGAGCCTCAAATTATCTCCTTGGGACACAAAAGGTGCTGGACAAGCGTGGGTTCAGGAATGGTTGGATTCCAAGACCAGGGAGGATGTACAAGCCCCCAGCCTCAGCTTTGTGGAGGCTCTTTTTACCCAGAAAATTTTGATAGCAAGTGTAGGCCAAGGACAGCTAACAGAAGGTCATTGACTGAATTGAATCCACTTGTCACCTTCACAATTAAAACAAGAAAAAATATTTCTTTCAAATTTCTATCATCATTAAGAAAGCTTCCCCTAACTGCTGTCCATCCTGAAAGCCTTGCATTTTATCTACAGGTGGCTGTGTTATAGCTGCACAGTTTAAAGCACATGTGTACTGGCTCTTCAGAGAGCAAGGCTATCTCTGCAAGCAGATAGGGAAACCTAAATAAGACAAAGTACCCAATGAATTTCTCTACTTACAGTCTACAGTGTGGGCTTGTTTTATTGTCCCATTGTGTCTGGAGTGACAAGTCTTTATACATGTGTTTTATTTTCTATGATGCTCTGGGTCTTTTTTTTTTTTTATTTATTCCTATGGACATCTGCAGAAAAATACCCTCTGGGTCGGCTCTTGCTGTGACCTTCTCATAAAAGAATAAGTGATAAGGCATGAAAAATTAAACTCTTCTCTTAGTCTGGAGGCAGTGTCTCTAGGTCAGGTATACAAGCACAGCAGCAGCAGAAGCTGCTGCTTGAACCTTTTTGTGGTAAATGCATCTGGGAAGTCTTTCTTGGTGGTGTGGCTTGTTAAGAACATAAGCATGTAATTATTGTTATGTTGGATGTCTGTTGCAGATGCAAATCCTTCATGAATCATAAAGAAAACAGAGTTTGTTCTGTCACACACAATCTCCACTCTTATCATCTAGGAATCTCTATAGGGAACCTATTTCCTGTGCAATGTGGTGGTATTTGAGCAGCATGCTGGCCTCTTTTGTTGCCAAGCTAGGGATTTACAATGTTCCTCTGTGCCCCAAGATAAAAAGATTAACAAAATACTTTAAAAGATGGCAAGTTTGGAGAGGTTCTTGACAACCAATGCTGACAAAAGGCAACATGAATTAATTAAGGAGCTTTAAAAGCCTGCTCAGAAACCAACGTTGAAGTTTGGCTTGAGTAGATGTCTAAATCTGGAAAGAAAATAATCCCCAAATTCAGATGAAAAATAGAAATCAAGGAAATATTAGTTTCTAAAGGGAGCCAGAAGGGGCATGGAGATCAAGCTGGCAATGGTAAGTAAAAGTAGAAAAACAATGTCAAATTGGAAAGCGTTTGGAAGAATAATAGGTCTGGATCTTCATGGAAAGAAACACTTGCATTTAGGCCTGGCTACCACATGGTCACTACCTTTCTTAGCCAGCACCTGAAACAATCCAGAGTGATTTACATTGCCCAAGATTAGTAACAGGTCAATGCAAACATTACACTGCTTTAATTGTCAGCAGTAAACTGAGTCTTAGCACAGTAGACCAGCCTGTACAAAGTTTCTTGGTGTTCAGGGAAATTGCCACCTGTGCCCAGACTAGTTCTTTTATAGCTGGCTAAAGAGAATAGAATAAGCATGGAGAGTGTGTTCTTACTCCTTTGAAACTTTTACTTACATTGCCATCGTCCTTGCTTAAATATCTTAACATCATCTGCAGTTATTGTCTAACAGACTGAGCAGTGATTTTTGGTTTTGCCCAAAGCTGAGTCATCAGGTCTCTTGGCTTTGGAGTCTCTTTAAGTTTGGGGATTTTGAGAAGAAGAGAACAGATACTTGAATTTCCTTCTCCTTAGCAATCCTTCAGTGGTGTTATAGGCCTGTGGGTGGGAAGCAGTTTCTAATTGTATTCCTGCAGTTAGCTGTGGTTGCAGTGAATGCCCTCTGGAGACCACACTACCCGATGCTCTCTGAGCATTCAGCAGATAATTGACAATTATTATTTGTGACCTTAGTTATATATGCAGAAGAACATAGCTGCAATGAGGCTTTCTGGGTCCCCTGGAAAATTGTGACCTTAAAATTGTTAGCATTTATACTTCTTGTTCATAAATTGTGTTTGAAGTGATACTAAAATCAAGAATGAAGATCAAAAATTAGCTCATTGGGCCAATTAAACTTGTTGGTCCTTTCCAGAATGATTAAATGCACACTTCAGAGAGAGAGAGGAAATTGCATCTTGCTGAGGACAAGAAAGAAGTGGCCCTGAAGTTTTTTTGAGAGGCACAATCAAGAACACAGCTTCAGTGAAGGGCCATGAATAAAGAGCACTTTACACAATTACAGCTGCCCCTGCCTCTTGCCGAGGACTTTGTGATCCCTGTGGTAGCATCCTTTTGTTCAAGAGAGGCTTTTTCCACCACTGTGCACAGCTTCAGTCACCTTCTGATGCCTTGATTTCAGCTGGGTGAATTTGCTGCACTGCAACGCCCACGCATATGAGTAGTGCGTGGAGTCATTTCACCCCAAGCTGTGTGGTGGAAAAAGCCTCCTCTTGCATGTCTGCTCCTCTCTCCTGTGTTGTTTGCTGCACTGTGGGTTTGTCTGGGAAAGTTACCTTAGCTGCCAGTCCTGAACCACAGAGAAAAGGAGCCCTTATGTCAGTCTGCACACACTTCTAGTGTTTCCTTGTCCATCTGGTGAGGCAGATTAGAGTCTAATCTGCTGGAGACACCAGGACTGCTTGAATAACTTCCCTACAGACAGACACTGCCCCAAGTGAAAAGCTTCCATGGCACATGTCATGGTTTTTTGTTTAAAAGCACAACAGACTTAGATTATTCTATTTTACTCTTTTCAAGGAAAGTGGGCAGTAAAATAATAATGCTGTCACTGAATTGGAGAAGAAAATACAGAAAAGTTGGATTTAAAAATGTGCAGGAAAAGATACGGCATATATGAATCCCTAACACCTAGTACAGATACAGCATACATAAGAATTACACCAAAACTCCACACTGGTGAGACCCCCACCTGGAGTAGTCTCTCCAGTTCTGGATCCCCTATTACAAGAGGATGTGCTGGAATGTGTCCAGAGAAGGGCCATGAGCACCTCTCCTATGAGGAGAGACTGAGGGAGTTGGGGCTGTTCAATCTGGAGAGGAGAAGGCTCTGAGGTGACCTTATTGTGGCCTTTCAGTATCTTAAGGGGGATGACAAGAAAGCTGGGGAGGGGCTTTTTAGGATGTCAAATAGTGATAGGACTAGGGGAAATGGAGCAAGGCTAGAAATGGGTAGATTCAGGCTGGATGTTAGGAAGAAGTTCTTCACCGTGAGGATGGTGAGACCCTGGAACAGGCTGCCAAGGGATGTGGTGGATGCCCCATCCCTGGAGGTGCTTGGGGCCAGGCTGGCTGAGGCTCTGGACAGCTTGATCTAGTGTGAGGTGTCCCTGCCCATGGCAGGGGGGTTGGAACTAGATGATCCTTGTGGTCCCTTCCAACCCTGACTGATTCTATGAAAACCTTTCCCTCAACCAAGCCAAACCATAAAACCCAGTGCTCATTTTCTCCCCACCCCTATTGTCTTCCATTTTAGGCCCCAAACAGGCCAAAATTCACTGTAGCAGCAGCCTTGAAGGCCATGGCCCACGGGGTACTCCTGCATGGTTACTTCAATAAGGATCCCTCCAGAGAGCTGAAAGAAAAAGGGAAAAAAAGAGAACGAATTGACCTTGCTGCTTACTTTTAAAGCATTTGCAGGACTATAGGATTAGAATAACAAAGTTAGGCTATCTGGGGGTGTCTGGTTTGTCCCCTGGGATGGATCTTGGTCTCTGTAACTTTCTTAGGAAATCTGGGATAACCTGGAGCCCCTCAAACCACGACAGCAACCCGTCCTGTGTTTTTGTAGCTGCTTTCAGGACACCAGGAGGAGCTTTCCCAGCAGAGTCAGATCTCACACAACCAATGGCACACCCAGACCTCCCTGTGCATGTCACGTCCAGGCTTCGCACCCTGGTGTAAAGCTCCAAGCTCCAGCTCAGCCCTCCAAAAACTTTGTGACAGCACCATACCCAGTCTCACAGGACAGATGTTCAGGGAATGACTGTAGCAAAAATAAAAGGCTGGAAAACAAAGAATGAAGCTCTTTGGAATCTTCTCTGGTGAAGAAAATCCTTATCTTCAATTCACATTCCTGCTTTTTCCTCATTCTTTGTTTGACAAATTGTTTTCTATTTACAGCCAGCACTTTTCAATGCAGTCTCNCCCCAGCTTACTGGGTTCCTATTTTCTCCTCCCAACAATGTTACCATATGGTTCTATTATTCAGAGATTCCTAAACATGTATTGCAACAGTCCTGAAAAATAATTAGGTGCTGCTGTGGTGTAAAAGCACATCTGTGATCCATGGCTCCCTCTGGAAATTATGGGATAAAATGTCTCAAGATATTTTTTTCTGTCTTTCTACTTTCCACTCCTTTTCTGTCCCTCCCGACCCTCCAAAAAGTATTATGCTAAAGGGAAGAAAGTCTGTCTGAACAGTTATTTTCATTTTCTTTTTAAAAGGCAGTGCACAGTGTGATTGGTGGGTTTTGAGCAACAGCTAGGGGAACTGATCTCCAGGGAGAGAAAGGATATATATTTAGACTCTGTACATTTAGAAAAGAACTTAATTCTGTGGTGATAACCAATGATTTACACCCTTTAATCCAAAAGTCCTCCTGTGCCCTGTGGGGAACGCAACATATGTCCAGCAAATTGGTAACCATATGCTTCAGTGCATGTGCAGTCCCTCAGCCTTTCCCATGCTCCATTCACATTGATGGTTCCTGCTAGAGTGATCTGCTCTCACTATTTACTCTGCCTTCATTGAAAGCTTTGTCAAGGGAAGGGTTCTTTTCAGATTCTGTTTAATCCTGCAAATTCTGCCTCTTTTTCAAAGGTTTCAAGCAGTTGGTTTTGCTGGACAATTTCACAAGTGAATCAATGAGTAAAAGTTTTCTCAGCTCTTGATGGAAGAGGTGGGCTTATCTCCCACACAGCTTTTTCTCCCAAGTGTGTATTGGGAAAACAAATGAAAATCAGGGTTATCAAAACCAAGTTGCACAGAGGCCTTTCAAAACCTATCAGCCCTCTAGTACTGCTGCTGCAACTGCACAGATGCAGTATTTGTAATGAAAAAAAAAGCCCTCCTTGTCTCTTTAGCTCATCATGAAAGATAATGAAAAGGACACTGATAATTGCTTTTCCCTCTTTGTGGCCACCTCTAAACAGAGTGTTGTAACAGAGCATTGTAACACAGCAGGAGCGCTGGCTGGAAGATAAAACTAGTTCATGCAAAGGGAGACCAAGAGCATTAGCCTGCCTCTTCCCTCCTCCAGCAGGAAAGATTATCCCAGATAAGCAACGGCAGGGTAATGTTCAACAAATTAGCTTGACTGATGAACCCTGAACTTTTGTCAGTATTAATGCCTACTAAGTTAAGCAGGCCCAGGCATTATTATGAGGACTTATCCTCAGAGGCCAATGCAACATAACCTATGTTTATTTTCTTACCCATACCATGTAGGAGGGCTCTGAGTCTTTTCTTGACAGGCTTTTACAGATGGATTTGTTTTTTTCCTAACCTGAACAAGCAACTGGAGGTGAGTGGCTTGATGGTGCCATCAGATGAGGTACCCTCTGCTAAGCACTTTGCATAAGGATATTCCTTGTCCTGTATTCACACCATGGTGAGAAGCATGGAGTTGCTCAGCCCATGACAGGTCTTTCTAGGCACTCCACAACAGCAGTGGTCCAGGCAAGCCCTGGACCTGCTTGATTACTCACCTGACAGCATGGTATCAGTGACAGTTCACATGGCTTTTTTACATTTACAGACTTGTTTCCTCCCAAATTCAGACTTGAAAAACCTGTGTGTTGTCACTCCTCTGTCAAAAAGTGCTTCTAGGCTGGCATATATTATTACAGTTTATCAGCACATTCTTCATCTCCGCAGCCAGATGCTACTCAGTCATTTTGTTTTCTCAGGGGGAAGTGAAAAAAAAAATCTCATTTCCAGGTATTGCCACAGTGGTGGAGTCAGCCCAGTGCAAGGGCCTAAGCCCAAGTTAGAATCACTGAATCACAGAATGGTTTGGATTAGACGGGACCTTAAAAATTATCTAGTTCCAACTCCTTGCCATGGGCAGGGAACCTCCTACTAGACCAGGTTGCTCAAGGCTCAACCTGGCTTTGAACACTTCCAGGGTTCCAGCCTCCACAACTTCTCTTGGCAATGTGTTCTAGTGCATCACCACACTTGTGAAGAATTTCTTCTTAATGTCTGTGAGTCTGTCTAATCTAAATCCAGCTTGTTCCAGTTTGAAGCCATTATCGCTCATCCTCTCACTACATGCGTGCCTTTGTAAGAAGTCCTTCCCCAAATATTTTATAGACCTGCTTCAAATACTGGAAGACTACTATAAGGTCTTCCCAGAGCCTTCTCTTTTCCAGGATGAACAACTCCAACTTTCTCAGCCTGTGTCCATAGAAGAGGTGCTTCAGCCCTCTGATCATCTTTGGAGGCCCTTCTCTGGATCCACTCTAACAGTTCCATGTCCTTGTGTTGGGGAGTCCAGGGCTGGACACAGTACTCCAGGTGAGGTCTCTCCAAAGTGGAGTAGAGGTGGAGAATTGCATCCCTCAAGCTGCTAGCCATGCTTCTTTTGATGCAGCCCAAGCTTGGTTGGATTTCTGGGCTACAGGTGTACATTGCCAGCTCATTCTTATTGCCCAGCACCCCACTGAGCTGCTCGCTATCCATTCTCTGCTTGGCCTGTGTGCTTGGGATTCATGGGCTGGAGTTGACAGCTAGTGTGTCACAGAAACCTGGGGCCAGGTGTGCTGTGGAGATGGTTTTCCCTCTGGGTCTGAAAGGTGGAAAGCACTTCTGTTTGTCTGTCTTTTCTCATGAAGGTAGCCTCCTCTTCAACACCAGCCTGTGTCAGAGCAGGGCAGCACAGGGAGTCACTGTGGTGTCACCAGTTACAGAACCTGGGGTGTCAGCTGGTGGAATAGGTGAGATGGAAGACTCAAGGAGACACTGCTGGTCAGCTAAAGCCTGAAACTGAGCTTTGCTTTACTGCATTTTAGTGTTCTGAAGCATTGTTCCATACAAAGTCTTCAACTGATTTGAGAAGTGCAGTATGGTAGCAAATCTCACATCTTTCTGACTCCTCTGTTGATTTCTTCTCTTACCCATTCATTAATGGGCATTTCTTCAAGCCACAGAGAAAAGCCTTTACTAAAAAGGAAAAGCACACCTTAAATATTTGCTGGTAACATATTTGAAAACCATCTGGAGCAAGTGGAATAATTTGTGTCAGATGTGAACTCTCCTGAGACTTCAGCAAAGGGATGGGAAGTGTTGGTGCTCTGGTTTTACAGCTTGTCTGTGGACTCCCAGTGCATGCAAGGTACAAGAACAAAGATCAGCCTTTTCTTTGAGCTCCTGCATGTGCTGGAAGGGACCTTAGAGATACAGTTCCCAGGAGGAAGAGAATATTTGTGCTGTTACAATGTCAAATTCTCTTCCCCTCTTACTCCAAATTTGGCGTGGTGCTTGCGTATCTCCTTCCCCAGGGTACTCACTTGGTTTGAGTTGCCTAAAGGGCAGACTCGGAGACAAGAGATGAAGATCTTTATTCTTGCCTCTGCCAGAATATTCTTGTGACCTTGGGCAAATAGATTTATTTCTGTGCAAGACTGAAATAAGCTTTTATATAGTGCAGACAGGCATCTCCTATTCCAGAGCACTATGAGGAGGTTAGTTTGGTTCACATTTATAGGATTCAGACCTAAGCTGAATTTGCTTAGATTGGTTAGAGGGAATCTGAGGTTGAGACTTGAATTCAATCTGCTCAGTTCATTTTTGAGGTTTTTTTTTTCAGGAGTCTTCTCAGCAGATAGGCTAAAATAAAAAATATCTATGTTTATTCTGGGGGAGTAACACCAATAACATACATATAATTCTCAAGAAATGTGTAGACTTCAGTGGAAAAGCTATTTTTGTTACAGAAAAGGCTCAAAAAGAAAATATCCCTGGAAAGAGCTGCACTACAATCATTGAATATTGCTGCATGTCTTTGCTTCTCTTCTGCTAGCTGGAAAGGAGCACCAAACAAAAGCCTTTTTGTCATGAAAATCAGCCACCAACCTCTGCCAACTGTCAGTCAGAGAAACAATAAGTTTGAGAGCCAGATGTGCCACCCACCAGAAATGTGTATGTGGGCTTGGGTTAAAGGACAGGGAAAGAAATTTGCTCTTATAATAGTCCAGCACAACAGTGCAAAAGCAACTCTGCCAGCACCGCTCCTCTCTTCCATCAAGGGAGTTGATGGGACCATCTGGCTTTCTCTGGGTTCAAGTTTGTATGGGCATAGTTCCCACCAACACCACAAAACGGAAATAATTTGTTCCCAGACCTGATTGCAACACAAGTTGCAATTGGGTCCTTGACTGTTACAGCCTAGATTGGGCCATAGGCTAATTTAGGATGAACCAAGACTATAGATGGGAACAAATATGACAGAGGAATGTCATAGGTTGAAACTAAATTTGGCCACAGCTCATAAATGTGAAAAATTGAAATTGCAAGTCCCCAGGCAGGCACAAAGGCTGTTCTTGTTCACATGGTGCAATCTCAAGTTTCAGTGCCATAGGGTGAAATGAGTTTTCCCCACTTCCTCCCTCTTTCCTGGTGTTGGCTGATTCTTCTGGGGACTGAGGAGTCCCTGATGATACTGCACCCTACACTCATCAGCAGACCACTGTGATTGATGTTGCCAGGTTCAGCCAGAGAGCTGTAACTAGTGGAGTCCCCCAGGGATCAGTGCTGGGCCCAGTGATGTGCAGCCATCCAGCAAGACTTGGACAGACTGAGAGCTGAGCACAGAGGAACCAAATGAGGTTCAAAAAGAACATGTGCAGAGTCTTGCATCTGGGGACGAATGATAAACTGCACCAGTACAGGTTGGGAGGTGATCTGCTGGAGAGCAGCCCTGTGGAAAGGAACCTGGGAGTCGTGGTGGACAACAAGCTATCCATAGGACAGCAATGTGCCCTTGTGGCCAAGAAGGCCAATGGGATCCTGGGGTGTATTAAGAAGATTGTCCAGCAGATCAAGGGAGGTTCTCCTCCTCCTCTACTCTGCCCTGGTGAGATGTCATCTTGAGTACTGTGTTTGGGTTGGGGCTCCCCAGTTTAAGGGGGACAGGGATCTACTGGAGAAGGTCAAGCAGAGGGCTACAGGGATGATTATAAGCTTTATAAAGAGAGGCTGAGGGACCTGGGGCTTTTTAGTCTGGAAAAGAGAAGACTGAGAGGGGATTTAATAAATGTTTATAAATATCTGAGGCATGGTTGTCAAGAGAGGGGAGACAGGCTCTTCTCACTTGCTCCCTGTGATAAGACAAGGAGCAACAGATATAAGCTGTAGCACAGGAGGTTCCACTTCAACACAAAGGGGACCTTCTTTACTGTAAGAGTCACAGAGCACTGGAACAGGCTCCCCAGAGAGGTTGTGGAATCTCTTTCTTTGGAGACTTTCAAGGCCCATCTGGATACATTCCTCTGTGACCTGAGCTAGATTGTATGGTCCTGCTCTGGCAGGGGGGTTGGACTCAATGATCTCTTTGAGTCTCTTCCAACCCCTGACATCCTGTGATCCACCTTCAAATATGAGAGCAGAAACAATAATGAGTGCGCTGGGTTGAGTTGAAGATGCAATCAAAAGGGACCGCTCAAGAAAGCAGCTGGTTGCTTTAGGTGTATCCTGGAATTATTGGAATAGTATCATTTGATACTAATGCTGCAGCTATTTGACACAGACTTAAGTTCCATGTAAACATGAGGAAATTTTTTTCACAGTGAGGGTGACAGAACACTGGAACAGGCTGCCCAGGGAGGTTGTAGAGTCTCCCCTTCTGGAGATATGCAAGACCCATCTGGATGTATTCGTGTGTGATCTGGTATAAGTGATCCTGCTCTGTCAGGGAGGTGGGACTGGATGAGCTTTCAAGGTCCCTTCTGGCCCCTGACATTCTGTGATCCTATGGAATCTGATTCTGTGGAATCAGTCATCTGCTCGGCAAGTCCAAAATTGCAGTACCACATCCTTAGTTTGCCTGCATGGACAAGCAAAGGTAGTAACCATCTTTCGATGCAGTGACAGTCAGTTACCGCATCAAAGCAGCTTCAAGGAAGTTGAGCACCAACAGGGACATCTCCATTGGGTTTTCAGCATTTCCTGGAGCAGTGATAATTTTGAAGCAGGAAAGATATTTCACAACAGAAGTAATTCTTTTTTATTCCCCCTCTAGATAAATAGATAGGATGTACATAATGATGTTATTATGCATTGCAGGGGCATTTTTGTCTCTGATGGCTGGCAGATACTGGGATCAGAATTCCTGCTATCCAGTAGTCTGCTATTGGACATGTCAAATCACAGGCCTCCCTGCAAGGTGCCCATCTTACCCAGCCTCGTGTCCTCTCATAGGTGACAGAGGAATGTGGTGCTAGTATACCTACGTTGGTTGTGTGTGTGGGTTGCTTCTGGTTTCCTTTACAACCCTTCTTTACAACCAGGAGGGTTGTAAAGCTTCTTGCCACTGCGCTGTTGTCCTAGTGAGAGGAATATTTTCTGTAACACAATGTTTATTCCTTTCCTGCTCTGCAAGTTGTGCCTCTCTACTGGGTACAGGTGGGGCTCCACCAGTGGGACTGGTGGGGCTGGTTAACAGAAAGTATTATCTCCCTGGGTCCTTGTTAGGGTTATCAGCTATCACAGCATTCAGTTGTACTTCTACCATGCATAGCCAGGGAAGAGTTGGTGATGAAATCCTTTTTTCAAGGGCTGTGTTTAGAAGCCTTTTATGTGGGTCGCAGCATTAACCACATAATCTTTGTGTTTTGTTCTGTTACTCATAGATAGCAGATATTTACCAAATCCTCTCCTACTTTCCAAAAAACCTCAAAAACTGCTGGGTCAAAAGAGTCTGGTGAGGCTGAGATGGCCATTGCTCAAAAATATTGTATAAGAGCTGTACAGCTACTGACAAAAACCGTGTAGCATCTTCATCAAGCATGTAACAAGCTGCAGACTTCTATTGCCTCTCTCTCCCTCCACAGCTCCTTTCTGCCCAAGAAGAAATTTCTCATTTTTTCCCAATGACAAAGTAATAATATACTACTCTTTACAAAGCCAGAAAAAACCTGCTCATCTTTGATTGTAGCAGGAAAAGCTGCAAACTAGGCTTTCAAAACGTAATAATGCTTCGGTGCAGCTACATACACATCAAAAATTGTTTGAGGGAAGCAAGATGCCAGAATTAGAAATACAATGCCAGAGAACAGCGTGCATTTCCTGTCACTGTGGTGTTCTTATAGAGGAAAGGTTGCTGCCAGGCCAATTCTTCTGTATCTGTCTGCTAAACAGAGAGCATCTACCCAAACAGCAGCCCTTCTCTGCATCAGCTTGCTGAACTTTCAAATAACTGCCCCTAACAGACTTGCACTGATGTAGCCTACTTGTAAGTGCCTCTTAAATAAACTTCTGCCTAATTTACAGAGTGACATGAAATCCTTCCTTCATTTGCCATGTTTCAACTTCAAGTGAGGATTTGGGGAGGCTGGTAACTAACTGGGTGACCAAGAAAGATTTTCTGGCTCTTTTAGTGTCACAGACCAGATTGACTCAATATTCAGGGTGAAGTCAGGAATACAGCACTTATCCTCCAGTGGCATGAACTTGGATCACTCTCAGAAGCAACCCATTTGTTTTCCCATTGGCTTGGTTTATAACACAGAAATGATCCACTACTGTTCAGAAACATGCTTTTAGAGAGAACTTTGCTTATCTTTGCACTGAGCTCAATAACTTCTGGCTTTTTGATTGCTCTTTTTAAAAAGCATATCCCTCAGAAATACATCCTTGTTCTCATTCAGAAAAATCTAGAGTTGAGAAGAGTCCTACCATGGTTAGTGCAGAAGTGACACAGGAAGATCTGCAATTCAGCTTTTAAGTTTTTTGTGCCTATTGAGACATTTGTATTAAGGTTCATGTAACATTAGGAAGGGGGAAAGATTTGTTGTCAGCATTTGAATCTGAAAAACTGGTAATAACTAAGTTCTGTTGGCAGTTTCTTCACCAAGTCCTGGCCAGGAGATAGGCCTGGATGAAGCTTGGAGCCTTTTGCTTTTCCAGTATTTACACTAAAATCCTTTCAGGTAAAAAATTAAAAACATTTACAAACTGAAAGGCCAAATCCTTAAATGGGTGATGTGTTACAACATAAGCAATATCACACCATTGCTTTCTGCCAGTCCAATGAGTCTTCTGGACAGGGTGAGTTGAGCAAGGGGTGAAAGTTGAACTGTTACCTTACCTCCCTGGAGAGAGGTTTGGCAAAAGCAGTCTTCACATGCTGCAGTGAGGAAATTGTGGCCCTAGGGACCAGCAAAGCTGGCCATTTCAAGTCACTCTCCCACGACTTGGCACTTGGGAGCTGCATTTCCACACTGCTAGGAACTGCCTGTGCCCTTTGCACTGACTGGCATCTGTGTTTGAGGCTTGGGGGGAAATGTCTGAACAGCTCCTGCCTAAGCTGTCCCTCTATTGGGGGAGGCCATCCTGTTAGGGTTGGCATTATTTGCTAGAAGGACACTCTACATTCAGATGGTGCTTATGGTGCTGGACAGAAACCCTATAGGCAGAAGACATCAGGCTCAAGCCTCTGAACTGAGTGCTTACAGTATTTCTTTACTGTTTCAAAAGGCAGGAGAAAGTAGCAAAAGCTTTCCCTTCTAAAGAGGACGAGCTGCTCATTTGGGAAGCAACATGCACAACTCATTTTGACATGCGGCTTTAGGCTGCAGTTTCTGGTGACCAGTGAACCAAGGCTGATATTTCTTTTCAGAACTACTGAAGACTCTTGAGATTATTTGACTTCACTCAGGCAGTAGGGGAATAGGAATAAGGGTTCCACTCCCACGTTCTCTAAAATTAGGCACTCACAGATTTGTAATCTCAGAAATTCATTACAAGGACATTAAGTGCTTCAATTTACAGAACTGCCCATGCTGGTATCCACTGTGGTGTTTACTACAAAGGAAAAATCTACTGCCACAAAACTTCTGCTGAAATTTAGTGGCTTTCATCCACGAGGCCAGAAGGAATAGTGCAGTGTACTGATTTAATTTTTATGTGTATTTTAATATATGTGTGTGTATATATATATATAAATAAGCTCCAAATAGTATTGGCTCAGTTAATTTTTTAGAAGTAAACCTTTTTGCCATGGAATTTGTTTTTATTTGTATCATATCAGTGCTGGGATTAGTCAATACACACAAAGGAGGTTATTTTGCAATTAACTAATCAAATATTTATTATTCTGTGTGGTGGGTGTAGAATTAACCTTCAGTAAAAGAGGTCAACATTCAGACATGTCACCTTACTGTTACGGCACTGTTATGTTTCTGGTTTCCTGTCAGCTTCTAACGTAGCAGATGGAAGTTCACCGTTGAGTGTGCTCAGTGTGGATGCTGAGCTTGAACTCTAGCTAGCTGCTACAAATGAAATTATTTTTCTGGAGTTCTAGGGGTGTGGATTTATGCTTTAGATTTGCACTGTGACCAAAAGAAGTTGTCCTATCCTCCTCTCAACATCTGGCTATATTTTCCTGCTACCTCTCTTCTTGGCGCTGACACTTGAGGTGGGAAAGATTAGTTTTTACCTGTCTGAAGACTTCTACTTTATAGGATTTTGGTTTTCAACTGGATCAGCAGGCCAATCTGGTAGCACAGCTAACCCTTTGATGAGTGGTACTTGCACAAAGGAGCTGATGGCAGTGTATGGCAGTAAGGAGTCAGGTTGGTATTGGCTTAAACTCGTTGTGAAAACAAATACTTTCATGAAAGCAGCTGGTCTGTGTTAGCTCTGGTTCTCCTTCCATGCCTGTCCCAGCCATCTTACCTCTGAGCACTGGCTGAGTTTCTTGCTTGGAGTTGTTTGCAAAGTCTTTCCTCTCACTAAGATCGAGCTTTGATGTAGGTCAAGCCACATTACTGAGCTGAGCGTAGATCATCCTAAGGTTTCACTTCTTGCTTCTCATTTAAAGGAACTGCAAAACCTGAAATGAAAGTTGAAGACACAATAGCTTTTTCCTTCTGGTAGCAAAGGTGTATGAAGTGCGGTGTCCAGATAGCACTGAACTTGTGTTAAGAAGGCCAACTTCATTCCAGAAGACTAGCAAACTCAACCAAACCAAAGTGTACATCGAGGCAAGAGCTGGCACTGTAACCTTTGGTATTGACTTTGGTGGTGAGAGGTTCGTGCTTTTAAGGACCAACTTCTGCACTGGGTTTCGTGCTCCAGGTGCTGCTGTGTTTCTAAGGCAAGTTGGCTAGATGGCGCTGGAACATACTTGTGTCCTGACGTGGGGCTGCCTTAGGAGCGAGTCAAAGGATTGATTGTTTGAGAGTAATCTAAGGGTAAAATAAAACCCCAAGCCAACAGCCCATCCTGTTTTCAGATGCAGAGATGGGAGAAGTCATCTCTGCTGTTCGTTGTATCCTCAAAGCTCTTATACTTGGGAGATGGTGAGTTTGTATCACTTGAACGTGTCTCTTGAGCTAGGGTAAGGGTCTGTTAGGATGTCTGTACAGGATGTCCTTTACATGGCCAACTGGTTCTGCTTCTCTTCTGTGTGAGAAATTTCAGTGGCAATGAGGGGGATGCCTTTAGTGAAACTGCTGTTTTCTTTGAAGAGCCAGGAGGCATGAATTAGGAGAATTAATAGACTTACCTCAAGTCTGACATCCATGGTGTCTCATAAGCAAAGTCCAAGCTCTGCAATGTTTGCAGACTGATGACTGATAACTGAGATGGGAAATGCTTCTTCCGTGGCTGGTTTTGTAAGAAGAGCACTTTTAAAGGTTTTCTTACCAACTGGAGCTATATAAAGCTGTAGAGAAGACTCTTCACCTCTGTTCTGAGTGTATTAAATGATTATTTTTGTACATGTAAACATGTACATTTTGTGTGACCTCTGATTGTCTGATGAATGTCCCAATGCCATCTGGCAGTTGAGCTTCAGCTCAACTGTCTCAGCCACTCAGTGAGGGCCCATATAGTTTCTTCATGCTCCAGCTGTTCTCCTCCATCAGGCAGCTTCCCAAGGCCATGCACACCATTTGGGAACCTATAAAACCACACAAAATATGAGAGGGCCTCTACAGAAGGGTCTTTGAAAGGCCAGTCAGTCTGTTTCCTTGTCACCAATCATCTCTTCTGTATGCTTTTTCCTGACACGATGCTTGTCCCCAGATGCAGATGTATTGGTTGCATGGCTCTGCAGAATGAAAGGAATTTGTTTTCTCCCTGAGAGCTGGGTGATGTCTGTAACCTGCTGTGAGGCTCTCCGGTGACTCATTTCTCTCCTCAAGGGTTTCCTCTGATAAATTTACAGCATTTTGCAATAGTGACTATGATCAGTATTATTCTATAGGCCTGTTTCTCTTGCTGTGTCCTACCCCAGTCTCTTTTCCAGCAGTTGTGGACAGACAGCAAAGCTGCTCCAAAATTCCCTCCACCTGAAGCTCTTCCTTATACTTATCTGACATCTCCAGGTTCTTGTGAGCAGATAGAGCTCTGAGCACAGATGGGCCAGCATCTGAAGAATGTGAGTCTTGGTCAGCTACTTTCTGAGTGTTGACCAAAGGCAGAGCAGAACTGATTCTGGTCTATATCCAAACCATGACAGCATTGCTTCATTTCAAAAGCCCTCTCCTTCAAACAAGTAGCAAAGGGTAGAGCAAAGACTCCAGAGCAAAAGACAGCATTTCTTTCATTGCTGCTGGATTTGGTGCAACATGCTTGGGACTTGAAGGCCTGCAGCAATTAAGTGTTCATGTCCTAATGCACTCCTAAGAGCACTTTCTGGCACCTGCATCTCTCAGTAGCTGTTTGTCTTCAGAAGCTGACTAGGTTGGACAGGGCAATAGCTGCTTGGCCTAGCTAGAAATAGCACAAAAAGCTTAGCAAAAGGAAATGGCATTCCTCCTGGGGATATCTGTGAGGCAGCATTGCGAAGGAAGTGGTTGAAACCCATGAAACTTATGTCACTGGAGGCTGAGTTAAGCAAAGTGCTGAGGCAGGGTATGGTCATGGACTGCTCACAGATGACCTTCAGGATTGCAGTGCCCAATTCTAATGTCTGGAATCTTCCCTTTCAGAAGAAAACAGGGTCTAAAATCCTGCAGCTGAGCAGCCCCATATAGTCCCTGTCTTTTCAGTGGCCTGGCATTTGTCAAACAGGGAGGTTCTTTAGACTTTGGGTAGAGCTTAAGGCTATCAATAGGTGACCCTTCTGAAGCTGTCAGCAGGAATTTCTGCAGCCTCTGCCTCAGTTCAACCCACTCCCAGGCAGAAGAATTAGAGTCAGTTATTAACCTCTGCTAGCCTGCACTCCTCCAGAAAGCTCTCAGCTCTCAGGGACAGGATGCTTTGTATAAGAAATTCTCAGTCACTGAGAATTTCTCTCACTGTCCAGACCAGCCATTGCAGTTCTCCCACCCCCAGTTATCCCACAGCTTTGTTCCCACGTTGTAGCAGTGAAAAGGAAACAGTGAGCTAGACCAATGGCAGTGCTGTTACTTAGTCACTTCGGCCACCAACCTCTTCCTTCCAAGCTATTGTGGAAAGGTGAATTTTTCTGTAATTTTCAGCATTTTGGTCCTTGCCTGGCAGATAGGGAAGCACACAGGCTGTGGGACCTGTCTCTTGGCTGCGTGTGCTCTTTCTTTTGTCTGCTGGTTGGAGACTGCTTCAGTACATAGAATGAACCAGACAAGTTGCTTTTTTTTTTTTCCTTAGGGAAGGCAGGTTTACAGGAAGAATTACACTTGATGTTGCACCAGTATTTCCAGCCTGTGTGAATGTTCTGGTTTTGAAATGTGTGTCCAAACAGAGCTATTCTTAGCAGTATAATTATGCTAGTAAATTTTAAGTAGAGACCACCAGCCTTTACACGCTGATGGTTTTTTGTAGAGTGAAAAGCATTGTTACAGACAACCATTAGCTTCTGGTTGCTAGCAATCTTGTGTTGACTTATGGTGTTACTTATTTTCACAAACTCATTTTTTCAGACCCTTTCAGCGTCATCTTTAATTGTGTCAGGACCCGAGATTCTTTTTCCTTGCCTCTCCCTCACAGCTTTCTTTTACAGGCTGAATTTGGTAACAATCACAAGAGCAATTGGAAAATCTAGCAGTTCTGAAAAGCAAGTGCAGGATTTCATTACACACAAGCCCCTTCAGACAGGGGTTGTACAACATGTGGCTGTCCCCACAAGCCCAGCAGCATTGCATATAACAATTTAGGTTCAGCATTATTGTCAGTATCTTTTGAAGATGGCAACAGCTTGTGCCATGTGAGAAAGAAGGGAAATTTCCTTGCAGACCGCCCTTATGTGCAAGCTTAATAGAAACACCTTTAGAAGGACTCTGTTGCTAATTAGAATCACAATTCTCTCCAGGATATTGTTGCAGGCTGTGCTTGCAATGTGTGCAAACCCACAGCTCTCAGAAATATCTTTGGCAGAGCAAAGAAGGGACACGCGGCATCCTGAAATCCTCCACCTGAGGAAAAATCGATGTTGCTTTCCTTGAAGTGCTTAAAAACATCAGCACCCAGCAGCCAGGAAACCTTAGGAAAGGAAAGAGCAATAATTCAGCAGATCATTATCTGTTTTCCATTATGGACATAAGGCCTGTTCAGCTGAGCAATGTACACATGAGTTAGTACCTAGCAGCCCTGGTCAAGGATACGTCTGCAGAGTCACGTTCCCTTGCCAAGCCTTAAGTGATTCTGAGATGGACCTTGCTAATGCATCTAAATGGCTCAGGAACTCAGCAGCCCTCAGTTCCCTGGCAAAGATGAGCTACCATATGACTCTCTGCATCTGACCATGTAGACACTTCCTGTGATATGGGACGGGTTGTGCTGGCATCTGTGTGCATGTACAAGCTGTGATGACTGCAGCCAGAAAAGACAAGCAAAGGATTTTGTCTTGTTTTGAGAGGCACAGGCTTGTGCATTGTCCTACAGGTGTCTCATTTCCTCATCCATCCCCCTCGATGAATGCAGAGCCCTAGTGCTGGGGGGCCTGGGCTGCACAGCCAACTGTTTCCTGTATCGTGCCCATGCAACCATAGCATTGTTAGCATATTTTTAGTTAGAGGAGAGGCAGTTCATGGCAAACCTGTAGGGTCAGTTGTCTGCTGCTAAAAATATTTTGAAACAGGTCTAAGAAATATTCCCATTCCTCAAAGCTTGTCTGCTTTTTTTCAGCATAGATTTCACTGGCCCCAAGGAAAATTTGTTACTTCTCTCCAAAATATGGCTTGCCAAAGGGCAGGGGAAGAGCTCCACTCCTCCGAATCACATCCACTAAAGCTTACATCAAAGAAAAAAGCTTTTAAAGAGAGCCAGGAGAAAACACTGAGCAGAATTATTTAACTCTTACACCACTCTGTGGCCTCTGTGTACTGGGAGTGGGCTGCTGGGCTTTGTAACACTAGGTCAGTGCTGGTGCCTTTTCTGTCAAGAGTCAAGCAAGAAGAATTTCTTTCCAGCAGAAGCTGGGACAAGCGATTCCAGTAGGAAGCTGTTGCACACAGGGCTCTTCTCAAGAGTAGAGATGCCTTTCCAGAGCTCTCCCTCATCTTCCCAATTGTTGTCCTCACCACCAGACTAGTGTGTGCTTTGTGGAAGAAGGGGGTGTGCAGGATGTGATTCTGATCCCACGTTGTTGGGAATGTGTCATGCTGCATAAACTAACTCATTGATGAACTAAAGACGTCCTTCTGCAGCCTGGTGGCTGAGAGGCATGCATGAGTTTGCATGCCAGTTTCAGTGACTGCCTCAGGCCCTTAGATAGGGCTGGGAGGACTTGTGAAGCTGGGGGGGGGAAAAAGCACATCAGATTTTAGCCCAAGTCCATACTGCAAATCATAGGGTTCTTCACCCAATTTTGTCTGCTAAACTAGAGATGGACTCAGAATGAAAGGCAAGAAGAGTTATGAGAGGAGCCCACCACCTCAGCAATAGAAATGGCAATAAACAATGGCTATTTCTTCCCTGTTACAGGTTTTGCAGGATGTCCTAATTACCTTGACATTATTAGTGCGGAAGTTGTGCTCTATCCACCCACTAAGTACAGGAAGCATGCCCAGTGTGTAATTCTATCCTTCAACTTGCATGCCTCCGATGGGCTGGAGTCTGAAAGGAAACTGAATAGCCTGGAAAGGTTAAGCCCAAAGAGAGAGAGAAATTAACCCTTTCGTTTTCACTCTCTGCCCATTATTTTTGGAAAGTACAGTTGGTGGGTGGAGAACAGGGCAGTGCCATGGAGAGGCTGTTTGCTTCCAGCCTTAGAGGAGAAGTCTTGGGAGTATTAAATCCACTGGTTGCAAGCAATCACAGTGATGCCGTTGTGCAGCCTATGTCCTTCAGATATACTCAGTAAGCATCTGGAAATCTATTATGGTTTCTTTGTTACTGATTACTTTTTATCTCCTCATTCAGACTGAAGTCAAGGTTGGAGGCTCATCACATCAAACTACAAAACTGGAAAGAAAGACATTGCACAGAGCAATGTCTCAGTTTGCAATCCAAGACATGACATGTAATACACAAAAGAGGAAGAGCTACAGAAAAGGAGACAGCATTGGGCTGGTCATTATTTCTTAAATATGCAGATCTGCAAGAAAAATTAACAGTCAAAAGAGGCCTTTCTGTTACGGACTGAACAGCAGCTCATGGATGCATGAACAGCAGCAAGGATGCTCTTTGGGTTATACTGAACGGACAGACACAAACCCAACCAGAGGTCAGTGTGTGCCAACCAGAGGTCAGTGTGTGAGACACTCAGAGCTGTCTCTGGGTGGTTGGGTCTCGGTACTTGGTAAGAGAGGAGACAGAGATGGAGAATGGAATGTGGAAGGGCACAGGACAAGAAGAGATGACATGTATAGGTGCGGATGTGATGTGCGAGTTTTGGAAAGGGAAGCAAGAGGAAGAGATTCATTAGAGCAAAGGAGGTCACAGACACCTCAACCAGCAAGGAAACTGTAAGTTAAACACAGAGGTTGAGTTGGCTAATTTGTATCTATAGGACAACAAGCATTAAATGGAGATAATCCCTTTACAAGAGTCTAATCTTTACAGGTGAGTCATTTAGGATTGGGATTGAGTAAGTGTAAGAATAATGGTTTAAGTTATAGCAAATAGGAACAAATACTGGGGAGTAGAGCAAGATATAGAAATGTTTATTTCTTATTACAGCTATTTGGCAAGAGATAAAGACCAAATTGGGATAATGTTGCACTGTCTTACACACCAAGGACATGCACACAAGAGTCTCTGAACAAGAAGAAAAGTGTTGGCCACATTATATAAGTAGACTGGGAAAGCCTTATTTTTCACTGTTCATCCTGTATCACCTGGGAAGGAATAGACAGGTTTATAAATATTAATATACTGTATAAACCTGTATAAATACAGGTTTATAAAACTAAAAAGTGTTTTTTAAAGAGGCATTGCAGTACTCTGAAGCTTTCCATCTCTGAGGGGTCTGCAGGTGCAGGGGTGCTGCTTTTCCTGTTTCATTCTGAGCATTGCACTAGGAGAAACCTGCTACACAGGAGGTTTGGCTTTTGCTTTTATTTGTTCTGTGTGTTTCCCATTCAGACATAAAAATCATTCTGCTTGAAATTACCCATCTGGTCTTTGTGATTCAGGACAAAGACACATAAAAAAATCATGATAGATCCTCCTTCCCTCCCTATTCAATGCTGTGTACTTGAAAATTACAGTCAGCACTGAAAGCAGATTTCTACTTGCATTTAAACACTTCCCTGAAATATTTGCTATAGCAAAGTGGGAAAGGAGGGAGGGAGAAATGCAAATGCCCGTAAGCAGTATGAATCTTGACAACTTCAGGTCTGAATACGTTGTAATTGAGTTATTTGTGGCTTAGAGGTTTCCTCAGGAGCAATTTTACAGAGCTAGACATTTAAACGTGGACTGCTCACTTTGAAACCAGACTTGGATGGCTTGTGGTGTTAGGGTTTGTAGGTGGCTTGTGTTTTTGTTACTTAAGGGAAAAAAACAAACCCCAAAATCTCTCTTCATCCCACTTGAAAAGACACGTTAGAAAATTCACAACTTGATCTTAGAAAAGGGAAAGAAGGGGGCAACTTGATTGTATTCCTCTTCTTCAACAATTAAAAATCTTATCCTTCACTATTGTTTGGAGAAATCTGCAGACTAAGCACCTCTGGATAATTCAGCTGATGTATTTATTTCTGCTCCTGGCCCTGTGACTAAGGAATGAAAAAATGTAGGTTTCTGGTTGCAAACTTTTTTAAAGGACAACTGACTCTTACTCATTTCATAACATTTCTATTTGCATTTGGGATCAGTTGCCTCTGTCATCAGGTGGCCAGCAGAACTGGAATAACAGGCTCCTTTCTGCCAGTTCCTTTTACTTAATTTGACAGAAAGAGCTGCTGCAAGAGCTGTCCTGAAGGAGTACAGGTCACATTTGTTTTCTTGCTCCTCCCTTCCAGCAACAAGGGACAGGGTGCTGAGGAAGTGGTGTGAGGAGGTGGCAACGATGGCTTTTTGATGGCATCATATGAGTGCTCTGGGATCATCCTGTAATTGATGCCTCTGGGCTGGTGAAGGATGTGTGATGCAGGAACAGGAGCATGAAGGAGGAAAGCTGTCTAGCAGAAAGGGACATGGGGGTTGTAATTGACAAGTAACTGACTATAAGCAAGCAGTGTGCCCAGGTGGCAAAGAAAGCCAGTGGCATCCTGTCTTGGATTAGAAATGCTGCATCCAGCAGGAGCAGGGAGGTGATTGCCATAGAATCAACCAGGTTGGAAGAGACCTCCAAGATCATCCAGTCCAACCTATCACCCAGCCCTGTCCAATCAACTAGACCATGGCACTAAGTGCCTCATCCAGTCTTTTCTTCAACACCTCCAGGGACGGCGACTCCACCTCCCTGGGCAGCAAATCAGTCTCTCCATGCAGAACTTCCTCCTAACATCCAGCCTAGACCTCTCCCAGCACAACTTGAGACTGTGTCCCCTTGTTCTGTTGCTGGTTGTCTGGAGAAGAGACCAACCCCCATCTGGCTACAACCTCCCCTCAGGTAGTTGTAGACAGCAATGAGGTCACCCCTGAGCCTTCTCTCCTCCAGGCTGCACATCCCTAGCTCCCTCAGCCTCTCCTCACAATGCTGTGTTCCAGGCCCCTCACCAGCTTCATTGCCCTTCTCTGGACACATTCCAGTATCTCAGCATCTCTTTTGAATCGAGGAGCCCAGAACTGGACACAGTACTCAAGGTGTGGCCTCAGCACTGGTCAGGCCACACCTTGATTTCAGTGTTCAGTTTTGGGCACCTCATTACAAGAGGGATGTAGAGGTGCTGGAGCAAGTGCAGAGGAGGACAATGAAGCTGGGGAAGGGCCTGGAGGATAAATCTTATGAAGAGAGACTGAAGGAGCTGGGCACAGTTAGTTTAAAAAGGAGGAGGCTGAAGGGAGACCTCATTGTGTCTACAGCCACCTGAAAGGATGTTGTGGAGAGGCTGGTGCTGGTTTCTTCTCACAGATAATTAGTGATAGAACAAGAGTGAGGGGCCTCAAGCTGTGACTGGGTAGGTTTAGACTAGACACTAAGAACTTTTTTTTCACAGAAAGAGTGGCCAGGCATTGGAGTGCCCAGGGAGGTGACTGAGTCACCAACCCTGAATGTTTTTGAAAGTCATTTGGATGTGGTGCTTGGGGATATGGTTTAAGGTTGATGTGAGTTAGGAACTTTCCCACACACACACTATTGGAATTTACCAGACTAGCTCAGGTGGCTTGGAAGTAAGATGAAGCCATATTTACAACAAAGCAAAATTCACAAGCACATATACACAATATATTTATATGTATTTAGAGTTATATACAAATCAGAAATAACACAGAAATCCAAACTCCCTTCTGGGAAAAGAAACTGCCCAAAAGGGGCTCAAAGCTACCCTTCTCTATCTCCCTTCCCAGACAGAAACCAAAACAACCAATCAACAAAGCTTACTTATTTGTTAGTGGAGAGTTAATAGAGTGGAGTTAAGAGGAAGCAAATAGATCCAGCAACACAGACCAGAGTGGAGGAGATTACTACATTTTGGCTTTTTGTCACTCTCAGCAAACCAATAAATGATACAGACTTCACCATTATTTTCTTTCCACAACCAACTATCTACTTTCTCTCATTAAAATATTTCAATTAGCCTCAAACCAGCACAAGGCTGAACCTTGTAGAGTTGATTGGATATTGATTGGACCTAGTGATCCTGAGTGTCTTTTCCAACCTGAATGTTTCTGTGATTCTGTAATTGCAGGAAGTTTTGAAAGTTGATTATTCTTCCAAGAATCCTGGGGAGGAGGCATATTAGGTTTCATTCAGAGATCAGGCAAATAGTATTTTAAAGCCAAGCAAAAAGAATGACTGACCCAGGAAAGATAATTAGCATAGCTGAACAAGAGCAAGGCATTCTGAAGCCCAACTCACACTGTGTTTTGACTGACACTGGCTTACATTTCCACTCTTCAGTGTGTGTTTTTGTTCACTGCTACTGGCCCTTCTTATTGTGGGGCCTGTTTGAGATCTGAATGTGATATACTAAGGACACTGTAGCACGGATCAAAATTCCCTGCTACCCTTCCATAAGCATCACCATGACATTTAGAGTATTGAAGTAAATTTAAACACAAGAAGGACATCAAACTGTTGGAGCAAGTCCAGAAGAGGGCCACAAAGATGATCAGAGTGCTGGAGCACCTCTGCTATGAGGGCAGGCTACGAGAGCTGGCACTCTTCAGCCTGGACAAGAGAAGGCTTTGAGGAGACCTCATAGTGGCCTTACAGTATCTGAAGGGGATCTACAGGAAGACTGGGGAGGCACTATTGACAAGGTCTTGTAATGACAGGACCAAGGGTAATGAATTTAAACTGGAAGAGGGGAGATTCAAACTAGATGTTAGGAAAGGGTTCTTTACAGTGAGGTTGTTGAGACATTGGCACAGGTTGACTAGGGAGGTTGTGCATGCTCCCTCCCTGGAGGTGTTCAAGCCCAGGTTGGATGAGGCCCTGAGCAACGTGTTCTAGTGGGAGGTGTCCCTGCCTATGACAGGGGCTTAGAACTAGATGATCCTTGAGGTCCTTTCCAACCTAAACCATTCTGTGAGTCTGTGATTCAAATTACTTGGTTTGAGCTTCCTCTGTATTTCCCTGCAACCCAGCAGTGAAAAAGGAAGAAAAAAAAAAGATAACTTCCCAGTAAAGCCACAGTGTCAAATCAGTCCAAATCATTATTAGTCACCTCAGGACCAGATCAGCCAGTGGCTGTTATGAGAATCCACATGGGCTTTTCTTTCCGACTCACTCTCCCCTGTGGTGGTTAAGTCATGGCTTGCTCATGGCCTGCTGAAGGCTGTGCACAGCCTGAGCTTAGCCCTGGCTCCTCAAAGCCTGACACATAAACAAGAACTGTAAAGTTTCACTAATCCCTTACCAAAACTAGATCCACCCATCTCTCTTCATTGCTGCCAAGTGCTTGAAAAGGTTGGGAAAAATCAAACCAGGCCTTGACCTATCTGTTGGTTTATTTACTTGCAATTTAATTCCCAGAAAGCAGCACTTACAGGTGTGCAGAGAGGCCACGTCATGTCTCCTTCACTGCAAAGTGCTCCCTTTTGTCATGACCTCACCCTGTGGACCTCTTAAGGATGGGATCCTGCTGAAGGTGGAGAATCCTGTCAGGTCAGCACTTGTGTAAAATCTTGGCCCTAGCCATCATGCTGTGTGAGGGGTAGAAGGTGAGCTGTTTCCTCTCTTCTGGGGACTGGATCCCAGAGCATCAGATTGATCTGTACTGCAGCCCACTAACTGATGGGTGCATGAGGCTGCACTGTTCCAGACTGGTTTGAGTTAAGTTGAGCACTGCAAATCCAAAAACCACCGTGTCCCAACACACTGCAGTCCCTCACCTGACACTTTCACCTGTGTGGCAATGGACAACCCATACCTCCTGTAGCCAGGCTGTCACCTTGGCCAGCCTGCCCAGTCAATAATGAAGCTAACTACACGGTCCTAATTTCCTAGTACTAATCAGTTCCTGACTCCTCCTCAGTCAGCTTTTCCTTTGTTGTCACTGCTTTCCCCACGCACTGTCCACCCTAGTCCCAGCTCTCTGTCAATGCTCTGCTATTATTAGGTGGCCCAGAAATGCATGTGTGTTACAGCACTGGTACGACGAGAGCTGCAGGGCACATTTTTCTGTATCATTGATGTTCTTCCTCCCTCTGCTGTGAAAACACACTGAACCATTACTTTCCCATGCCCTGGTGCTTCCATCTATTACACTGTCAGGGCAGAAAGCTCCCCTTTCACTCTCTTTTGACCAGTCCCTCTTCTCTTCCATTAAAAGTCCAGCCAGCTGTGTCCTGGCCTGTATCAAGAGAAGTGCAGACAGCAGGGCAAGGGACGTGATTCTTCCCCTTTACTGTGCTCTTGTGAGACCCCACCTGGAATACTGTGTGGAGTTCTGGAGCCCCCAACACAAGAAAGACATGGAACTGTTGGAGCGAGTCCAGAGGGGGCCATGAAAATGATCAGAGGGCTGGAGCAGCTCTGCTATGATGACAGGTTACGAGAATTGGGGCTTTTCAGCCTGGAGAAGAGAAAGCTTTGAGAAGACCTTGTAGTGGCCTTACAGTATCTGAAGGGGGCCTGCAGGAAGGCTGGGGAGGGACTATTTACAAGGTCTTGTAATGACAAGACCAAGGGTAATGGGTTTAAAGTGGCAGAGGGGAGATTTAAACTGCATGTTAGGAAGAAGTTCTTTACAGTGAGAGTGCTGAAACACTGGAATAGGTTGCCCAGGGAGGTTGTGGATTCTCCCTCCCTAGAGATCTTCAAGGCTAGGCTGGATGAGGCCTTGAGAAACCTGTTCTAGTGGGAGGTGTCCCTGCCTATGGTGGGTGGTTGGAACTAGATGAACTTTGAGGTCCCTTCCAACCTAAACCATTCTATGATTCTAAAAGAGACAGTGCTGGCTTAGCAGGGAAGGTGGTGGATGCTGAACTGGATTCTCACTGCTGGTTTAGTGTTTGTGGTGGATGGACTCAGAGCAGGCAGGGCTGGCTTCTGAGCCCACTGTCCCCAAAGCAGGCAACCAGAAGTGAGTTAGTGCTCACATGGTGTGTTACACTGGCTGCCCTAAAGATGGTCAACTCACATGGGGCTCAGGAGTGAGGAGAACTGAGAAGCCTTGATTCAATTAGAGGTAAGGATATTTTCAGCAGGAGTGATTTTTTAATGAAAGACAAACATAATAATGTAAACCAGCTTCTTTACTAGCAGCATTAAGGACAGCTGAATAATTATTTTTAAGTAGAACATATGGTCATTTTTATGTCAGAGTGTGGTTCCACCACTGCTTGTGTTTCACCTACTCTGCTGAATTTTGCTCTTGATTTCTCACACAGTTTGGTCTAGCAGTGGCTGGCACTGTTGTTTAGGCAGATTAATTGTTTAAAACTCACCTTCTGGCCCTATCTGGCTATAAGCATTACTCTCATGCTTGAGTTTGGCTGCTGGAAGTAGGGCTGGAGGCTGAGGCTTCTGTGACTGCACAGGCATCGCCAAATTGTTTCAAAACTTTTTTCAGATGTTTTCCTGATCCTCTTCTATACTAAACTGCACCTATGGGAAAAAAAAATATTTATACTTGGGGCTTTCCTCAGTTAGGTGTGTTTTACAGAACTGGTCGTACCTCTTCTTCAAATAAGAAGCAGAAAATTGCTTTTAAAATGAAAAATCCATGGATGTAGCTCCAGAAGGAGGCTTTACAAAACTTCACACATTTTATAGATTGTTTCTCAGCCAGATGTATTTTTTTCTTCCTTATTGCTGCTAAGACTCTTCTCACAAGTAAATAGTGATAGAACAAGAGGCAATAGCCTCAAGCTGTGACTGGATAGGTTTAGACTAGATATTAGGAAAAAAATTTTCACAGCAAGAGTGGTCAGGCATTGGAATGGGCTGCTCAGGGATGTGGTTGAGTCCCCAACCCCGAATGTGTTTAAAAGTTGTTTGGATGTGATGCTTGAGGATATGGTTTAGGGTGAACCTTGTAGAGTAGGGATACTGGTTGGACTTGGTGATCCTGAGGGTCTTTTCCAATCTAAATGTTTCTGGGACTCTGATTCTGTGTTTCCTTCCATGATCACACAGGCACTTGGATCTGGTGTAAATCTGTCCTCCCCTATGCCAGCACATGTAGTGGTGCAGCTCTGTGGCCATGGGCACATAGGGTACCACTGCATGGGAAAGCTAAAGGAGGCAGCAAGGGAGAGGGCAGGCACTGCCTGTCTCACTTCAGCTTAGATATCTGTAGTTTCAAAGAGCAGTTTTCTCAACACAGCCTAAAGGCTTTTGCTGTGGTGCAATGGATTTTAGCAGCTACCCATCACCAGAGAGAAAATATTCTTTCCTCATAATCCTCATCCTTGCAACCTTCTCCTACTATCTACAACTCTGGTGCTTCTCGAATACTTTGGATGAGCTGGTGAAATTTGCTATGCTAGAAAACATCTACTTCCACCTTCTAAGTGTTTTGGGGAGCATTATTTTACTTTTTTCTAAGATGAGTGTCTTGCAGGTCTAGGAAGCTGGTTTGACTGGAGCATACGGCTGGGCAGTGATGCTGCAGGAAGCGTCAGATAAGAGCAGGATCCTTTTTGTTTGGGCTCACCCCACATTGTAGGCTCCCACATGATGCTCATCTTCATGCCTCTCTCCAACTGGGTGGGTGGCAAGCTCTGTGCAGCTGTAAGGCTGTGGGTCCGTGTGAGGTGAGCAATGTTATGCTCTACAGTTCCTCTCTCTGGCAGCAAGGAACAGGTTTATTGTGTGTGCTGCCCCTCCAAGCCTGGTGTCTGTTGCCTCCCTGGACAACTCATGGACAGATACTGACCAGTGCTCTGATCACTTGTTGATACTGCCTTTCATCACAGTGAGTAAGCACTGGTGGTGATACTGACACCCTTCTTGTAGATCTCTAAGACTCATAGTGACCCAAATTAACTTCATTTTTCTCAGATGAACGTGTCATCCTCAGATCATCTTCCTTCTCACATCCATCCCTACAGCCATTTGGACACGTGTGGTTTCTGCAGACCTTTGGCCTCTTTCTCTTGTGCTGGTACGGGCTCAGGATAGGGAGGTGAGCGTGCAGGTCTCTGCCTTCATGTGGCATCCCCCAAATCGTGCATAACAGGAATGGAAAGCTGTTACTTAATCACTGTCTGGAGGAACAAATCTTTCTGAGGCAGCTAGAAGAGGTTGAAAATTAACCTTGCCATAATGTAGGTGGGTAATTGACTTTGGTGTTTTTGTAAGTAGTGCCAATGTCATTCAAAGTGATCTGAAGAGGGGCAGGGCAGGGGGAGAGGAAGAAATGGGTGGGAATGGGCAGGAACTGGAACTATTTGTTGTTTATGATATAAAACAAAGAAGAAAGCTTTTGATTTTTGTAGAGAAGAAGATGCTTTGCTCATGTTCTTCTGCATAGCTCCGGTGGGAGGGATTTCTATATATTTTCCCCCATAACATCAAAGACATACTTACCTGTTTTGTTTCCAGTGCCAAGAATAGCAAGCCTTCTCTTCATGCTGATGTACTGATCTTCCTCAAAGGACACCATCATGAAGAGAAGACTCTTTTGAACATTCCTGCTATGGAATGACCAGGTGGCTTCTCCTTATTTCAAAGACTTAGTGAGGCGCTAGCAAAACCATCAGAGATTTAACACATAACCCAGTTCCTTCATTGAGCTTCATTTTCACTGCACAGTTAAGCTGGCCTAGTCTCAAGCAGAGATTTGCCCATATTTCTGTGTACTAATCTTTCTATATCTGACCACAAAGCCAGACTTTTCTGGTGTTCAGAGGCTGAGGATTCTTTCAGAGCTGCCTGGCTACCACAGGAGGAGCCAGAAGAGGTGCACTGGAGAACCACCAGAATTCAAGTGATTTTTAATTCATTTTCCTGTCTGCAGCCACACTGCAAAACAAGCTTCAGCCCCAGGTTCTACCCTCTGCAGCCAACCAAGTAAGCTGGTCTAGACTGGGAGCACACCAGACAAGAGCCACTGATGTTAATTTGAGTCAGGGCATGAATTAACCCTGCAGTGGAGAAATATCCCCAGAGCTGCTTCTTAGATGTTGTCGTAAGTCTTTGTTTCTGCAAAAACAAAGTCACAAGCTCTGAATTTCTAATGTTCAAATTGGAGAGGAAAAATATTGCAAGTTGGCTTTTTTTTTTTGAACTCATTGAAAAGTAGTCATCTTTGAAGGTCACCTTCTAAGAACTCCTTGGCTGTTTGTGACTAGATGGTATGTGAGAAGCAGCACTGTTTTCTGTGAAAGCAGTTCTGTGACAAGGGAGCAATTTGTTTTTACACACACACACAAAATTCCAAGTCCCTGTGCTGAAAGGTCTGATTATTCTGGACCAAGCACAAAATCTATTACAGAGGTATTAACTGCCTGCACTGTTTATGTAGTCACACACTATACCTGCTATTTCCCATAGGAGTCTAATGCCAGGAGTGTTTTCCATCTCAAACTGGATATGATGCTAAAATTCTGCACAGAAAAGAAATTTCCAAAGACCAGGCCTAAGCTGTATTAAACCAATGACTTAACACAACTTAAAAAGAAAAAAAGCCTCCCAGGATGATTAAATTGCCACCATTCAATTAGAAAGTCATCCTTTCCTGTTGTTCAGTGGGTGCTGGGCTTTCCAAGTTCACCACTCTTTCCTGGGATGAGTGACTCATGAACCTGATAGGAAAATGCACCTGTTTTTAGCCAGAGGTTAAAGCAACTCTCCAGTTACCAGGGTAAACAAAGCATTTATTTCTGTCTTTAGTGATTACCCTGTGAAATCCAGGAACACAGGAAGGATGGCAGGAGCAATTAGGTTTGAGCCAAGCTTGTTGAATTCAGCAGAAGGTCTGTGAAGTCCATGGTAAGATGCTTATAGATGCCGTTGAGATTTGGCCCACACCTCTTGCTAGAGGGAAAACAGGAAAGAAAAGGTGGTGCTGTGATTTTGCTGGCTTCTGAGAACTCTGAGGAGATGGAAGGTGTCTGCCATGGTGTGGGACATATTCTCTTTTCTGCCCTGAGGATGTCAATCTGTACCCTCAGCAAGAGTGCAGCTGTCAGTTACAGAGATGTGATTGGTATACATGTACTTGAGACTATGGGACTAATCAGAGACCTCAGTAATGGCAACCATGCAAGTGACTAAACTATTTGGAAATAAGACTGTTGGATGTATTGGTATCATGGATGCCGAGAGGTTCAGTTAGCCAAGAGTCAGTTATTAACCCCAGCATGAGAAATGCAACATCTTTGATCTCCACTGTGGAGTGCTGAAAAGTACAGAGAACATCGACTTATTTCAGGTCAGCCCTCAAGATGGTATAAAGACAAGATGGATCTTAGCCTTTATTTAACTGGATTTAATGACTTCAAAGTGCCTAAGGCCCAACAGATGCTAACTTAAGGTCTGGGTGAAAAATCAACAGCAACCTAAACCTTAAGCTTGTTTGTTAGACTATATAGCATGATTAGATTGTGTGATGTATCAGGGAGGGATGTCAGGAGTAAAGCACCTGCACATCCACAGCATTGTCTAGGATTTCCAGCTTCACTCAAAAGAATCTGAACATCAGTCCTGCCTGCCTTCCATACCAGTGTGGCTCAGGAGCTTGGATGGGACAGATAGGAGAAAGTGTTTCAACCACACCTCCCTGAGAAGATGCCCTTTAGTGCCCTCTGACAGAGTATGCTGACATTTGGAGAAGAAAATGAACACTTGGATTTTCAGTCTGGAAGATCTATGTGGCTAGGAAATTCCAAATAGCCAAAACCAAGGAAAAGAAGGAAATTTCAAAGTCTTGTTTTCTTAATTGTTGCAATTAATATTAGCATGTCAGGTATTGTGATATTATCTATTTGCATTTCTAGCTGTGTTTGGTTTCAGAAAATCCTATTCTTGGATCTGGATAAAGTACAAAGTCTTTCTCCATCAAATAGCACAGTATGGTTCTAAGCAAAGTTTTGGAGAGTTACCATTAAAAAAAAAAATATAGAAATTATCATTAAAAAATTGCTTATGGAACTAAGACCTGCCAAGACACAGCTAAATGTAATTGTTTGTGATAGGTGTTTATGGGAGAAATGAAAGTTAATTGCTTAATTACTGGATAAGCAGAAATGCTCAGAAATTAAAAGGTTACAACTTGAGTATGCGAGCTACTTAAAATGACTGCAGCATGGTTCTGTCCAGTGCAGGAAGTCTGTGCCTATCCATCTTAGATGAAAAAGGTCGGTGTAACAAATCAGCAGATGGAATGTTTTGAACCTCCAGCACCTGTGCAGTGCTTGGCATCCACACAGAGCAGCCACTCCAGGTGCTCTCTCTTTGAAGATGATCAGCTCCAGACCCCCACTTTCATCTTGGTCACATATCCAATTGAAAAGACCTTGACGTAACTGTGTCTGTTCACATTTAAAAGAGAACTGCTCAAAAGCTGTTTAAATAATTTGTGTGTGCATGTAAGAATCTCAAAGCTTTGGCCGTACCAATTAATTTGTGAAGCAACCACACAAAGTGGGTATGATCCTAATTCACAGAGGAGTTCAATGGGGCATGGCTAGTGAATGTTTTCCTTTGTGTTAGTTCTGTGTCAGGTAAAGGGTCAGTCCTTACCAGTCCCCATGAATCACCTCAGTGGGCTGCCTAATGTCCACCTGCTTTGTCTTTCAGTGACACAGATCAGAAATGGCACATTTGCATCCTCAACACGCTGCCCCTCCTTGTTTGCTGAGTGTTGCCCAGAGACAGCGTGGTGAGGAAACCTGCTGGGCTGCACTGGCTCTGTGTTCAGTGAAATGAGATTTGTTCCCCTAACACATGACCATTTTCTGGCAAGGAGGAGATCCAGGAACATATTTACATGAATGTCCAAACTTTGAACCCGTCTTGGTAGTGTCTTTTTGTTGTTGCATGTTGAGCTAAGCTTTCAGCTGGTGGCTCTTCTCTCCACTGCTCCCAGTCTTGCAAGTCCCTCATCAGACTTTCTCCTGGGAAACTTTGTAGTTCTCTCTCAAGTGTTCCTTTTAAATACAGGTATCTATGGACCCCTCAAACTCTCTGTCAGCCTCCTCCTTTTGCTGTGTTTGAAAAAGTCTTATCATTCCTTTTTATACCTTTAGCAAGCTGCTTTTCATTTTCTTGTACTTTATCGTAATTTCATGTCCACTTTGTCAGATTTTGTACTCCTTTCCATCTTCCTTAACTCCACATTGTTTGAAGAATTTCTTTTTACATCTTGGAAGTGCTACACAGTTTAATTGTGTTGGCTTACTTTTTCTTTTCCTTTGAATATCTTTTAGTTGATGCTGAGCCTGCTGTAGAGAGTCTTTAAACAAACATGTCATCTACAAGTGCTTTACTGGTTTTACCTGCTGATTTTCAACTAAATTCCTCACTTTTGTGTAGTTCCCCTTTTTAAAGGTAAACATTTCATTTGGAACATTCAATCTACGTAGATCTTCTGAAAACCTGAGATACTTATTTCTCTTTCCCTCCCTGCCATGAACTGTTCTGGCATATGTGCTGCTTAAATCTAGTATAATAGCATTTTACTAATTAGCTCTTTCCAAGATGCATTTGTTGCCAGTATTTTTATTTAAAGCCAGGCATTCTAGTTCATCTTCCCTTCTTTTCAGATCGCTGCCATTTGTACAGAAATGGTTTTAAGTGTGGTCATGGGGTAGCTACCTATTTTTGTGTGTCTTTGTGTGTATTCACCTTATTTAATTGGGCCTTCATGGGTAGGGACTGGGCTTCTCTGTTTTCCACTTATCTCCATTGTTCATTCCTATCTTCTTTTTATTAAGAGAGATTTGAGAGCTTCAACCAAACTGTCTGTTCCTCCGTACCTCTCACGTATTCCCAGTCTTTAATTTAAAATTTCCCTGCAACTCTTAATTCCATTAAGTCACAGGTCCTTTCTGGCTAGTTTACATAGATCTCATTTTTTCCACTTGGATACACTCTTCTAAATGGGTTTCCCCTTTTCTAACAAACCCAGCAATGTCTGTAACAATAGCCTTGCAAGTTTCAGATATTTATTTGGCATACATAGAACTATTTAATATCACTTATCCTTCATCTCCAGAGTTTGAAGCACTCTCCCTTGCCTGCCCACTTGTGCTCTTCCCTTTGTGACAGTTAATAGCACAACCAGTCTTGCTGGAAAGTTGCACCCAACTAGTATTAGGAAATGCTCCCTGCTGCTTTGTAAATCCCTAGTGCCACCAATAACAGGAGAGAAGGAAGACAAAGGTGGAGAAGGTGGAGGAAGAGGCGGCAGAGGAGGAGGCGTTCCAAGCAGACAGACTCTCAGGCAAGTGAAATGCAGCCAGGTAGGTCACACACACTGCTTAACAAGGTCACATTTGTTCATAGTGAAATTTAGCCCACTCAGAGTTGGTTTGGAACATTGCCATTTGCTGTTCTGGTGGGAATTTTGCGTTCCTTGGACATTTCAGCCTCTTGCTGCATTTTGAAAGTACTTCTGAGGCAATCAAGCAGCCCCAGCTGTATTTCATTTCCTCTCTTTCTTTGCTGCCGGCAGATACTCACCTGACCCATGACCAAGCAAAGAGCAGGGTATCACATCAGACTCATTGTGCTGCTAGACCCTTCCACAGTGAGTGCCAGACAGGCAGATTTTGTATTTAGTGTTCCTCTGTCCTTCAGTTTCCTGTCATAAAGCACAGGGACCAATCAAAGCTGTCACAGTGAACAAGATGAGCACGGGCTGAGGGGCAGAGATCTGCTATATGCACGGATACGTGTGCAAGGAGAGTAAGTGTAACATCCGCTTCCCTATCTAGGTGCTACCCAAAACTCTGCACTGCATCTGGCTGCCATGCTGGGCTCCCTCTGATCCATGACCACAACACTGTGTGTCAGATGTCACTCCAGAGCTGCACAGCTCTTTCCCAGGAGATAAGCGAGGGCTTTTTTTTTTTTGCCTACACAACAGCTCTCCTGAGCTTTCCCATGCTCGGAGGGAGGGTGTGAGGGAGGAGATCTGGCTTCCTCCCTGTCCGAGTGCCAGCCCTGTGGACCTGCCATGGCACTGCTGGGAACATCCAGGGGCATTATGCAATTTGCAGAGGCGTTTTTTTTTTCATGCAGCCTGGCAAGGCAGCTTCTGATAATGACTCTCTCTTTGTTTGTAGCACACAGTCAAGCTCATGATCTTCCCTCCAGTGCAGGCAGCCCACAGTGTTATGTCCTGCACTGCTGTGGTGAGCGTGGGGCTGTGCACAGGACACAGTGCCCTGCAGCGCTTTCAGCAGTGAATCACCTACTCTAAGTGCTAGTTAGTCACAAATCATTAATGGCCTAAAAGTGCTGGAATAAGCTAGCTTGGCAGCGGTGGAAGTGCAGGTTGTGTCTTTTTTCAGGAGTCATGGGAAACCCTTCTTAAGCCTGTTTTTAAACTTCTTGATTTTGCTTCTGAGTAATGGCACTGACTCCATTTTCTAAAGGTCACAGGAGAATTCACTTCTACCATCTCCAAATAGCATGACAAATGTTCCTCTAACAAACTAACGAATCATTCAACACAGTGCACTTAGCAATTACCTTGCCATAAAGGTATTTACAACAGGTACAGTAAGATAAACCAGTTTGTTTCCTATTCTTTTTCAAAAGGAAAAAAAAGATAGAGAGAATGCTGTAGCCATTTTGTGCTGAGTTTGAGGCATAAATATAATTTGATGTCTTTACTCAATGTTTTCACGGGTCTTAAAAGATGTTTTAATAGGCTTAAAAGTCTATTTATAGATTATGCCTTTTAAGAGATTGCAAAACATGCCCCTGTACGCTGTGTACATATTTAAATTGCATCCACATTTAAAGCTGTCCATAAAATATTAATTCAGCACGTTTTCTGGGTGCTCCTTCACATGTAGTCTTTATTTACATGATCCTAGGCTATTTTCTCCCCGGTATCATTCAGCCTCCTGCATGAAAGGTTTTTTTTTTTCCCATTTCAGACTCAAATTCTTTTCCAAGATGGTGGGCAAAGGAGTCAGCCATGCAAAAAAAAATTAGAAGCAAAGGCTACAACATGTTACTGAAAACAAATCTGTTATTAGCACAAATCTGGGTCCATTTGGCAGGAGGGAAACAAAGCCTACACCAGCAGCAGAGTGCTTGCTGGCTTATGGGTTGGAAATACAGTGTTATTGCAAATCTGGTTAGACCAGTGTGCACCTGCCTCCCTGACCTCTTCCACTTTGGCAGTCTTTTCTTTGATTTTTTTTTTTTTGTCTGAGAGGCTCATGTGGGAGTGAACAGTGGAAGCTGAACTGCCCCTCCAGCCCTCAAACTGGTCCCAGTACATCCTGGTGCACTGGCTAGGTGAGGTGAAGGAGAGGTTTCATCACTCTGACATGTTGGTAAGTACAGTCTGGTTGAATCAGCCAAGTATATTTCACCAGCATGAAATAAAAATGAGGAGAACAAGGAGATATAGCCACATTTAATGTGAAGGATGTCTGTGGCTATGTAAAGGGCAGATGATCGTATCTCCTTTTGCTGCAGAGGAGGAGGCAGAGGAAGTGTAGCAGCTCTTTGGAGTTCATATCCCAGGGAAAGAATCCTTTTTTTTCTTGGGGATGGGGACTCAGAAGTAGCCCCAGGCCAAAGTCAGCATATGCACACAGGATTTCCACTTCAGTTTGAAAGTCTGGGTGACTTTCAGTGCTTCTGCTATGCCTGTGCAAGCAAAGCTGCCCTCTGTTAGCTTTCTTTAGTTCACACACAACTAACGAGAGGGAAGGTGTTAGTAAAGCATCAGAAATGAGTGCAAAGGAGAAAGGATCGGTGGCTCTGCCACCAACTTCTTGTGCAGTCTTGTGCATCCATTTTGAACCCAGGATGTGGAAACAGCAGTACTTTGCCTCACCCATGCACTGTTGTCCTAAATTATTAAATCTTCCGAGGGAGAAAACTGCCTATATCCAGGTTAATATTACAGAGTGTAGCCCCACAGGGCACTTTTTCCTCTTGTTTCCTGATGTTGCATCTAAGATTTGCAATGACTGTTCATGCAGGGTAAACCATGACATCTTTGTGTTACGTGCATTTGTGTCCAACCTTTAAATGTTATTTCATTCCCTGGGGGGTGTGTGTGCTGTTATCAGGTGAATGAAATGTCCCTGTCCCCTGGTAATTATTCATTAGGTAAGAATTAATGTGTGTGTGCGTGCAGGGCTGGCAGCTGCAAGCGGATCTCACAGGAGAGCTCTGCGAGCCAGGCTTATGTCAGCTAGGGATGAGTGATTAACTGGAGTAAAAATAACAAAGAGCTAAGATTGGTAGTCCAAAAGTTAACCCAAAACCTTTTCCGTTCATCCCAAGGCCAAAGTTACCATTCAAATCAGAAGTCTATGAGTGGATTTGCACCTATGTCTTGACCAAATCACAGATCTGCACTAAGGCAGATCTGCCCTATTTGGAACCCAAATCCAGCTGCTCCCTCTGACTGTTCTACCATACTCCCCCGAGGTCTGAAGGATGATTTCAGCTTCTTGTGTTTCTTAACACATTTGTTTCCTGTTTGGTACCTGCTCAGAAAACTGTCTCTGCAGTATTTCCTGGCTGAGTAGAGTGGCAGCTATGGATTCACCAGTTCTGACTGAAGAGCATCTGGAAGTCCAGGTGACTATGGGAACAAACTAAACAACAGCACGGAAACACATGGTGGACATTATACCAAAGAAATCAAGTGAGTGGAAAGATATTTGGCTGACAGTTAAGAGTGAACGATTGGTGAGACCCACAAATCTGAGACAAAACTCTGTTCCTCTGGGAGTCCAGGCCTGTCCTAAACAGGTTGATGTCCTGAGCTAGCTTGACACTGGTGGGATAGGCTGGACTTCGAGGCTTATTTAAAATGTGTCTGATACAGTATAGGTGCAGAACGGAGCTGCCTGGACTTGCAAGGAGCAAACCTTTTCTTGCAAGCTCCAGCAGCACAGACAAAAGGGAAGGGCACTGATGACACTGCAGCTCTCAGGGCTCCTGAAATTCTGCCTGTTGGGCTTTTCTTGCTTTCCTCCACTTCTGTTCAATTCGTCTTTGTTGGTCACCCTCATAATTATGTAAGATATTACCAGCTAAAACTACATCTGCCTCCTTAATAGATGGCTCATTATCTAGGGAGGGAAACAGAAAGGGCAAAAGCTTTTATGTGCCAACAGCACTGCTCAGATGCTCATGTGTGTTGTAGAAGGAAAGGGTGTAACCTGGCTGCCCTAACTGATTGTCAGATAGGCTGAAAGGGTCAAGGTGTAATGACGGTCAGTGTGCCTGGGAATGGGGTGAAGGCCATGCAAGGTTACTCTCTTGAAACACAAGCAATTAATTTTCCAATAAGGTCCCTCTGATGAAGCAGAGCAGAGTGAGGCAGTTCTCTTTGTTATTTAAAAGTACTCAAACAGCTTTGATCTTTCTCTCTTTTCTGGAAATGTAAGCCAGCAAAGAAGGTCTGGCTGTGTCTGGGATGATGTATTGAGCCATGTGATGCTGGCCTTGCAAAGAGGTGTAGCCCAGGCTGCTGTTCTCCATCCTGCGTCATTCTGGAAAAGGCTCTGAATATTCTGGTTACTGCTGTGATGCTGGGTACCCTGACAGCTCAGGAATGCCATGACATCACTCTTTCTCATAACCATGGCCTTTGTTCACTTTTGGTCATTCAAGATATTCCACTATGAGTGAAAATTAAACAGCAAATGAGAAAGAACAAGGTCTCCTAGGAAAACTCCATTTCTAATGACCTTAAAATGTAGACATATATAACCACACTAGCTTGAAAGCAACCCTTCAACCCTGGATATTCTTCAAGTGTCAGATATATCTCATCCAAATCAGTATCTTGTGGCAACCAATGCCAGATAATTTTTTTTTTCTTACTGATATTTAAAACAAACACTTCTTTTGAACCCAGGCCAGAGCTGTATTGGTGTCAGGTACCAGGCCCAGTTTCAGCAGAGCTTGTGGCAGATATGTACAGATCTAACTGTGTGCTGGTGGGTTTCATGCTGCTGCCTATGCTAGCACGAGATCAAAATGTTGCTTTGGGCTTCTTCGGTCATAAACATCCATGAGGTTTGCCAGTTGTAGTTTCATTTCACTCTTATCTTTTTCTCACTTCATTTTGTGCATTTCCAGCAGATAAAATCTAAGATTCCAAGCTCCATTTTGTGATAGTTTTAGGATTAACTTCTCCATTTATGTGAGATGACCCTGGGTTTTGGTAGTAAAATGTGCCAGGTTGGAGGGAGAGGGAAAGAGAAGACTTCTCAGCAGGGGGTGAGTGCTGATGACTTTAACAAAGTCAGGGTATAATATGGTGTTCTGCTGACTTCTGCCTTCTTTAATTACCCTCTCAATTCAGAAAAGCTGAACCGTGCCTCACCAGCTCATTATGTCCCCCAGAGTTTGCTCTCCCCAACAAATAGGTGCTTTCTCTGCAGTCTCTGGAGGCTCTTTGTTGCTGCTCTGATACATCAGATGTGTTTGTTTTGCACATTGATGTTTGTGTTTTCCGCACTGCTTGTGTTTTCCAATTCCTAGGAGCAGTGATGCTGCTGCTGAATTGTCAGAATCGTGGTAGGCTGCTGACTTGAGGTTACTGTCAATGGCCTCATTATGTTAACAAGGGATATTTTAGGAAATACAAAAGATGTGGCATTTACCTTCTTGAGAGAGGAGAGAAGAGAAAGAGAATGTGTGTAGATGAACTGATTTACACTGCAGATCTCCTCCACTGTTCAGGTTAGAAATGACTGACTGGCTCTCTCCACAATATTTGCTAGCATGAGCAATGACGGCTTCTGGTTCATATTCCAGTGTGCTTGGCTCACTTGCCATGCAAGGCAATGGCACTCTTCATACTGAAGAGCTCCTCTTCTCTGTCATGGGGCATATCTGGGTACCTGAGACTTTACAGGCACAGCAATAGGATAGGAAACAACACAGCCTCTTCATGCAGATGTAAATCAGGGCTGTTGTGGTCTTGCTCCCTCCTTAAAGCCGGCATTAGCATTGGTGTGGCTGGACTGCCAGTCAGTTTGGGAGAGCTGGGAGAGAAATGATACAGTGAGAAAAAGGTAATCAATACCTCATACACTTGCCTTCTGGAGGAACACAGCTAGGTGGGGCCAGGACTAAGAAGAATTGGCACCCTAGTCTCCTCTGCTCAGATTGGCTTTCTCTCTCCCAGTATTCTTGAGAGAGAATATCAAAGAGGAGGATATTGCCTGCAAATCTGTCTTAAGTGAAATGGAGACCTGTACACAGTCCTCACCTCTGAATCAAAGGAGCAAGTTCATTCTCTTCCTCTCCGTAGTCAGGGTAGTTGGCATAGGCATTATCAAAGGAAATGTGGTCCTTTCCTTAAGCTTGTCAGCTCAGTGGTGTTGTGTAAACACAGATCAATAAGGTGACGCAAATCCTATCCTATTACCAGTATTCAGGAGCAAATTAAGCCCCTTTATGCTTAGCATATTATCATTTCATGCATTTACAATTGAAGTCTTAGATAACATTAACTATTTTCAAGGTCACTCTTAAAATTGTCTCTTTATAACAGAGTTTGCAAGCAGTGCAGTGTGGCTTTGTCACTAAGAGAAACTGCAGACAATTTAACAATTGGACAGAATATTTCCCTTAAGAGAAAAATAATTTCCTAGGCACAGTGAATGCTGACAATGAAGTTGATAGTGAACTGAATACAACTGGGATTTTTACTTTGTTTTTATTGCTGAAAATTTATTTTAGGTACCCTGTTCTTCCAGAGACACTGAGTAGATGATAGTAGCAGAACTACAACAGCGAAGAACCATACATGCTGAATGGAGTGACCAGATTTCAGTACCTGTCTTTGACAGACTTTTTTACATACAAAATACTGAGAGAAGCAGAAAGAAACTCGAAATTCTACCACAAAACATCACCTGTGGTTTTATTATTTGTTACTACTTTGCCTTATGTCCAGCTGACAGAGACCAGCTGGATGCAACAGGAGTGCTGTCCCCTCAACCGCTGGAGGGCTCGCAAAGCAAAACCATCACCCCGCAAGGAACAGGATGCAGAGTTGGGTCCCCTTTCGCTGGAGTAGGTGCCACTGCCGAGAAGTGGTGGACAGGCCACAGCTCATTGACTCCTCCACTGCTNGGTCCCCTTTCGCTGGAGTAGGTGCCACTGCCCGAGAGCTCATTGACTCCTCCACTGCCGAGAAGAAGTGGACAGGCCCCTTTGATCTGCTGTTACCTGTATGCCTCAACCACAGTTTGGTCAGAATGGCTAAATGGATCATATGCTTGTGCCTGACCTTACAATGTATGGACCAAGAAGCATTATCTTTAAAGGTACACCCTAATTCATCCCACAAGGGACAATCATTTCTATTTTTCTTTCCCAAGGCAGCATGCAGGAAAGTTCATTAGTAGTCACCATAACACCAATCACTGTGCCTGGGAGTTACAGCACAAGCAAGAAAAAGCCCTTAAAACACAAAAAGCTGAGATTTCAGGGGTTTTGGTGAGTGGCCTGTTTCTGAATACTGAGGCTTCCTACTGCCCACATTTTTCAGTCCTGTCAACTAGAAACTTGTGCTTTTACTTTTGGTATTAACTATTTAGGTTCTTAGATATTGTTCTGATTCCCAAGAAGATAGGCTTCCTGGAAAACACCTTATATCACAACATCTGTGGTAGAAACCTTGTTTAAGCTACTGAATGATAGTGCAGAAAACCACAGGAGTTAGGTGGGAAATGTTGCAACACCCCCGCAATCCTTTCCCATTTTCTAACAAGCTCTCATTTGCTCCCTGGTTACAAGATCATGAAGCAGTTTTCTTCTTATTTCTGAAATATCAGCAAACCCTCCTCCACAGATCTGAAAATGTTTTGAATAATAGAATGAAGGGTGGTATTTTTCAAGCTTGTCTGAGAGAACAGAAAAACTCATCCCCAAGGCAATGAAAAGGGACTGGATCTCTACATCACCTGGGCAGCCCTTGCTGGGACGTTATGGCTGGGAATTTTCAGGCTGTCACATGCCAATTGAGAGTCTTCCTGGGAATTCTCAATCCTTGTGCTAGGCTTTTAGATTACTTTCGTTCAGGTTTTGGAGGGGCCTCTTCAGCATTTGTGCAGCTTTTCTGTGATTCAGTCTGCCTTCAAGCCATCCAAGAAGTGGTCAGGTTAGCAAAGGCCATCACAGAACTCAAAAGATAATTGGCATTGCTGTGTCTGAGTCATCAGATATCAAGGTATGACTGACAAGTGGGCACCCCAGGACAGAATTCAAACAAGGTCTTGCTTGTACAGTTGTGTTTGCTGTCAATGTCTGCATATATATAAGAAGGATATTGAGGTGCTAGACTGGGTCCAGAGAAGAGCAATGAGATTGGTGAGGGGGCTGGAGGGAAAGTCTGATGAGGAGAGGTTAGGGAAACTGGGGGTGTTCAGCCTGAACAAGACTTAAAGGGGACCCTATCACTGTCTACAGCTACCTAAAAGGAAGCTGTAGTCAGGTGTGGGTCAGGCTCTTCTCCCAGGCAACTTGCGACAGGACAAGAAGGCATGGTCTGAAGCTGTGCCAGGAGAGGTTTAGGTTGGATATTAGGAAACACTTCCTCACAGAAAGGATGATTAGGCACTGGAATGGACTGCCCAGGGAGATGGTGGAGTCACCATCCCTGGAAGTCTTTAAGAAAAGATTGGATGTGGCACTTGGTGGCATGGTTTAGCTGATGTCATGGTGCTGGGTCATGGCTGGACTTGATGATCTCAGGGTTTTTTTCCAGTCTCAGTGATTCTGATTCTGTGATGTTAGCTGAACCAAGAGCCTTGATGGTGAGGAAGGTTTTAAGCAGTCCAAATATAAAGCATATCCTTGGGGCCCTGGCAAGGATGCAAACTTCTCTCCCACACAACCTCAGTCACTCTTGAAAAGCCAAGTTCTTGCATTTTAAAAGGCAAAAATATTAGAGCAACAGCAACAACAAACATTAAAATCAGATGTTAAATGGTTACTAATGATGTTACCAATGTGTTGTTTAATTAGGAGGGAGAAAGGAGCACTCAGCACTCTTCTTTTTTTTTTTTAACCTATTCAATGATTATTGATGGGACTTAAGCAAACTAACAAAAGGGTTTTGCAGAGAGGTTTCTACTTTATAATAGAAAAGGCATTGTGGTGTTTGGAGGAGGGCAAATGACTCCTGCAATACAAAAGAAGCCAAAGTAGGAATCAAGTACCATCATATTTTGAAAGGTCATGGCAGACTGGTGAAGTTCCTGATGACTGGAAAAGGGCAAACGTAATGCCCATCTAAAAGAAGAGAAAAAAGGGTGACCTCTGGGAACTTCAATCCAGTCACTCTCACCTCTGTGCCTGGCAAGATCATGGAGCAGACCCTCCTGAAGGCTCTGCTAAGGCAAATGGAAAACAAAGCAGAGGTGATTGGTGGTAACCAGCATGGCTTCACCAAGGGCAAATCATGGCTTTTTGTGATGGTGTCTGTGCTAGTTTGAGGCAAATTAGAATATTTTAATGAGAAATTATATTTTAGGCTCTGAAAAGGAAACACTGGTGCTATCTACTTAGCATCCCCAAAGCCAACACAAAGGAGGGAACGGGAACCTCTCCTCTGAGTGGGGACGGGGACAGGGACGAGCAGGGGTAGTAGGAGGAAGGGCATATCCTGCCCTCACTTGCAGCAGCTCTGCTGTGCCGCGCCTGTTGTGCTGCTGGGGTTGAAAATAGCCCTGCTAAAAAAACGGGCTGTGGTTTGGGTTTGGATGTGTGCGCCAGCCTGGATCAGCTCCGGGGCACAGTCCCACCACCGCTTGCACCGACCTCAGCAGAGGAGGTGATTTTGGGGTGGAGGAAGCAAAGGGCGACGGAGCTGGCTGGCAGGGTGTGCTGAGCCGCCGGGAGGAGGGGAATTCCTCACCTCCCCCTGTCAAACAGTCATGACATCAGTGATGGCGTATAGACCACCTTCCTGCCAGAGAAGCCTGCAGGCCGCCTCGGCGCGCCCTCGCCGGGGCCAGTGGTGGTTCGCGTCCGCAGCCGCAGGGTGTGACGCACTCGTTGCGTTCTCCCGGCCCGGCCGCGCTGTTGCGGCGACAGCCTGCTGCGTGCCCTGCCTGGCGGCTCTGCCGCCGCCGTGACGGAGACAACGCAGGCGCTGATGGCAGCCGGGCTGCAAAACGTGCGGCTGCCTCCGGGAAGTGCAGGCAGTGCCCTCCTCCTCGAGTGACAAGTGCAGGGACCTGAGCCAGGCCTCTTGCGCCCCGCTCACACAAAGCGGGCCCGACCCTTCAGACCAACGGTAGGGACTCGTTCGGTAAATTAAGCCACCAGTGTCTGGAGGTTGTGCTTTAGTCAGTCTCAAGCTTCAAGGCTTGAGAGAAAACACTGGGTTATGCATTACAGCTCACACCCTACAGGAGACCACGGTAATGATCTGATACTCTACCGGTCTTCAACTCGAGTCCACTGGCCTTCAACTCAAGTCTGCTGGCCTTCAGCTGGGATGTGGGAGCAAGCTGAGTTTTTGTTTCACTGCTAGTTGCCATAATGACCTGTCCCCAAAGTGTTTCTGTCACAGCCCTCATTGCAATTCAGGCATTGAGGCAACTGAAGTTTGAAGAGATTTGACCCTGCTTTGCTGCTAAAAATGATGTTAAATTCTAATTTGTGGTTCTTGGTACTACTACCAGTCCGTGGTCCTTAATACCTAAATGCAATATCTGAATGTTTTTGGATTTGCCTCAGAGTGGAATCCTTTCTACTCAATTTGAGAAATGGAGGCATAGCCAGACTGCCTTAGAAATAAGCTGAAAATTAACTGCAGCTCTAGATTCACATCACCATTTGACTACAGACGTGCTTTGTCACCTCATGGACATGCATGTGTTTGGCTTTTAATCTGGTCTTAAATGGCTACGTATGGTCTAAGGTAGCAGGCTTTCACAGACCTTGTATCTCAGCACAGTTTTTTTTTAGGGGTATATGGGCACTTTGAATAAAGCACCAGATGCTTATTTTGTGTTCTTAGTGGAAAAAGTGAGTCAGAAACCAAACTTTCTAAGGAAATTTGTGGTCCAAGTGAGAAAGGACCAAGGTTTCCTGAGCTCCAGCCATTTACCCTTTCTCGCCCACCCCCAAGCCTGTCTGAGATCATGCTTTCAGGTCTGCATGCACAGATCTTTATTCTTCTCCCCTCTAGGAGGTCATATATGTTTGGCAGGGAAGTCAAAGTAGGTATATCTGACTATATACCTATAGGTATATTAAGATACCTTATATATTTAATATACCTTAAGATATCTTATATATCTTATCATATTCAGTAAATGAAGATGAAATGTTCATCTGAATGTGTAGGTATGGGGACAGAAATTCCATCTGTGCAGCAGAGCAGGAGCTTGATTTTGGTCATCATTTCTCCCAACCGGCTGGTCCAGATAATTATGTAATGTATCAAGCCAAGTAATCCCCCTTAGTGTAATATGTAAATTAATGTACAACTGTGTCTTAAGGTAAAGAAGATACTGTGTGCCCTCCTTTACCTGTACTTCTGGTTAGCTTAATAGCATTAGAGGAAGCTGTGGTTGTTTTCCTTCTTCCCAGACCATGCAGCTCACTCCTGGGAATTGCTGAGTTCTTGTGTCAGGATGAGACAAGAAAGCAGAATGAAAAAAAAAGTAATGATAACCAAGCTCTGCTTCCCCACAAACAGACATCTTAAGTTATGAAGGCAAAACCCCAGGGAAGAGAGGACTCAACAAGAGGGGGACAACAGGTGGAGGAAACATGAAACACATCCTAGCTAATCCATTATGGACAAGTATTAGCACTTTATCTGCAGCACATGGCATTATATCACTGCTCCAGCTGTGGAGTCTTTGAACCATCTTGTGAAACTTGTTCAAAACCCTGGAGGAGGATTTAGCTCCTAAGGCTCTCCAACCTGTTTCAGTAGGGGGTTGTGGGCAGTTAATAATTGTTAGAAAGACAAGGCTGATAACCTAAAGCCTGTGCTGGTGTGAAGGACAGAATTAGAGTTAAGATTTAGGCCTCTTTTTATGAGCTATTATCCAAGGGAAGCCTGTTTGCCTTTTCCCCTGTGAAATACAAAGTGAAGGTGCAAACCAAAACATACCCACACGTGGGTGACTGACTTGTTTGGCTCTTGATGCCAGGCACCCACTTGTGTAGGTGTGACACCAGAGGTGCCTTTGGGATTTTATGTACTGCAAATATAGGTTGTGTGTTGTCTGACATCCTCAAGAATCCCCACGCTGAACAGCACATGCAAAACCAGAGAGCAGATGGAGTTAGAAGTTAAGAGGAAAGGAAGGGGAAGAGGAAGAGGAAGGGGAAAGGGAAGGGGAAGAGCTTTCGAATGCCGTTCTAGATAAGATGTCTGGATAGAGACACCATGGGATTATTTAAGGGTGAGAGAAAAGCTGGTGAGAGACCAGTAATGCTGTGACAGGAAGCTAGTGCTGTTTGTGAACTTGGGGAAGTAGTGTAAAGTCTTGAGCCCAATGCTGTTTTCCTCAGGAAAAAGAGTTTTTCTACCTTAGTAGTACAACACCCTCCTTCCTGCCCAGTCCTCAGACTTTAGGCATCACCTGTGTGATCTTTGCAGAGAGGATTATAGGTGGTCTCATCTGATATGTGCAAAGCAAGAGTGAGGTGTGCTTTACAGGTGAACAGATGGATGGCCAGACTGGGCTTTGACATCTGTGAATCCAAACACTTCATGTTGGAATGAAATGAGAGCTCACAGGTGGGTTTCTGTGAGACAGGGGAGAGAGTAAGCTCCAAGGTCCTGCTCTGGGAGCAGAGGGTCCAGGTAAGCCCACAAGTGCCAAATGCAGATCGTTAGTAGAGTAGTGTGGTGCTCCATACTGCCTGCTGTGAAATGAGACCCCCAAAGGACTGACAGCTGCCAGGAAATGCGCTTGCAGTAACTCTGGAGTCAGCCAGTCTTTGAATAAAACTTTCAGCTAATTGTCCTTCACTGACACAACTCAGCATGAATATCATTGGGGGATTCCTGTTTTCATAGATCATCACAGTTGCTTAATCACGTTGGATTTCTTAGGCTGAGGTGCAACTTAATTTTCTATAATATGTGCCTGACTGTATTCTTGATGTGCTTTCCTCCCTTGATTTCTATTCTTTAGAGTAGGGATAAAGAGAAAGCAGATTCCATTCCACTGACATCTCTTCTCTTCTCTTCTCTTCTCTTCTCTTCTCTTCTCTTCTCTTCTCTTCTCTTCTCTTCTCTTCTCTTCTCTTCTCTTCTCTTCTCTTCTCTTCTCTTCCTTTTCTTTTCTCTTTTCCTTTCCCTTCCCTTCTCTTCCCTTGCNTTCTCTTCCTTTTCTCTTTTCTCTTTTCTCTTTTCTCTTTTCTTTTTTCCTTTCCCTTCCCTTCTCTTCCCTTTTATTTTATTCCCTTTTTCTTTTCTCCCCTTCCCCTTCCCTTTCCACTTCCCCTTCCCCTTCCTCTTCTCCTTCCCCTTCCTCTCTTTTCCTGTCTTTTTATCTTTTCCTCTCTTTTCCCGTTTTGCAACAAAGGCAGTTACAATCTAGCTTAAATTTGCTTGCTATGGAATTAGGGTTTTGGGGGAAGAATTGAATGTTTTATTTTAATAACTGGAAACATGAAGAAATCAATGCAGGACAGAAGTTTTGAAGCTAAGAGAAAACTAATCTAAATGAGAATGTTAAAACTTAAATTTCAACTGACACAGTCTTGGTTTTTGGTTTGTTTTTTTTTTTTTCACACAGAAAATAATTTGGCAGGTTTCAAAGTATGTGTTCTCTCTCATTTAAGAAATTCAGGAAGAGCTGAGAGGGATGGAGAGACCTTGAATCAGTGGCAGTTCTTCATTCCAGTTCTGCTGTTGGCCCCTGCATCCCTACCCTGGATTTACAAAGACCTGGATGAGGGGCAATGGTTTCAAACTAGAGAAGAGTAGATTTAGATTGGATGTCAGGAACAAGTTCTGTACCATGAGGGTGGTGGAACACTGGAACAGGTTGCTCAGAGTGGTAGTTGAGGCCTCATCCCTGGAGATATTCAAGGTGATGCTCAACAGGGCTCTGGGCATCCTGCCCTAGATGAGGATGTTGCTGCTGACTACAGAGGAAGCTGGACTAGATGACCTTCAGAGGTCCCTTCCAACCCACACGGTTCTATGATTGAACCAAAAATACCAGTTATTTGTGTTGGAGATTCCTGTTGGAAGCAGATCAGGGTTTATCCTTCCTATTCCAAAATATAGCAGCCTGTTCAAAAATTAAATTACATTGAAACCTGAGAAGCAGAAGCAGTGTCTGGTTTCAGCAAAGGTCTCTTTTTGCAGGGCAGATAAAGGGGTAATGAACAAAGACACTCAGCCAAGGCTCTGAAACAGGCTTATGTAGGTGAGGGAAGGGTCCTGTTGTGGCTCAAGTGGACCTGAGATCCTCTGGAGTTGTGTTCACCCTCTTTGATAGGAGCTGCCACATGCTGAAGTCTTTGAAAAGCCAAAAGTGCACTTTATTCTCTCTAATGGAAATCGCTGCTTTTCACACATGCTGAGTTTGCATGATCAACAAACGCCAGGGGTTTCTGTAGTGCTAGTGGGAGTCCTCATATTAGCATATTTGTCACAGCTCTGAACAGAGCATGAGCATTGAAGCTCCTCAGGGTCTGGGTGAAAAATAGCAGTGAGAAGGTTTGTCATTACCAGTCTGGTAGCAGTTGCTTTGTCAAGGCCTGTGTGTCTGGTAGAGACATGGACTGGCTGGCTAGGCTTGAAGCCTAAGGAGACAGAACAGCTGAAGGGTGAGGACCAACTTACAAACCTCCAAATTCCTCCAAAGAAGGAAATGTGTCTTTATCCAGATAGGCTCCTTGCTTTAACAGCCCCTTGCAGCAGCAGCAGCTCAGACAGAGCTACTCATCCTCAGAGAAGGTCCATCCTTGTCTGCTCATGGTGCCTCCATATCTGGGCAGACAAGATACTGAGCTGTCTTGATCCCTTCTGCAAGCTGTGCCTCAGGGGCAAGACAGGAATCGTGTCCTTGGCAGAGAGCCAAGCAGTACAGTGCCTGTGCAATGAGATGGGCATCGCTATTTGCTGGAGATTCAGTGTAGTATTTCTTGTGGTTGGAGAGCAACACAGGTGATGAATCCCGGATTTGTTCTCTGGATTATGTCTTCTGTGCCTGTTGCACCTTCCCTCATCCTTTTCCTCTTTGTTGCCCTCACCCCTGCACATGGGGATGCCCCAACTTTGTCCAGTGCCCCAATAGTATGAGTATGTGGAGCAAGTCAGGGGCTTTGTGCTGGCACAAGCAGAAACTCCATTGCCATTGGTCCAAATGATTCAGCAGGTGATGTGTCTCCCAGCTATGCAGAGTGGGAGAGCAGCTAAGTCAGTCTCTGGTGAGCTAAGACTGAGGCATGCTCTACCTCCTCATAGCAATATTGGAAACAAAATGTTTAATGTGAGAAATATCCACCATCTAAATAAGAGCCATTCTGGGAGGCTTAAATTGTGTTGTAGCTGTGTGATTATTCCAAATATGACTTCATGCTACAGCACTCGCAGCACATGGGCATAGCCACAGCAACAGCAGTGGCATATGCCACTCTGTCTGGTTTTTGAAATGCAAAGCCTTGTCCCACAGAAGTTCAGACATGCCCTGATGGAAACTGCATCCCTTTGCATGGTGGTTTAAAAATAATGCTTGCACACGTGGAGCAGGCTCAGACACAAGACCTGCTTTCCCCTACTCCTGCAGTTTCCTGAGAGTACAGCCAGATGTTTTTAGACCATGTTAGGGATGTCCCAGAGAAAGAGGCTGTGGATGAGGTAGCAGAGGTGGGGCTGATCACTGGAGGTGAAGGGAGAAATGACTAAGCAGCAATCAATTAGGAGGTGGCTGCCATATCAATCTGTTATTGCACATTTGATTATCTGCTGATGATTTCTGTCATCATTCTGGTACTCATTGGAAAACAACAGTGAGAGGCTATGCTGATTTGAAACCTTACTCAATGGTTTTAAGACCTGACCAAACTCAGAGGAATCAGAGAATGGTTGCCTGCGTCTGCGTCTCGTATTGCTGTGGTTACAACAGGCAGGTGCAGTCAACTAGGATGGGGCTCCAGGATCTGTCACGTCTGGGGTGGTACAGGAACAGTGACGAGGAAGCTGTCATTATACTAAGGAGAACAAGACTACAATGTGTAGTAGCAGCTTTTAGGACAACAGAAGATGCTTTTTCACACAATTTGCTTTACACACAGTGGTGGATGAAAAAAACACTGAGAGGTAGTATCTCTGGTTCAGGAAGTCTCTGGTATTTCTGGGGAAGTGTCACTACAGGCTTTCCTGGCATTTATCTCTTCCCTAGGCATCTGTTATGGGCCACTGTCAGAGACAGGATGCCTAGCTATGACAGTCAGATAGGTTAACTGCCCTAGGGACAGCCTATCCCTGACACAGGTCTAATGCTGCCACAAAAATATCCATCTTTCTGCAGCTCATTTGTGGTTCTCTGACTGGGTGGAAGTTTTCAATGCAGAATTTTGCTCAGTGGTGGCAAGGAAGCCAGTCGCTCACTGAAATCTGGAGTGCTGGAGTGTGTCCAGAGAAGGGCTATGAGGATGATCAGAGGGCTGGAGCACATCTCTTGTGGAGACAGAGAGACTTGAGGCTTTTCAGTCTGGAGAGGAGAAGGCTCCAAGGATACCTTATTGTGGCCTTCCAGTATCTGAGGTGGCCTACAAGAAAGCTGGTGATGGACTTTGTGGGATGTCAGGTTGTGATAGGACTAGGGAGAATGGAGCAAAACTAGAAGTGGGTAGATTCAGATTGGATGTTAGGAAAAGGTTCTTCAACAGGGTGGTGAGACACTGGAACAGGTTGCCCAGGAAGGTGATAGACACCCCATCCCTGAAGGTCTTTAACGCCAGGCTGGATGTGGCTCTGAGTAACCTGATCTAGCTTGAGGTGTCTCTGCCCATAGCAGGGGGATTGGAGATAGATGATCCTTGAGGTCCCTTCCAATCCTGACAATTCTATGATTCTATGATCTTCATGCTATTGGAGTGGGATGTTCAGGGTCTGGGAAAATCTTGCTAGACCATGGTGTAGACTATTTCTGCATGGCCTGGTCCTGAGTAGGTACTAGCCAAGTAGCCTTGCCCCTAATATGTGAAAAAAGCAATGTTTCACTGACACATCACTTTTCATATGTTCCCATAGCCCTGGAGTCTTCAGACAATGGAGTCTGTTTTGTCAAGGGCTGCACAGAAGCTTCTAGGACAGTGTTTGGAAATTTGCTAGGTTTTCTGGCAAAAGATTTAGGTTGCTGAAAAAGGCAATTTGTCACTTGCATCGTCAGTGCTACGTGTTATCGATAGAGGTTGGTTTTCAAAACGAAACTGCTGAAGGAATTCAGAGAACTCTTAGCCATCCTCCAACCTTTCTGGCCTTATGTGGTGAAAAAGAATGTACAGGAGCGGGGAGGAGGTGTAAGAGAAAGTGCACAGGGTAGATTGTTTGCAGTTCAAACTTGTGTCCAAGCTATGATGATAGTCCTCAGCTGCAAGTATCCATGCCTGGCACTGTAGAAGTGCTGCTGGGTCAGGCTGCAGCCTTTCACCACCAGCCTTCAGAATTTATGCTCTAGAAGCTACAGTGAACAAGGAAATACTTCCTTTTTCATTAAAGGCACAGATATTTGTAAGGGCAGGAGGATGTGATAGTATCATAACAGCATTAGAGGGGAATTCCCATGAGGACTTCTGTTGCCTGAAGAATCCTTGAAATTTTTCGAAGTACCTGTGGGCTAAGGACCATGAAGTGGCAGTATGCCCTCCTTGGTATCTTGATGTGGAGGTGTAAAACAGCACAGCTTGTGCAGAGATTGTGCAGTATTCTGGGGTGCGTTAAGAGTAATGTGGTCAGCAGGTCAAGGGAAGTTCTCTTCCTCCTGATGAGGCCACACCTGGAGTACTGTGTCCAGTTCTAGGCTCCCCAGCTCAAGACAGACAAGGAGCTACTGGAGAGAATCCAGTGGAGGACCACAAAGATAATTAGGGGGCTAGAGCGTCTCTCTCATAAGGAGAGGCTGAGAGACCTGGAGCAGTTTAGCCTGCAGAAGAGAAGACTGAGAAGGGATCTTATAAATGTATGTAAATATCTAAAGGATGGAGATCATGAGGATGGGGCTGGGCTCTTCTCAGTGGTGGCCAATGATAACACAAGGGGCAATGGGTACAACCCAGAACACAGAAGGTTTCTCTTGAACTTAATGAGAAAATTCTTTACTTTGAGGGTGCTGCAGCACCAGAACAAGCTGCACAGATAGGCTGTTGAGGCTTCTTCTCTGGAGACTTTCAAAACCCTCCTGTGCAACCTGATCTAAGTGTACCTGCATTAGTAGGGGGGCTGGACTAGATGATCTCCAGAGGTGCCTTCCAACCGCTACCATTCTGTGATTCTGTGATCATCATCTCAGAGGCAGAACGCAATCAGTAACAAAAAAAGAACTAACTGCTTTGGGAATACATGGGGTGAACTCTCAGTCTGGGGAATAAGTATGATTTCTACTCTCTCCCATCATTTAGGTATCAGACATGAGTCAACCTCACAGAAGATGAGTTGTGCAGCCATAAAAATGTAAACTATATGATTTTCGTTACAGATGAATACTCTTCCCCAGGGAGCAACATAGTGCTTTAAAGAACTGAGAACCCTTCTTCATGATAATTTACTTTGATTTCTGCTCCAGGCTCTCATAGCTGCTGCTTGGGCAGCTTCACAAAAATGTTATCTCCAGAGCAGCAACAGGACAATAACTAATTGCAAGGGTAACCAAGAAATCATTTTCTTTTAAGAAGAAGACAAATTGCAACCAGGAAATGCTCCATCACTTGGAGAACTGTGTGCCCTATGGGTTTAGATTCAGAGGGAACAATCTGGTGCACACAAATCTATGCCAGTACCACATCTCTTCTAACATGTTTGTTTCTCCTGGACTTCTCTGATATCTCTGTTCTCCACAGGCTCTCAAGATTGAGTTGACATTCCCAGCCTCCCTTACCTATCCTCTGCGTTTTGGGACTCCTTATATATGGGCATTTGAAGAGGAGATGAGCTGCTCCACTGCCAACAGCAGCTTCTGGTGTTGCCTGAGGAATAGCAGAAGAGCTAGCACTGATGAACCACTACTGCTTTTAGACCAGCACCTACAACAAGATCCTACATATTTTACTCTGCTGCTCACAGAGCTGCAGCAGTGTCAGTAAAGCGGTGGATGTTTAAGACAGATGATGTTATAACCCCTGAACCAAGGCAATATTCTGCTGCAAGTAACACCTGCTGACAGCCTTAACTGGCAACCAGGCTGCATCTCAAGTAATTTCTATCTGATTTCCTGGCAGGATGGAAAAGGTAAACTTCATTTTCTTTAAAGTTAAAAGGACTTTAATTTTTTTAATTATTGTTTAATGTGAGTGACAAATAAGCTCCACATAGCCAGTGAAAAACTTGCTTTAAATGTCAAATCATCTACAGACTTGAACACCTAAAAGCTAAAATGTATGCTGATAGTCTTGTTCCAGTACGCTTGGCCATCAGGCTGACCAGCGTCAGTTCATTGATATTCAGCACTCTCAGACGTCTCAGAACTGTTTGTGAGTGCTCAGTGGATGTATGTTTAATTAACTAGGGAATGGCAGCCAAACCAGAAAAACTCTGCTGGGTGTGACCTGCTCCTTTCTCAGGACTCCTTGTGGGAGAATCAGTTGTTAAAATGCTCCCTTTCTGAAAACAGAGGGGAAACAAAGAGCTGGCAGGGATGGAGGGAGGACACATGACACACAACACAAGAAACCAGCTCTAAGCCAGTTTCAGTTGTGTCTGTGCAGCACTGCCATCAATGGTTGCACAGAACCATGGAGCAGTTTTCTGGGTGAGCTGAGCACAGATGAGTTGAGCAAAGATGAGATGCTGGATTGTTGCTAGCCAATGCTCTGTGTAACCACAATGGCTGATCTGCACAGAGAGGTGTGAGCCAAGGAGACAGTTGCTTTGGACAGTTCCCATATCGTCTGCAAGGGTTTGGGAAATGAGCAGAGCTGAGGATGACATGGAGGGATGGCATTGGCAGAAGTGTGGATGTGTGTTCATGAATGCTACACATAACCCAAGCTGGTGAGCTCCTTTAGTGAGCAGCTGGGCTGGTTCCTCTGATCAGTGAAGTGTGGTGGGCTCCACAGTGAACTGTGGAGGCACACACCCTGCAGCCAGTCCTCCATTGCTAGGCTTGTCATACCTGTTGGCCTTGCATCCACGTGTACATAGTATATTGCAACAAGTCACGGCTCTGTCCCTTCAAAATCCAGCTGGGTGGCTGTGGAGGGTAGAGAGGATAGGCCTCCTTAGCCTTCCTCCCATAAGGCAAACACTCTGAATGTGTCACTGCAATGGAAATCATAGAATCAGTCAGGGTTGGCAAGGACACTTGGCTTCATCTTTGCAAATGCTGTTGTGCTAAATGATGCTTCTCAGCCCTCCTCCTCTCTGCTCCCCATGCCCTGAGTGCTCTGGGGTTGGAAGTGCAGAAGTTTGAGCTGCAGCCAGAGGCAATCTGGTGAGACCTCAGCAATATTCCCCTAATTATTTATGGAGGAAACAGGAGGCTCCTTAGGCCACTATGCATAAGATGAACTTACAATCATTTAATATATACCTGCTGCTGTGATTAATGTTGCTTTGAAAGAGTCCTTATCCACTGTGAAAATGGAAATGAGGGCTTAGCTCCTTACAACAGATCCTGAATGGAGTCAGATCTCCAGCACTGGGAGTGCAGTTAGAGCATGGCAAGGATCCACATTGGCTTTCTGGCAAGGATGGGGAGGAAGAGGAGGATTAGCTGAGAAAAGGGTGAAGAAGAGCAGGCTTGGAATCCTGCCAACACAGCAGGAGTCAGTCTGGCTGAGACGGTGATTTTGAACAGACTCAGTAGTTTCTTGCAGAAATAGGATGGATTTACCTTGCTGAGGAAAGAGACAGGTTTGCTTAGGTTTCTTCTACCTCTGGTTCTCCCACTCTCAGGGGAAGATGCAGTGGTTGGCCACCGAAGAGGCCGCTAGGTGATTTCTGTCTCTGGCAGGTTGGCTGTTGGTACTCACGCACTGCCTAAATTCCTTGGGAGCATCACACATCAGGAACTTGGGTAGGAGGAAGAAAATAGACAAAGCTAGTTGAAAACACTGCTGCTACCTGGGCAGGGGTCAAAGACCACTGCTTTGGTCACACCAGTCTTCTCTGGGATTCCTTCCAATGCTGCTTTATGACATTGAACTCAGACTGCTCAGACTCAGCTCCACCCTCTCTCACCTCTCTCTCCTGGCCTAGATTATCAGCTCCTACCTTCCTGTGCTGATGATCCCATTACTCAGTAGTTAAATCCTTAAGCTAGCAGTATATGTTTTTTCTCCCAAGGTGCTTCTCACTATGTGCACTACAGCTAGTCTGGTGGTTCCTACTGCCTCCTGGTATTTCCTGAGGCATCTGTCTGTCTGTCTGCATCCATCTGTTTTCTTTCTGTTCTAAATTGTAAGCCTTGTAAAACAGGGGCTTGATGTCTCTTGTACACCTGGAAAACCTGAGGACAGAGGGTCCCCAGTTGGATCCAGGTCCTACATATGCTAACAAATGATCTATATTTCATGGCAGCAAAGCTGGTTGGCCTCTTGGGGAAGTACCCTCCCTGCATTAAAGGCCAAGTCCTTGTTACCTCACAGTAAATAATCAAATGAGTAAAGGAATCTGAAATTTTAGCCTCTATCAGAGGATTTTCCCAAGGGAGGGTAGCTCGGGTTTCTCATGGCCAGATGTTTTCGTTCTCTCCTTCCTAAAAAAGAGAGATATTTTCTTAAAGATGAACAGGTCTTTAAGTGACCTTATTTCTCCCATGCATATGAAGCAAAAAGAAGAAATCTCTGTAAGAGACAGAGCAAGGACAGCAGTCCTACACCCTTGCTGTCAGAGGGTCACCTGAACGAAGGTGATAAAGCTCAGCTCCACAGCAGGTGTTTCCCTCTCATCAGGTGGGAGCAAGCTGAGCAGTGAGGCCACAGCATGGATCACCTCTGCTTCCCCTTCTTGCCTGCCCGGGCTGCTCCCCACTGGCACACACCCAACCGAAGGTACAGCACCGCAGCATTAACCTGCTCTTGCCGTTGCACCGTATCAGCCCTCCCACACGCCAGGCACCTCCGTATGCCCAGCTCACGTGAGTCACTCCTCTCACAGCTGTGACCCCCAGGTGCCCATGGATCCTGATGAGGGAAGTGGGCTGTTGTCTGCAGAGGTGGCATTGCTAGAAGGGCACTTGCCTGGTTTCAGTGCCCTGATTGTATTTGTGCATCCAGTAGTTCCAGCCCGGACCCCACCCCGAGGATCGTTAGTGCAGCGTTAATTACTGCCCATCTCGGTGGGGATTGCGTTAGGCTGGGCGATTTACAGATTAGACTGGTGCGGGTCACTCTGCCAGGGCAGGTGAGCTGTGGTTAGTAGGACGCCGTGACACACTGCCCCAAGCAGCGGCTGCCAGTGTTTGGCAAGGCTGCTAGTACTGAGCTGTGCCAGGGCAGTGCTGGCAAAGCCAGGGCACGGCCGGGGAGTCTGGCTGGGTGCCGGGTACGTGTTCCCCTTGCACAGGCTGCAGCAAGTGGTACCGGCACAGGCTGTTAGAAAATAACTTCCCGGGATGTGCTTGCCTAAACAAGCCTCAAGGGCACAGCTTTCCTAGAAGCTTCTAAAGAAAACTGATCTCCCCTTGCCAAGACAATCTAACTACGTCACGGTAATGTTTTTGTGAGCCCAGGGACCTGCGATGTAGGTGTGGTACCATCCCTGTCACTGCCTTCTGTGAGACCTCGGGCATCCCCCTTAGCCTCTCCATCAGTCTCTACACGAGTCTGGTTATGAGGGGGTCAGGAGACTCTGGGGCCTTTGGAGTTCCCCAAGGGGAAGGTGGCTCGTGTGTTCTCAGAGGACTAATTAGTAGGTGGCATATATTTCTTGGCAGATATTCTGCTGGACTTGGCTATTCAGGCATTGCAGCCGGATGCAGCACTGCCTGTTTGTGTGAGCTATACATCGCTTTCTCAGGGCTTGCCAGTCCTTGGCCCTTCCCCTGACCAGGGAGCCACTGGGAGAGTGACTCTAGCTTCAAAACCCAGCATAGGGCAACTGCAAAGCTCTTTCTTTTCTTGCAAGAGCTTACATAAAATACGATTATGAGCTAAATGTAGATCTATGCAGCAGTTATGTAGGATTCCAGGCCTTGCACCTGTAGCATAACACATAACAGAGCCAGATAACTACCTCTCCAATGACTGCTCTGAACAGCGCACAGATCACATTATGCAGAGTGAGCTTGACACCATTTTTTGGCCAAAGCTGATGAGCGTACAAAGACTTTCTTTGCCCAGCTTACTCTTACTGCAGGTTTGTCCTCTTCTTGGAATCCTTCCTGTTATTTTTTTTACCTTCCTGTCACAGGATGCAACATTCATTACAATAATAGATCAGACTTTGAGTGGGAAAGCTCTGCTTTGCACTTGTCAAGATTTCCCAGTTTTGTTCCTGTTTACTGAGCTGCAGCCCTGACCTCTCATCTCACCCTGCCAGGTACAACGTTGTAATACGGTGGCAAACCCAAAGCCAGCAGGCTGTGTGCATACTCATAATCAGCAGGTAGAGTGCTTTCACAGGAGACTTTGATGGACAAAAGACAGAGCACGATGCTTTTAATGTGCACAGCACTTCTCAGTCACGTATCAAGGCCTTAATATGATTAGGTTTTTATATGTAGGGGTGTGAGATGTTCTCATTGAGTGAGCTGACGATGGCTAAGAAAAAACAATGCATACTCCCCACATGCATCAGGGCAGCCCTCTGGGGAAGATGTAGGTGCTTTATGCAATGCAAGTCAGACACTGGGAGAGAGTGCTGGAGAGGTTGTGCAGTTACTGTTGTTGTTCAGAACACACCTGGGCAAGACCCCAAAATGCAAGATTATCCCTGCTTTGAGTGGGGTTTGAGACCTCAAGGGATCTCCTAGGGTGTTTTGAGATGCTGTGTACTCCATCAGAGCTCTTGTAACACTATAGTGGTTGCAGCAGGACTTCCTGGTGAGAAGTTGTCACCTTGATGGTGATCAAGCTGGAGAGAGGAAACTCACTGCTGCATGACGGCACATAAAAGGCATCAGGTGTTCACACAGGTTGCTGAAACACACAGAGCAGGAGGGAACATTGCTCTGCTGCTGTCACAGGCTTGTTTCCAAAAGCATTTTAAAACAAAAGTCCTGTTACCTGGAAGCACATCTGAAGTCCTTAGTACTTTAGTCACATCTAAAACACAAATGTGGGCATCTAGTAATGAAATACCTAATATTGATCACCCAAATGTGAGGTGTAAATTAGTTGTGTAATTACTCCTGTAGTCAAAAGAGCTAAGTACCTGCAAAAGTCAGTTCCCCTTATCCTCTTAGTTGGCGTCCTAATGTGGGATAAGTCATTCTCTGAAGGTACCTTTGCATAGAGGCTTAGATAACTGGGAAAGACCAAACTCCTAAATATCAAATGGGCACAGGCAGAGGAGGAATCCCACTGTAATGATGGAGCTTCTCAGGGAACTCCACACAGGCTTCAAATTTCAGTATGGTGTTCTTAAACTGGAAAAGTCAAGTGCTTTAGTGACCCTGACTAGACAGCCTGCTCTGGCAAATGTTGCTTTTAAAATTGGACCAGAGGTGGGCCCAGCAAAGGGCACCAGATTCTCTAGTGAGATACACAGGATTCTCTAGTGAGATACAGGAGGAAGTTTGGAGGAGGACGAGCAACATCAGTGCAAATGTTTTTGAAGAGGTTTTTGTTGACTGGATTTCTGTGGGTTTTTAGCTTGTTTGTTTCCTGTTACTCTTATGTTATCAGCCTGGAAATATTAAATTATGTGACCAATGTTGCCAGTAAGACTAGCCACAACTATTATATAATGTCTGGTTGCAGTAAACATCTCAATGATTATTTCTTTGATTGCAGTGCCAGCATATCCTGTGTACAATATGTGGGTTACCAAGTAGAGTTATGTCATGACTCAGGATGAGCCAATATCATAAGCAACTGCTAATGAGCGATGGGATTTTCATCAGTTTCTCTGTATTGACCTATTTCAGGTCCTACCAAGGTGGCAGCTGAATAGAGAGGCTCCTGGGAAGGAAAATATCAGGTGGTTTATGCACTTGCTCGTGTAAGAAGGTGGGGAGCAGATGCAAGAGAGGAGTATATCACAGCAGAGGCTGAGCAGCATCTCACAAGTGGAAGTGGTCCTACGCTCACACAAAAGTGTTGCCCTCATGCTTTTACCTCCCTGCATATTGCATCACTCTAACTCAGGCCCTAAAGGGATGTAGGTGTGGAACAAAACCAATAACTTTTCAGGGGTGGTTAGACATAAGCACAGTGTCTCCAGTGCAGGAAACCCTTTGGCCACGGAAGGGGAGAGTGTGCAAGGGAAGCTTTGCTGCCTGTTCAACCCCACACTTTTCCCTTAGGCATCTGCAGTGGGCAACCGCTGGAGACAGGATATTCTGTTGGAGGCAGCTTTGGTCTCTCCCAGAGTGGCTGTTTTCATGTTATATTCTGTTAGATAGTCCAAGGCTCCTTCTGTATTAAAAATAAAAACCTTGAACTGTCACATATTTCCTCATGGAAAAAAAAATTAGTTATCTTGGGATCCTGCTTATATAACTGGAACAACTTTTGTTCTCTGTCCCACCAAAAGCAAAGCAAAAGGCTTTTATGTTGTATAAGATGTTAATGAACAGAGTTTCCTCTGAACAGAGGATGTTTGGAGCACTGCTAAAATCTCTGCCTAGGAGACGTTTGGTCCTTTGCTCTGGGGATGAGTGATTTTATGCAGCCTTTCTGAGCCATTACAAAACCACATCCCTCTGATTTTAGTAACAACTTTTGCAGACTTATCATCTGCCTTTTCCTATTTTATGATGTTGGGTTTTGCTTTTCTTTTACAGAAAAGAGCACCCAAATCTCACAGGAGGAGAATTAAGAGGCTTTATGACATTTTGAAGGGAGGGATGTTAAATTGTGCTCCAAGCTCCACCTTTCATCTGAAACAGGAGAGCAGCAAAGCATTTTCCAGGAATCACAGCCCAGACCCATTAGGAAGAACAGAATGTGAAATTATTTAAGCCATCTAAAAAGGAAAATTAGTCAAAGCTGGCAGAAAAGAAAAAAAGGGGGAGAAAAAAGACAGGTAAAAAGTGCCTTGCAGATGGGGAGATAAAAATTATAGCAAGTCACGAGCAGATTCAGGAACAAAGTGCTGGTCTCCTGACAGCCAGTCCGCCCTCTCTGCAAATATTATTCATCAAGTAACAAAGTTGTTCTCATGAATCATTGCCTTGTAAGAAATATTAGAAGGCTTGCAGCAGTGATGGAGTAATTGACTGGATTTTGAGCTTCCCTGCTCAGTGGTGGGAAAGCTTCACACAAAAGAGTGAATTGGTACCTGAACTCCTAAAATGCCCTGCAAGCAAATAGAGAACATAAGAGGTGGGCAGCACACTGGTTCTTGGGGGTTTCTTAATGCTCCAAGAGATTTTCATGAGTTCCTTTGTGACTGAGAAGCAGAAGTGGTTTGGATTTTCCCCTTTTGAAGTCTTCTTGTCCACAGTCTAATTTTGAGTGTGATTAAGGGATGTTTTAAAGAAAGTACACCCAAAAGAACCTAAAAACAACTGGTCTTTGATCTGTCTGGTACTGCAACAATGCCAGATGATGCCATGGATGAAACAGGAGCTTTCCATCTGTACAGTTTCACTGCAGTACATATTTCTGGTAGATAGCTGCCTGGTTTACTAGTGTGGTTCATGTACTGCTGGTGTGAACAGAAACAGGAAGGGGCAGGTAGGACACATCTTTGTCTGTCTGCCTCGGCCTATGGGCTAAGAGGAGTTCAGTTCACTCTGCTGTGCAGGGAATAGCTCCTTACCATTGCTGTGCTGGGGCTGGGGGGAAGCAGATAGGTATCAGTGCAGCTGCAAAACTGCCCCCTGAGGTGTGTGTCTCCTGCATCAGCAGCCTCGTGGGTAGGAAGGATGCCACTCTGCTTAGCTCAGGGCTGGCTGGGGTGGTGGGAGGGCAGATTGCCTGGCTGAGCATGTTCTGCAAGAAGCAGATGCTAACCAGAGTTACTGAAAGGTAAACTAGAGCTATTCTGAGTACCCTGGGAATCCTGGGGTGCATAACCACAGCTTGGGAAGGATGCTGAATCCATCCTACACTGGCATTACAAAGTACCATTAGCTTTATCACCCAAATATTCTTCACTGTAATATGCAAAGTTGACTATTTTCCACACTCATTCCACATAACTACTATGCTCACCACTGCCTATAAGGTTCCTGTTGAGCATCTTAGGTTATAAATGCCTTGAGAGAGAAATGTTTTTTTGGGGGTCTGTGTTTATCCAGTATCTGGCTTCTTGCCAGTCTGGCCAAAGTCTGAGGTCCCTTAGTACCTCCACAGCACAGAGAAAGATTAATCATAACATTGCTCAGCTTCTTGCATATCTGGGTAATGAATCCTTCCCATAGTACCAGTGCATACAGGAGATCAACTGGCAGGGTGTGACTTTACGGTGCCTCAGCACAAAAAGTCAACATACATTTTTTTCATGCACATTAAGCATCAGGTATGATGTGCCAGTTTCGAAGTGCACTAAACCATCTCCTGTGCTGTGATTGAGCTTTCCACAAGAAGCACTTTGCCAGTGCTTTGTTTGTGCTCTGAGCATTGCTGGCCCCTTTGTATAGGTGGGAAAACTGAGATGTGGGGTGAGGAGAAGACCATTGCCAGTATGCAAGTGAGGGGGAAAAATGCACTGTTCAGACCTTTATGCCCCATTCAGGTTCTGCTGGCTGCCCTGTGGCTCTCATCAGTATCCCAAGTCCTTGAAGCTTCCCAGGTATGGTTGTGCCGAGTGTAGTGGAGCCTTCAGCTGCTGCTGCAAGCAGGCTGGACAGCAGCATGTGTCATAATGGAGCTGTCAGGATTGACTTCCCTGCAGCTGTATTGCCCCAGCTGAGAAGACCCTGCTGGTGGTGCTGGCAGTAGAGGTGTCGATGGAGAATTTGAAGACTCAAGGAATGAGAGAGGAGGTTTGTTGTTGGGAAGGCCTAACACATGGACTGACTTTCTTTTGGAGGGAGTTCTTGATGTGGGTGTTGCAAAGAAGCTTAATCTGTTTTGTGTTACTTGAGTCACGAGGGATCAGTGCTTGCAGGAATAAACGTGCCAGTAGTAGCACGAGTGGGTGGGATAGGAAAAATATTTGGGGTTGGTGCCTTCCACCTCCGGCTGAGGCTTGGCCCTGTCGCCTCCCCCTTCCCTCTTCCTCTCGACCACAGCAAAGGCTGCTTGGCTGCTGCTAAGGGGGAGCAGGTGGAGGCGTTACCTCAACACATTGCTCATGTGCAAATTAAGCAGCACCATAAACAGGGAGGCTGCAGTAAATGTGCTTTATCTGCTGTGACAGAGTCCCACTGAATGGAGTGGGAGCCAGGTGAGAAATGCTCAATCCTGAGTCAGCTGTCTGGCAATTCTTTCCAAGGGACTCAGGCTGCATCTTGCCAGTTTGGGTTAATGGAGTTGCTACAATGCCAGATTTAATGCCTGGTTGTGGTCCTCCCTTTCACTATTTCCTACACCTCCTTCTGAAATGTGACACGCAGCACTGACCACTGTAAGGGCTATGGGGAATGTTGATGCCTGAAAGCTTTGGTTGTCTTGCAGGTCCTGAGAGTGGCTGGGTGCATTCTTGGCCCCAGTTTTCATTGGGTTTTTTTTTTCATTTTGCACCATTTTGATCTAGTTCATCTACATCCACTTCTCTTTTCCAAGATCTGGGGGTTTCTGCAGTGTGGAGAGCCAGGTCTGTCATCATGTTATGGGATGTGGGTAGGAGCCACAACCAAACCAATGCAGCTGCATTATCTCCCTGTCCACCCTGGGAGGAGCAGCTGCTATCTTTATATAAGAATGTGGGTGTCATTGATAAATCAAAGGTCATCCCCTATTTTGGGAGGTGGAGGCTCAGGTGGAGGAAGGAGAAGCTTACAGCCAACATCTGACTCTGCCTGCTTTTAATTATCTAATGTGTCAATGCACAAATATCAGCTCTGCTGACCTCAAACATGCAAAGATTTCCATGCAAAGAGGACACACTGGCATTCTTCTTTCCTCCTTCTGTCAAAGCCTTCAGGGAACATGGTTTGCATTTGTCTTTAATCAGAGTAACTGCCTTGAGGTAACCTGTAGGACTGCAGGAGCTGGGTTTGAAGAGCACCTCACAAGCTACTCGAAAACTGAGTCGGGTCCTGTCAGCTGGATCACTGTGGTAGAATACAGTCACAGAATCCTGCAGTAGCAAATGATCTAGGAGTGAAGCACTGAGTGTGAATGGAGATATGATGGTGAGAGTTGGGCAGAGGGGTTCAGTATGGCTGTGAACAACTCACTGGTAAGATTGCAGCTTCTTCCATTTCATGGCCTGGCCACTGCTTCCCTGAGAAGGATGGATAAGATAATATCCCTGGGTGTGATGGCAGGAAGGCATCTGGATCTGGATGCGATGAGTGTTTTTCTAAGCAAGGATTGCTAGCACTTGCAACCCATGTCAGAAACTTCTCTCAAAGAGGGCCTCTGTACACTTTGCAGAAACACAGAATTATACAGGTGGAAGGGACCTCTGGAGAACACCTGGTCTGATTCCTCTGCTAAAGCAGGTTCACCTAGATCGGGTTGCCCAGGACCACTTCCATGCAGGTTTAGAATACGTCCCGAGTCCCCTTCCCCCCATGCTCCACTTTATTTAATGCCAGCTGAAATGTTTTAAACAAAGCAGAGAGGCTCAGCCCCCTTGTACTGGTTGGATAGGTGCTATGAATTAGTTGGCAGATTTTAATCCAGTAAAGCCTAGTTAACACTGTCCTTGTGCAGTAAGCTGATTATGATAAATAGGCATGCTGTGTCTTTGCAGACGCCTGAAATCAGATCAACCAAATGCAGTGAGACTGGCCAGGTGACTTTTTCTTTTGTTCTTGTTGTTGTTTTTCTTTTTCCCTTTCAGCTCCCCCAGTGGTAATGCTGCCTTGGTTTTGCACTGAGGTCTGCTCAGGGTGCAGGGTTGGCAACTGGCTGCTGTCCACCCACTGAGGTCACTGAGATTAGAGGAGCTTCTGGAGGAATGCTGTGAGCTCATGTGAACCCTTGGCAGCTGCTGAGGCAGGGGGTGACAGCAGCAGGAGGTGCATGAAACTGAGAAGATGTAACTGCAGTAAACCCAGGTTCATCCTTGCTGCTCCTATTAGCAATATGCCCTCTGCCTGGAGGGCTGGGGCACCTCTCCTATGAGGACAGGCTGAGAGATTTGGGGTTGTTCAGTTTGGAGAAGAGAAGACTCTAAGGAGACCTTATTGTGGCCTTCCAGTATCTGACGGGGGCCCATAAGAAAGCTGGAGAAGGACATTTTAGGATGCCAGGTAGTGATAAGACTAAGGGGAAGGGTTCCAAGCTAGAGCAGGGTGCCCTCACCGTGAGGGTGGTGAGATACTGGAACAGGTTACCCAGGGAGGTGGTGGAAGCGCCATCTCTGGATGTTTTCAAGGCCAGGCTGGATGTGGCTCTGGGCAACCTGATCTAGTGGAAGCCCATAGCAGGGTGCTTGAAACTAGATGATCCTTGAGGTCCCTTCCAACCCTGGCAATTCTGTGATTCATATGCATGAGACAGGCCATAAGTGGGCGCTTTGCCCTGTTTCTTCCTGTTTGACAAGTGTGGGGAAGCATCTGGGTCCCTAGAAAGTAAAATGTGCTGGTACATCAAAGGTCACATTCCTGGGTTTCACAGCTGGTGCTAAGAATGTCCATGTGCCACTGATCTGATGTGCAGGACGTGAGTGGTACACCAAAGTTATGCCCATGAACAAGGAGGCTCAGTAGGGCTTGGGAGTCCAGGACTTGTGTGGAACCTCTGGAACCATCCTGGTTTGGGATGTCATGTCCTCATGGTCTTTACAGCCTGTCAGTGTGAGAGTATTTTCTGCAGTTCTCCAGGTGTGTTCTGGGACACCCCAGGCCAGCAGGGAAGGTTTCCAGTCTCAAGTAGGTCTGCTGAGTGAGTATTTCAGCATTTCATGTCTGAATGCAGGCTCTGTTGAGCAGTGTGGAGAATAAAGCTCCCATTTAGGATATTGCTGCTGCCTAAGAGGCTTTAGGGATTGTTAAAACTCTTGTCTCTCAGGAAACAGTCTGGCTTCATCTGTTGCAAATTAGAGCCACGGGACAGCACAGAGGCCCAGGGTGAGTGTTTGCAGCTCACAAACCTCACTCCTTTCCCTTTGGGGCTGTGCATGGTGGTAGCACAGAAAGGGATCAAGGCCCCTGTGAGGAGAAGATGCCAAAGCCTGGCAGAAGCCATGGAATGATCAGGATATGGACAAAGGACTGGGCTTTGTTTAGCTCAGCACTGGCCTGAATTAGGTCTTCCCATGTACACATGGATGGGGGCTGAAGCATCATCCCACTTTACAGATCTGTTTGCCTCAAGGGTATTAAAACAGCTTTTAAACAGGAAACAGGACATCAGCTGGCCGGTGGGAGAAAGCAAATCCTGCCCCTTCTGTTGTACTCTGTCTGTGGGGTATCTGCCTCTGCACACTCCAAAGAACAGGACCCTTAGGGTAGTTTGGGTGTGAATGAGACCAACTCGTGTTTGGGGTTTGGTCTTCCAGCAGCACTGTGGTGAGAGGGTGTCTGTAATCTCTCGGTATGAAAGAGCACTGAGGACTCACCAAACAGGAAATGTAAAACAAATTCCATCTTCTGCAAGTCTCCAGGGGAAACCTCCTCTGAAGTGGTTACATTCCTGCTTTGAGTTATTGCATAGCACATTGTTGGCTGTGCTGCTCCTGAGGATGAGGAGCAAGCAGGACATCCACCTCGATGTTCAACTGCAGACAGCTCGTGGAGGTGGAGCTGCATGGAAAGCAGAATATCTTCAGGTTCTGGGCCGGGTTTGACAGAGAACCACTGCTCCATGTCTCCTGTCCACCCTGCCCAGACAAACCCTACTATCATTTGTGCGTGGAGAAGGCAGCACAGAATGTACTTCCAAGCCCCACACTTAGCAGACCAAGAGCTGCAGCTGTGGTTCACTTCCTCCTACTGCAAAGTAAATGGTGGAGTTTAGTTTCCAGAGCTTTTTGCTGCTGGAGCCCTGCAGTGTTGGCACAACACTGACCTAAATTAGCATTCACCTCTCTCAGAATGCCTCTGAGCATGTTAGGAGTTGGTAGACTCAACTTCCTGGAAACCAGGTACCCCCAGGAGCTTGTTGACTTTGCTTTGTTGTTCATTTTGGGTGCGAAATTTGAAAGGCAACCAGTGGCTTCGTATTTATTCCCAGCTTCTGTTCACCTGCCACATTCTTCAGACTCCAGAAGTTTGTGTTCCATTCATCTCAGTCTTTCAGTCTCCAGGTGACAGGCTTGTCCCATGCCAGGCTTTCCCTCGCTCTGATGAGGCAGTGCTTCCTCTGCAGCCGTTTGCTTGCTCTGTGGTATCTGCTTTCAGGTTCAAGTCCCCAGTACATCTCCCCTGGGTCCTGTTTGGCTAGTAGGTTTTGACTCATCTGTGGTTTCACTCCCCTGGGCTCATTCTTTAGAAAATCAAGGCAGGCAGAATGCTAGACCACCTAGGAGATGGGCCAGCTGCCCTTCCTGCTCTGACTGCTTCCCTGGAGAGCTATCAGTGCAGTGCAAAGGGGGCGAAACCCCCACCTCGTTTCTGCATGCAGCTTTGTGAAGGAGAGCTCTTTGCAGGAACTTGTTTTTTATGGTTCGTTACCATGCTTTTTCTGCTGTGCTTCACTGAGAAGCAGGGAAAACCAGAGACGGATCAGGGAAGGTACTGAGGTGTCAGAGAGACATCAGATGTGCATTTAAAACTTTGCAATGCCTGGGTGCCAGCAAGGTGGCATCATAGTCTTGATGAGTTAGGGAATGATACTTCTCTGTGCAAAAACACCCTTGGGAAGTGTGGTTATAGGCCAACAGAAGGGGGGCCCTATGGTAGATTTGTAATGCTAGATGCCAGGGCTCTGCTTCACCTAAGGACACAGCCAATGAAGTCCACATGAGGCTTCACATGGGCTTGAATGGAAGATGAAGAGTCCTCACAGATGTCTGGCCTAAAACAAAGTCACTTCTCACCTTTATTTCTAGGCACATCCATGAGAGGACCAGTGATCACGGGAGGGAACCATCAGGGGAGTGTTACTCATGCAACGGAAAAAACACAAATCACAGCAAATCCTGATACGGGAATTATTGAGGGAGAATGTAAAACGTCTCTGGGGTTCTTCAGTGCCATGTTTCTCCAGCTAATTAATTTCCCTAATGAGGGTGAGGCTTTTATCAGATCCAGGGAGGAGTCCACCTCAGGACAGTGGGGGAGAAAATGAAGCTTAGATTAACATATAAAGAGTGGTAGTGAGAGGTAAAGTTTGCTGTTGACCACAAGCAAATTCAATCAGGCTGTGTCCTTTCCTCCTCACTTTGATGTTGAGAGCTGTTTGCTTGCTGCAGAGTCGCTGGGAACATTGCTGAAAGCTGGGGAGGGTAGCAGCGTGCACAACTAACTCCCTCCCACACTCCCAGCACTCATTCGGAATGCCATGTCTGCACTGCTGATGTTACCTCATCTCCTCTGTCTGGAAACAGGAGAGATATACCGGGAGCTGAAGGGCTGGCAGTTCCTGTTAACAAACAGGTGTGAGGAATGTTTCTAGTCCTGAGCTGTAACAGCCAAACTTGTGATGCAGAGGCTCATCCACCGGATGTGCACTTCATCTGTGCTTCACAGCGAGCTCTGTGACTCCCTGGCAAGGGACAGCAAGAACCAATTCTCTGCCTTGAGAGACAGAAAGCCCAGGTATGAATCATGCAAGCACTTTCCTATGTCTTAGGTAGCTGCTTTCCCCCCACCCCTCCAAAAAAAAACCAACCTGACTGACTACAGACCTGTGCAGCACCAGAAGATGCGTCTGTGGGTGTCTAATGCTCCCAAACCTGCTGATGTTTGTCAGTGCTGCAGGTGTGCTGCTCCTCACTGGGGCAGAAAATGTAGGTGGCAGGTGGGTGTATAATGAAACCCCTGCAACCTTCACACTGCCGTGGGATTGCATCACACTTCAAATCAGACAAATAAATCAACAGGCTGGGAAGCCCAGCCGTTCTGCCTGCTGACTAATCTCCCCTCCCCATGCCTCTGGCTGCTGAGCCCTGCCGTGGGCTTTTGCCATGGATGAGTCCTTTGGTTTGGTAGGAGCTCCAGATGGCTTAAATGGCAGGAGCAAACCCAAACCTGGAGACCCTTCAGCAAAACTTTATGGCCACAGTGTTTCCAGCAGAACGTAGCAGCAGCAAGCCACTCCATAGCTGATGATGCTAAAGAATAAAAGTGTGGGTGGCAGGGGATGTTAACACACTGGCAGTTATTCCCAGCTCTGTGACAATGAACTGCTGATATCATCACGCATGCTGGGCCAGATCCGGCTTTCCTCCTCTTGCCTGAGACCCTGATGAAAGCAATGGGAATTGCCATCTGACATAATGATTGCAGGATCAGGCAGATGATGACACCCTGATTTTTTATCTCGTTATCTCTGGCACGGTGTCTCCCTATCTGTGCCTCTTTCCACTACTTGCGATGTTTCATCCTGTGCTCACAAAGTGCAATGCACATGATCCCTGGAAACTCCCTAAGCTTACAGGGAAAACCCTCAAGCTTTTTTTTTCCAGCAATTAAACTGCACCAGAAGAAGTTCGAATCCATGTAGTAGCTTGCTGCCTTTACCCTTGACAAGCAGTTTCTTGATGGTCTATAGTTAGAAGCAGCAAAGGATATGGACTTTACAGCAGCCCATGGAGAGGGGGTCCAGGGAACCTTCTGCAGTAGGCTGTCTTGGAGATCACCTTTGCTTGAAGACTGCTTTCATTAACACCTTTAAGACTTCACTCTTGACAAGGCCCAGTGCAGATTACATGCTGAAGAAATCTTATCAAGCATGTTTAGCTGATTCAAGTGTTTGTGTGATTACTGCTGCCTCTGCTCTCATGGCCTGATAGGACTTCCTATGATGCAAGCCACAGCACCCTGATTCTCTGCAAGTTGAGCTACTCTAGTTCTTTCCCAGTGGATGGCAGAGTTACTATGTCTCTTCTGCACATGGGGAAGAAATGTGGGAAGCACGGCCCATAAACACTGTTCAGTCTTCAGCCTTCCTGCAGCCTTGGGGAAGGTGAAGCAGTTCCCCTGCCCATCAGGGCATGTCTTCCCTGCTGGCAAGCACCCTGAATTCAAGTAGGAAGGGTTGGTGTTTGCAAACAACCCCAAATATGGCCCAGGAGGCTGATACAGCTCTTTAAGTAATGCTGAGCACTAGATAAATAATGAAACCCATCTAAATGTGCTTGAGTAAAATCAAATGTAGCTGAAGTATCAGTCATGGCCTGAATTGGAAGAATAGCTTTCAAAGCTGCTGGTGCTGAAGGACCCACATGCTGATGCCCCTGGGCTGGCATTACCCCGTGCTTAGCATGCAGCCAGAGCAAGTCACAACCTTTGCTGCTGACAGGCCAGGCAACACAGAGCACAGTGACCCCGGGGCCGGTGGCATGCACCTCCATTCCAGACAGGTTGGCATGCACACTGCCTTTTGTGAGAGGCCAGATCCCAGTGCAGAGGTTGCCAGGTGGGGAGGGATAGAAGAGGCAAAGCCATGCTGTTAATGAGTGGGCATGAATGTGGCAGCCAGCCCAGGGTTGCAGGCTGCTCTCCCTCTGATGAGGAAGTCGGTGGCGAGCCCACCAGGAATTCATCATGTCCATCCTATTTGCTTGCTCGTGGATCTTTGAGGCACAAGGCACACTACTGACCTTTGGGTGAGCTTTAGTCAAAGCAAAGTTACTCCTTTATCCTGTCTACTGGCTAAGGCTTAACTTGAAAAGCAATCAGTTGGGTTTTCTGTTTGTCTCTAGTATGGCAGAAGGGCAGTGTCTCCTGCTTGCTGAAGGATTTGACTGTGCAACAAGCCAAGTCATCGGCAATTTAAAATTAATCCAGATTGAGTTAATGGTTTGTGCACTGGTGATGTCTCTGCCCATGGGCAGGCAGGAGATGTGTATTCTCACAGTTAAATGCTCTTCACACCAGATAAAAGAGGAATGAAGAGAAGTTGAAAAGCATGACCTCCCTGTAAGAGAAAAGTGGTCCCTGGCTTGGGTGGAAGCAGGGCTGTACTTCAGAAACTGATTTAACAGCTGCTAGTCTCGAGTGAGCTGTAGCCACAACAGACGCGAATACTCAGCTTTCTTCCCCTTTTTCTCTGTTGCCCAAGAATCAGAGCCACAGTCCTCATTTTTGGGCCCCAGGGCTGCAGAACCCCAGAATCCACTACCACAGTGGACCAAGAGGAAGTCTGCTGTCTCCTTGAAGAGAGCTAGTGGCACTGTCCTGCTGTGCCACTTGGGGCAGACTCTGGCCTGGAGACCACGAGCTGTGGGATCCCTACCTCCAGCTTCACACATAATGACACCAGGCAGCTCTGCTCTCTGCTCCTCCCTCTCTCTCTGCAGCATGACAGACATCTTTTCCTTCTCCATTCCCCTTCTGTAAGTGCTTTGATCTCTGCGTAGATTCCGTGCAGAAGCCACATGATCTCATACACCTTTTTTTCACTTGCCATTGCAAATATCAATGGCTTTGATGACAAGTTCCAAGCTTGTGTTAAAGATAATATATTTAAATGTAATTTGGTTTAGGGCTGGTGCTTCAAACATGCAGGGAGATGTCCTTGTCAACTTGTAAAGACTTATAGCTGTAAAATAGCTGTTTTCCCAGGAAAACAGACCTACTCACCCATCAAAGGATGCACTCCCCTGCTTACTCCTTTCACAGCGATAAAAGGGGCAGTCTGAACTGCTACAAACTCAGCTTGTTTGTAGCTGCAATACAGCAAGCTCTAATAGGTTTCACTCAGTGTGTCTGAACATGGGACACCCATGTGATCCCTGCATCTTTGCATCATGCACTCTGTTCCATTGTTTCTGAGGCGTGACAATCTGATCCAATGAGTCCTGAACCAAATCCTGTAACTCCTACTTGGCAAGCATTTTTTGATTTGAAGACATCAAGAGAGAGAAACTCCACCACTTCCTTTGTTAGTTTATACCAGTGGATAGTCATCCTTGCTACTAAAAATATGTGTCTCATTTCTCACATGAATTTGGTTGATGTTTGCTTCCCATCACTGCCTTTTTTGTGCTGTTCTTATCCACCATGCCCCACGGAACCCATCTAGGTGAGTGAGAGCATTTCAAATTTAAATTCTAGCAATACAGCACATTTTTCTCAAGGCCTGCAAAATATTTTCTCCAGGGAAGTTATGAACAAAGTATTCTGCAGCAGCTGGTGAGAAATAACCTTTCTGACTTAAAAGAATTGACCTCCACACTCTCCTTGGTCTCTGCCTTCAGTTTTTCTTTTGCAGCTCATTAAGAGGGAATCCCCTGCTGGAGAGAGAGAGAAGGGGAAAGAAAAAAAAAAAAAGAAAACAACAAAAAACACGAACAGAAAAATCCCTCTTCAGGAATAGGCACTTGTGTAGCTAATCCAGCTGGCACTTCATTGTTAGGAGGAACCTTTCACAAATCAGGCCATCAGCAACCCACAGCAAGAGCATCTTTTTTAGCTCTGCAGAATAAGCTGGCTGACAGCCTGCCGTACAGATGTGATCCAGTTCTTATGTGTGAAAGCAGGAGAAAATGTCTCAATATGAGTTTAATTACAGCTGGTTTTGTAAATCCTTTGCGATGCACATTTCAGTTAGAACAACCTTGCAATTAATCATGCAGACAGAAGCCTGCTGTAGCCAAAATCTTACATCAAATTTATCTCTACTTCTGTATCCTTTCTTGAACTCTGAACTAAGCAGACATGGAAAAAAAACGTTTAAGAAAGAATTCCCGTATCTGGATGCTTTTGCAGTGTGGTAAGGAGGCTGAAGTTAGGAGCTGGATCCATCAGCATTTAACAGCAAGGGAGTACCAACACAAGGGCTGCTTGCTGATGGGCCTCGCCTGCCACTGACCTGTGCTCACTGGAGAACTGATGGGATGGTATTTGTCGTGACAGCACCGCACTCGTAATGTCTCCTCATGCCAAATGCCAGGGTCAGAATTCACGTCAGGCATTCCTCTGGGCTGTCTCTAAAGTATCCGGCTGACATGGATGCCTGAACTGCATAGAGGGAGGGAGGAATCACTTGCAGCAAAGTGTTCAATGAGTGTCCACCACAAGGCCAAGTTTATTTCTGTCTGTGTGGCCATCTCCTTCTGGACTGAGCTCAGCATGTCACATCACCTCCTGCCTCCCTGGACCACCTCTGCATGGTAGCCAGCGTGACAGATGCTCACTGTACCTTCTCCCAGTATGTCCACAATGATCCAATTTAGGCTGACAGCTACAATACACAGCAATAAATATGTAATGTAATGATCCTGTGAGTTGTAACTGGGCTGGAGAAATGCTCAAGTACTGAATCTGCAGGCAAAGAATGGAAGCTGCATGAATGGATAAAATTCCATGGCAGGTGCCAAATCCTGTCCCCAGTTAAGTGTTTAGGATTTGGGAATTGAGGTGATTTTTTTGTTTGTTTGGATTTTTTGGGGAGTTGTTTTTTTAGGATTTTGGTTAGTTGGTTTGGTTTGGTTTGGGTTGTGGGAGGGGTTTTGCCTGTCTGTATGTTTATGCTTAGCTACAGCAGCTTGGAGGATGTCAGGATCAATCTGCCCAAGTCAACATCCAGTGAGCTAGAAAACTTCCCTATTTATGGCTTAAGGAAGGCACTTCTCACAACAGGTTCAACACTCACTTCAGGTCAGATGTCTGTGTGGTTCCCATCACTGCCTGCCTTGAACTCCTCCCTCCCTGAAAGGTACAAAGTGATCTCTGGCTCTGTGTTTCCACCTTCCCTCAGACAATGTCATAATTTTTTCCCTTATCTTCTTAATTCCAACGCTTTTGGGCTCATTTAACTCTGAGGTGTTAGAACAAGGGATCCTTTCCATCCTCCAGGAGGACAATTGAAAAGCCTTGCTGATGTCACTGGATGGAGTGACTTGTCCTGGAAAACAGAGTTCTGTTTCGGGCACAGGTACCTGATGGCTTTGGCATGGGATCCCTGCTCTGTCTGCAGGACCTCACGTGCATTCAGAGGGATATTTGCTGCATGTCTGTAGGCTGGAGTTTCTGGACTCTTTGGAGTGCAGAAGCATTTTGGAAAGACCAATACACTGTATCTTATCCTCTGAAACAGGCAGAGCATTATCAGCATTGAAGGACTGGAGGATCATAGGTGGCTTTTCCAGACATCAGGTCTTGGCATACTTCTTGTACATTAAGTTAAAGCAGAAGGCTTTAACTTAAACATCAAGTGAAACGCAAAGTGGGTATGTTCATGTCCGGCTGCAGAGTATCTGGAGTGCTTCTCTTGCTGATTTATGCCACAGCAAGGGGAGAGGATGAAAGCAACAAGGCCCCAATCCTCTTCCTACTTCCATGCTTCCCCAAAGCACTTCGTTCTGAAAGCAGGCAGTCCTGAGCCCCACTCCCTTCTGCCCACATCTAATCACCCCATTGCATGAAAATCCAAAGTGTTTCAGATGGAGAGAGAGGGCTTTGGCTGCCTCTGGCCTCTTCTTGGTTTCCAGCTCTTTCAGAGCATAAATTGAGCCTTTGTCCTGCTCAGCATCATGAGGCCAGCTTCCTGCCGGTGGGGACAATGCCCTCTTGTTAAAGAATAAGGTAGGGAGTTGGCTGAGCCTCCTAACACCTTCCAGCACCAGCCCCTGGGACCTGATCTAAATAATGTGAAGGTGAATGTTAAATGAAGGAAGGATGTCTACCTTCTCCTCCTTCCGGGGAGCCATTGTCCCCCAGTATCCACACCACCACCTTCTTGCAGGTTTCTGTCCCGATAGCAAGAGCAGCAGAAGCAGACACAGCTACATCTCACCTGATAGTTTTTTACAGTCTGAGTACTACCTTAAAATAGAGCTGCCTACGTCCCACCAGGGTGGTTGGCCAGCACTCGGTGCACACGCCATTTGGTGTCTCTGGGCTTAAAGCTGCAGAGGACAAGGGACAAAGAAGGTCCAATGTGTGAGCTGGTCAGGCTGAGTCCTCTGGAAATTATTCTTACCTGTGCCAATTAGAGTAAAATCTCACCGTGAAATGGCTTTTCCATCCTAAACTTATTGTAGTCTGCCCTGGCCAGGGAGGGTCTGTATCTCTGCTCATGGTCCCCATGAGGAGCTCTGCGCAGCTCTGGGCCACCTTGAGGAGAAGGTTTGGGCATGTGTTGGGAGAGGGGGGCAGATACTTACCTTGCCTTTGGGACCAACCTTGGGTTATTGTGAGAATGTGCACGTAGCTCTCCTGTGGTCTCCCCACCACAGTGAGGTGGCTGCTCCCCTCTTTAAACACATCAGTAGAAAAGGCATGGGCAGTCTGTCACCTGACCTTGTGACAAGGTAGAGTCACCATATGGTGCCACCAGATGGGAAATACATGCTGAGCTGTGACTCTCCAGCCCTGCCTCTTCTTGCTGCTGCATTTCTGTGGCTACAACTTTCCTCTCCTTTTGTCTTTCCAGCACAAGAAGTGGGTAGATGAAGTGAACCCCTGGGAAGCCTTGTCCCATCCACATCCCTGGCTGCAATCCTTCCCTGTCTTGTTTGTGTCAAGAGGCATAACATCATGTGCATGCTTCTTAGTGAGACACTTCCATGGTCTGATGGTGTTTCTGAATAGATGGCAGCACATGACTCATGGCAAGTGCTGATGCCATCCGTGTTGTATAGGTATAGGAAAGAGGGTCCCAATCACCATGCATTCATAGCTCATCATGGTGCCAGGTACAGCCCCAGCAGCACGTTAGCAGTATCACAAATGTGTCTTATGCCTGGTGAAACTTCACTTGCTCTTCATGGCTTTTCAGTTCCTGGCATAGGATTTAAAAAAAGAGAGGCAGCAGCTTCAGCACTCTGTTGTCTGTAGGCTCAAGTGGTGTGATAGGAACACCAGGACTGATCTCTCTTGGTGGAACAGTGCCTAAAAGGAAAAGCCATTTTGTGTGTCTCTAAGTCTCATGGTGCCCAAAATCTTTCCAAATTGGTCCAAATAAATATTATTTTTTTCCCTTCCTGGTAGATAAGAGATGTATTATAAACAGCCAAAAACTGTCAGTGATTCAGACAGTGGAATATGTGTCAGATGTCCCAGTTCCCAAAGCAGCACTGCCAAGGTCTGAGTGATGGCATGTCCCAGGGATCCACATTCCCAGCCAGGAAGCTGCCCCTCAAACCACACTGCCACTACACCACCTCCTCCCATGGTGCTGCCTCTTGAGAGGTTCCTGAGAGGTCCTGGAGACACAGGAAAGGAAATGTGCATATCTGTACCACACTCCTGGAGGAGGAGGGTGGTGGAAATGAGAGTTGAGCAGTCATGGAAGGTCACTTCACTGCCCCCTCCACTGTCACCATGAGCAATACCAGACAAATGTTCTGGTGAAGTGATAAATTGTTTTATGGCTCAGTCCCACTGCCTTCCCACCCTTTCTCACTGTGAGATGACTTCTGCCTACACAGATGCTCCCAAACCAGCCTGAATGCCTTCTTCATTGCATGCTGATGGGATGGTGAGTTTGTTCTGATGAACAATTTCTTCCCCTTGAATTAATGGATTTTCCTGCATGTAGGCAGAGAGCAGTGTGATGCTGTGTGACTGAAGCCTTTGCTCACAGTTCATGAATAATAAAAACTGCCAAAGCCCACAGCCCCAAATCTATGTTTTATGAGGCCGCCAGTACACATTCACACAGCAAACATCTGTGATGTTGTGAAATGTGACAGCCCTGTGCTCATCTTCAGCCAGAGGTCACATTCTCCACATCCAAGATGGAGGGAGGAATGGAGCAGGATGGGCTGTCTCCTCCGGCACAGTGACTTCTGTCTGGGCTCTCTGCAGATTACTTAGCAAAGGAAAGCAAAGTAGAACCCTCTGGGTGCAGGAGGGATGGAGCAAGCAGCAGTTTCTACCATTAGCATTTTTCTCCTGCTCTGGAGGACTAGCTATTACTTGCTTTATCAGGACTGTAGAATTGGGCTATAAGGTAGCCCTAGAAATCCTTCACCATGAGCAGTCCCTGCAAGAATGGGCATTTCCCAGGAGGAACTTGGGAAGGGATAAGAGAAGGGCCTGGCTTTGAATTTTTTTCTTTTTAATTAAACAAGAGTCTTAATAAACTTGGAAATCCCCCTTTTAAAAATGTGATACTTTAGTCTCTTCCAGGCCCCCAGGCCCTCAGGGAGGATATCATAGGAAGGAAGATTAGATGCACTTGAAGTTGAAGGACCAGAGAGATGGGGACCCAAGGCTTGTCTTTACTTGTATAAGCCAAAGCATCTACTGAAGGCACTGTTTTGAAAGTAAGCCCATAGAGGAACAGCCTCTTTCTCAGAGGAGACCACCCTTTCCCAGGAATGTGAGCTAAATAAAAGATGACTTTGTCCATACCTAGGAGGGTTTGCTGGGGGTGCAGCTTGCAAAGCTCACAGCAAGGCAGTTCCTGTTGCAAGAATTCCTGTGTATTTTGCCATATCTGTGGAGGGAATCAGCTATGTCACCCCACAGGCTCTTTTCTGCCAGTAGGAAACTGTGGAGAAGACTCATAGTACAAGCAGCAGCATTGTATTGGGAAGAGTTTCCAATACAAAGCTGGCTTAAGAGAAACAAAAGCAGGCACTCGTTCAACTGTGTGTTTGATAATACTGCCACAAACCGTCAAACCGTCACCCCGGTCCTGCTGGTCTCAGGACAAAGGTGAGCAGACGTGTGGCAGGCTATCATCCATTTTTTTCAGCTCTTCCATTTTTAAAGGTGAATGGCATTTACTTGATCTTAGATGTAGCTGTATTTTATAGAGTGAGCATATGATACCCTCTCACTTTGCCTCTGAAATCCAGGGGTGGAACACAGTCCTGCTGGCACAGTTTGGTGCACGAAATGAAAACAGTAACAGACTGACACTGCTGGGGAAGATGTGTTTTATAGAGACGCGCAAGTGGGCTATGCCATCAAAAGGATACAAAGTCAAAGCCACATCCTGCCGATTTGGCTAATCCATAAAAGAGCTTTCAGTGTTTTCCCCTGAAGTAACAGCTTTAAATTTTAATAAGCTGTAGTGTACTTTCACCGGATGTCATAAGCTGATACGAAGTTTAAATGGGGTTAAGTAAGTAGGAGGAGCCTAGGAGAAATGAACATAAAAGATGTCAATTATTTCCTCACCTTTACAGCTTTATTTCACTGGGTTTGTTTTGAATATATATATATATATATATATGTATGTATTTAATTCAAATTCGTTTTTTTCTTCTCTGAATGATTCAGGTGTCAGGGGAAGGAGTCTGTACTTGTAACCACAGACTAACTTCATCAGAAAGGACATCCAGTAGAAAGAAATTAAGCAAGTTATTAATTCAGGTTAGGTTGTCATTTAAAAGATCTTAGGAGAGCTAGCAAATCACAGACTTCTGTGCCTCAACATGATCTGCACAAGCCTGTAAAAAAAGCGATTTGTAGGAAGAATCCTTGGAAGGTCATCCAGCCCACCCCTACTCCAGGGCCGGATCGACTTTATGTAAGTCTTTCCGGACAGACTTCTGTTCAGCCTATTCTTGGAGCCCTCAGCAGCAGAGGACACAGCCTGCCGGGGCGAGTGACCCCAGCACTGGTGCTCTCTGCCGTCGAGAAGCTTCCCTCCACCTACAGCAGATGTGACTTCCTTCACTTTAAGCCCATTACCCCTTGTGTTACCACCAGTGAAAGAGGAGGTCTGGTTTATCTCCTTCCTCTTCACAGCTCCGGGCGGTCTGTTTGCAGCCTGCCATCACCGCAGCCGCCCCCAGCCAACCGGCTCCAGCTGCTTCCTTCTTCCCCACAGCTGCTTTCTAGATACCCTTCAGCAGACCCAAATGCCATCCAGAAATACCATCTAGGGTGATGTCCAGGTGATGACCCAAGCCTAGATCTACTTTTCTCATTGCAAGGGTGGGATAAAGAGCTTTTCAGGCATCAGATATGCGATGCCGTGCTTGTGCTGGACTAGAGGTTTGTAGCCTGCATCGTGACTCACTGGTCTTTGTGCCTGTGCCATACCTGGGCACTCCTGAGAACAAGCAAGGGCTGTGCGGTGGATTTTTTTTTTTCTGCTACTGGCAATGCTATAGAAAACAGAGATGTAAATGTTTTTTACTGACTGTGTTTATTTTCTTTGTTTATATCTTTGCAGCCCACAGAAATTACTCTAAAGCTGTCTCAGCTAAAGCCTGAGTTGTTCTGGTTTGAGCTTTAAAAGTCGTTTCTGTACCCAGGAGCTGTACTCAATGGAGGGAGCATAGTAGCACACACTGTGCAATGGATTATATTTATGTGATTATACCTGCTAGGCAACAACCTGGTGCTTCAGAAATGAGTCAGTCAGAAAGACCAAGGCAGAGGGTATCAGATTCAGCAACAGTGAGATTTTCTTACAAAGAGTAACCAGCATTTCTCCAAGAGATGCTTGCCCTAATAGTCAGTTTTATGGTGTGTGTAAGAATATTTTATGCCATTTGGTAGCTCCCAACAGTCTAAAGAAGCAATAATCACCAGGATTCACAGCACAAGAAGATGGTTTGGTACCTATGGGCAGGAATAGCTGGGAAATGAGAGCAAAAACCCATCTGGGCTGACAGTAGTTGTGATAGAGGGAGGATATGTGCCAGTGCAGAATAGAAGCAGGTTCCTGGGAAATATATCTGGGAAAAGGGAAGGGGCAGGACAAGAAGGAAAGAAATGCGTGCAGGTAACCAGCAGCAGGAAAAGGAAAGAACAAATGAGAGCTGGCAAGTTGATAAAAGAACAAAAGGCTTTTGTCTCGCATTAATGGCAGATAACTACACAAATCATTTTCCCTTGTACGCAATTAACTGCAGCTACTCCAGTGATAGGAGGATAGGACATGGTTGCAGTTAGGAGGATGGGTTCTTTATGTTCATAACTTGCACGTGACACATGCTCCATCAGTATGGCTTGTGATGCTCTGGGCCATGTCAGGCAAACAGAGAAACTGAAACACTGAGAGAGTCATTGGACACTGGAATGGGCTGCCCAGGGAGGTGGTGGAGTCGCCATCCCTGAAGCTGTTCAAGGCAAGGTTGGACGTGGCACTTGGTGCCATGGTCTAGCCTTGAGCTCTGTGGTAACAGGTTGGACTTGATGATCTGTGAGGTCTCTTCCAACCTTGGTGATACTGTGATACTGTGATACTGTGATTATGCAGATAGCTGGAATCTCTGTTTTAAAAATTGCCTGTCCATCTGTATGTGGGAGTAAGTCATCAGCTAGTGGAACAGAAAGAACAGTGGCTTCTAAAAGGAGATAGGACGTTTGATTTATTCCTCTTTCACTCCTGACAGCAGCTGTTGACAGCAGCTTGCAGCAGTCAGTGGAGTCACGTAGGCATGAGTCAGGTAAAACCCAGATGTAGGTCTGCGATTCCCTTTCAGCCTGATTTTCAGAAACGTTGAGCCCAAGTAACTCACTTTCAAGCCAATGCACCGTGCAGTTTAATTCTGTTTACAGAAGCAGAGCTGGGAGCATAAACCATATCTGAGAGGCACTGGGGCCACAATAAACTGAGATTTGGTTGGTTCTTCCTTATTATGTAAGACATGGCACACATTATGCTTTAATTCTTTAGGAATGGTCACTTACAATTTTGGATTTGTACAGAATGTGGATTTAAAGTGAAAAATGAATGAACTGATTTTTACTGAAAAGGCCCAAGCAGTTACCAACCTTTCAATTAGCTTTCTGTGGGAAGCAAAAAGATTCCAGCTTGACATCAAATCATGTTTATGGGGCCACAAAGTCAGGCAGGAAGTCGTCCCGATGCAAAGTCTGTGTCTGATAGTGCTTTTCACCTTCTGGAGTAGGCTTTTAGCAATGGACTGTTCTGTCCAGACAGAAATTTGTAAGGAGGTTCATGGTCTGATCTGTTTCTGTTAGACCTTATCTCAACAATGGCCAAGTCATGACACCAATGAGGGTCTCAGCTTGGCAATCTATTGCCACTGCTCAGCTGTCCTTAACCCTAGGTATAAATTTACTTTCCTTCCATCTCAGCATTTACTGGCACAAACTTATCTCACTGCTTGTGCTGTTAGTGTTTTGACATCAGCCACTCCAAATTTAGAAACTGATGTTATGGAAAATTTAATAACATTAAAGAAATGCCAACCCATCTTCTCTGCTCTCTTGTGCTATGCCTTGTTCATCTGAGGAATTTCTGCATTTCACAGCTGGCCAGAGGATAAGGGCTCAGGATTGTGCCCCAGCAGGGATATGATGCAGCTCAAGCCCCAGACTAGGACTCCATGGCATTTAGCTTATTCTGTATACTAGCTCCCTGACCCATCTCCTGCGTGACCCTTGTTCTGCCTTCCCCCCAGCCTCCTTTCCAGCAGCCAGTTTCATGACCCTTTGGTCTTGCTGAGGTTTGGAGTTAACTCTTTGAGGTGACAAGAACACTGGTAGCATGCAGCATGAGATGTCCCTTGCCTCAGCTCAGGCAACTTGAGCTGTAGAAACTTGGCTGATTCTGTCTCCTGCTTCCCAAGTAATGGCATTGTATTCAACTAAGCCCCTGATTAAAGCTCCTTTTGAGTTTTATTCTCTTCAAAAGGCAGCATTTTTCTCTTGAGCAAAACTCACTGGATGTTACCCCACAGGTGCTGTGCTTTGGGAGTTATTATGTGAGATGTGGGTCCATCTGTGCCCCTTCAGGAGCTGGGGCTACCCCGTCACAGCTGCAGCAAGAAAGTTCCCCTTTGCAACACTGAGAACAGGCAGAAACAAAGAACCCGGAGGAGGTGGGGAGGGGAGAAGGGAAGAATGAGCTAGGTTAGGGGAAATACAGCCTGGAAGAAAAGGAAAGGACCAGCTGATTTAAAAGCCCCGATAAAAGCCCGAGACAAAGGACGAAAGAGCCTGGGAGATTATCAAGGGGAAGTGGGAGGAGGAGGAGCAGAAAGATGCAGCAGAACCTAAGTGGGAATGATGTAAAGTGCTGCAGGGAGGAGGGGAGTTTCCTACCTCAAGCGGAGAGTGGTTTAAGTTACTCAACTACCTCCATTTACAGGAAAGAATGGAGCCCCTTTCTCCCTTCTGACTGGGAGCACCTGACAAACGAAGGAACTGCTTCATCAGGGGAAAGTATCCATGGCCATTCTACAGCCCCGACAGCATCAGCCCCGATTGCTCATCTGTTTCCAAGTACGTCCGAGTCATTTCGGTGGTGGGCAGAAAGTCAGGGACACTCTGCATCCAGCACCCTGCAGCGGAAGAAGCATTAGTCCTGCTGCTGTTAGCCTTGTTATTTTCTTCTAATAAAAAGGTGGTCATGACTCACTCAATTTAGAAACAAAAGAGAGCTGTAATCTACTGAAAGGCAGTTGTTTGGATGCTCAGCATTAGGTGTCTAAAAGGAGGAAGGTCAGTTGCAGGTCAGGTCTGGGGGTGTACACCCTGCCATCAGTACAGGCCAAGCTTAGGGTATTCCCCAGGGAGCTGATTTTCTGGACTGGTATGTTTTGCCCTTTCCTTCAGACTAGCACTTCAACCAGGAGGAGTGGTGGAGGGGAAAGCTCTCTTTCCCACCCCTCCACATTTCACTTGGGTTTCCTGAGAGGAAATTATGCTCTCGTGTGACTGTGCTGACCCCCTCCTTCCTCCCGGGAGCAAGGAGTGGACTAGCATCTGCCGGCAGCCCCCTTTCCCCTCCCTGTGCCGCACTGGGACCAGTTCATCAGCCAGGCTGTTGCCGCGGTCAGGCTCGGAGGGAGCCAGGCTGCTTCTCTGGGAGGAAGAAGCAGCTCCTCAGGCTGAGGGCTGTGAAGCAGGAAAGGCAAGGTCGTGCCCAGGTGCTGCTGAGGTTTCCTGTGGAAGTGGATAGGAATAAGGCACTGTGCCCCTGTCTGTGCCAGAGTCCCCATCTAGTGATAAAAAGAGGGGAGGAATCACCCTGCCCAGAGGGTGACATGAAATTTGTCAGTATTGCTGTGGCAATGATGTCTGGCATGGTGAGGACCCTCTTCTGGCACGGATCACACTGGCACATGGGGATGCCATACAGCTCCAGCAGTGCTCTTCCAGGGTAGGTGCAGAAGGAGAGGAGCTGGGCTGCCATGACAGCAATGGCCAGGTGAAGACAGCACCCACACTAAGACGCTCTGTGAACATCTGCCCCTACCACAAGCTATTTCTGTTTTTGTTCTGTCTCATACTCGGACTGACTCAGAGGAGGGGAGCGAGAGAGCGAGAGGGGTCGGGTTAGAAGCCAGACAGGGCTTGCAGGGGGTTTGAAAGAGGAAGAGGAGGCGGAGATGCTTCAAACCTAGTAGTTGCTGTTCTTTGAATCAGCATGAATCTTTCCCTCACACAGTCTCTTTCACGCTTCTCTGTTTCAGCTGCAGGCAATGTGAGGCAGGGCTGGCACTTCCTGCCCACTGTTGAGGTGAACATATTTTCAGGGCACCATCAGAATAAATGACACCTTGCTCTTAGAGAGCTCACCTGTGTAATCTGCCCGGGCTCTAACAAGCTCGTCTGGACCTCATCCTTTTGCCTAACTTCTTCCAGGAATTTCCAGATCTCTTTATGGTCTCTTTGCAAAACTTATCTACAAGGAAAGGGCAAGTGTCAACTTTCCTAATTTCTGTGCACACCCTGAGGTCTGTAGTGCAAGTCTCATAGGTCCTTGGGGCACAGTCTTGCAACTTCAGTCTGCAACAAGGAAAGGGATACAAGACCCTCCTAAACAGCCATGCTATCATTCTTTTCTGTTGCAGGTGGCCTTCCCCATCCCTGACTGCCCCCTCCAGAGCATTCATTAATTCTGCAAAATGGCAGATCTTGCTTCGTCCCAAGCTGCTATTCCGCGTTGCCTCCTTTGCTTCCAGGCTGAAATCCTTGGGCCTGAAATCCTGGGAGCTGTTCCCCAGGCAGTCCACAGTGCCGTCTTGATGCGAACTGCAGCTCAGGGAGGAGACCCAGCTCTGCCTGAAGGTGTCTTAAGAGCCAAGAGCTCCCTTTCCCTGATCAACAGCTGCCCTTGCAGGCAGGTGCAGGCGTGGAGTGGTGCAGGGGCGGAAGACATGCACGGTAAGGGGCAAATGAGTAGAACTGAAATCCCATTTGCATCCTGGTGTGAGAAACATGCCCCAGCGCTGCCCTTCCTTCCTCCCCTTCCTCCTCCTCCGGCATGCTTCCCGGTTCTGCGTGCTGACTGGGGAGGGGGAGCGGTGATGCTGGGATGAGCCTCAGGCCGATGACTGGAGAATTTTTGTGGCGTTTTTCAGCTTCCTCTGCCTCCGAGCCTGACTAACGCGGCCTGCACGACCCGGCCCCCTCCCGCTACCGAGGAGGGAGGGGATCCCCGCCGGAGGGCGGTGCGGCGAGCGGCGCGGGGCGGGGGATGCCCATGTTTGGCGGGCGGGCGCGGCGCTCCCGTATATGGGCAGTGTCGTCAGTGCCCGGCCTCTCATTCATAAAGCGCCCGGCGGCGGCAGCCGGGATTCCCTGCCCGGGCTCGGCGCTGCAGCTGTGCCTCCAGTTTTCCCGTCCCGCCACCGGCCGAGCCCCTGCGGCTTCCGCGCTCGCATCAGGACGCTTCGGCGTGCACCCTCCTGCCGCTCTGCCCTCTCCTGCCCCGGCCGCCTCCGGGAGCGACCTACAGCCGGCATGAAAGTCACGTCCCTCGACTGCCGCCAGCTGAGGAAGCTCCTGAGGAAGGAGCCCTCCCGCTGCCTGGTGCTGGACTGCCGGCCCTACCTGTCGTACTCGGCTTCCTGCCTCCGCGGCTCGCTCAACGTCAACCTCAACTCGGTGGTGATGCGGCGGGCCCGCGGCGGGGCCGTGCCGCTCCACTTCGTGGTGCCCGACGCGGCGGCCCGAGCCCGGCTGATGCTGGGCAGCGAGGGGACGGCGAGGAGCGCCCGCCTGGCAGCCGTGGTGGTGCTGGACCAGGGTACAGGACACTGGCAGAAGTTGAAGAAGGACAGCACGGCCCAGATCGTCCTCAATGCCCTGCTCTCCAGCCTGCCGGAGGCCGGGACCAGGGTCTGCTTCCTGAAAGGTAAGACAAGTGGCAGGGAAAGGGGGGCAGGGGCTGGTGGGAGCAGGGCAGACCGTTCTTCAAAGACCCCCTGTGTGGCTGCAGACCCGTAGCAGCACCACCGGCCCGCAGTTAACCTGATTATTGGTGCAGGGCAGAGAGGTAACGCCGGGATTTCGTTTCTTTTCCACCCACTAGAGCTAAATCCCGGATAGACGCTGTGGGCTGAGCCCAAATGCCTTTCCGCTCACCCCCGCCGCGCGTTTAAGAGGCTGATGGAAAACAAAGAATATTAGGGAGGAAGAGCAACAGTTTTAGATTATCAAAGGGAGAATGGGACGAGAGAGATCGGGGCTGCGTACAAATTAAAATCAGCCCCGCGGCTCGGAGGAGAGGCGAGGCCGCTGCTCGTCGCTCTCCGCCCGGTGACACGAGGTGACATGTGTTGGGTGCTCTAAACCCGGTGCCTGGGATCGGTGCTTTATCTCTCCGTCGGGTACACCGATGCTGGCAGAGTAAACACACAGCCGAAACTCCTCGGCTTGTAACTGGACAGAAACATCCCCTCCCTTCACGTGCCTTATAGCCCTTTGGTTGCAGTTCTTTGTTTTCCTTATGTGTAATCCGGGGACAATAAAACAATAAAAAAAAAAAAAGGGGGGTCAGCCCGCCCTCTCTCTGTCTTCCCATCCTGCTTCCACTCCATTTCACCTGGCAGTGCCTCTCTCTTTTTTCCCTCTCTGTTTTCCGAGCCCCCCTCTTCTTCGTGCCTGCCCCTAAAGCAGCGCTCAGCTGCCGGGGCCGCGGGGCACGCCGAAGCAGAGGTTCCGAAACACTCCCCTTGCCATATCCTGAGGTCATGGGAAGGCCATAAACGGAGGAGAAAGCCAGGCGCTATTTCCTGAATAAACTCTGCCCCTTTGTCCTCACCGGTCAGAGTTAATTGACTTTTATTAAGATTTTATCATACTGATTTTTGTCCTAATGTGCTTCCACTTTGTCACCTAGAATGAACAGTGCCCGGAGGGCATTTGTGCTAGGCAGAGGTACCTCCAACTTGGGTATTGCCCAGTGTTTAAGAGGAGTGGAAGTTTGCCACCACCTCGGGTCCGTCTTGCTACCTGCAGCCTGCCCTGAGGTCTGACAGTTGCCTCAAAAGCACCAGTTCTGCTGCTGTAGGGCAGGGAAACTTGAACTGCGCTGGGCCAGGCAAATCCTCAGGGACCCCATTAAAGCAGGGATGAAGAAACATTTCAGGGATATGCTACGAAGCTGTGACAAAGCAAGGGCTGTATTAAGCTCTGCTGACTCTGTCGGCTCTTTTAGCCACAAGATCGTCCTTCCCTCCTCATGTACCAGCCTCACACTTTGAAGTGGTGCCTGTGGCTGTGGGTAGTTTATCTGGGTGGGGTTCTGATGTAGGCTCTGCCTTATACCTTCTGTGTATTGTGAAGTGCCTTATCAGAAAGTCTAAAAAAATCCTCCCTTAGTGGATGAGAAAGTGAGAAAGTTTCCTCCTTTTCCTGCTGCTGTTTGCCTTTGCTGAAAGTAATGTGAGTCGCAGGATCAGGTCCGTGAAGCCTGCAGCTCTGTTTCAGATCCCGTGTGATCTGAGGAGACAGTGACTCAGTGGTCAGTGCTGCTGATTCACTGGGGCCACGGACCCCAGGAAGCTGTTGTGATCTGGAGGAAGATCTCTGAGACAGTGGAGATATAAATAACCCTGGAACACTGGGCACTTTCAGAAGAAAGGGCGCTTGGGGGGCTGTAGCGTCGACTTAGCAATAATGAGCTGTAAAAACACTGGGGCGGGGCGGGGGGAGGGAAGAGAAGGAAAAACCCAAACAAACACTACCACCATCACTTAAAAAAAAAAAAATCAAACAATCACAAAAACCCTAAAAAAACAAAACAACCCCCCAAAAACCAGCACTTTGAGGTTCCCTTTATTCCCATTCTCCCTAGCTGCAGGGGAACTGGGAGGGGGAGTTAGTCTTGACTCAGAAGTTGCAGTGATAAGATATGAAGAGGTCATGGGATGACCTCACCAGGTTGCCAAGCATCCTGGAGATCCGGCCCCAGGAAGGCCAGCTAGCACAGAGCTTGCCAAGCTGCGTGGCAGGCACCATCTCTTCCCTTGCTTTCTGGCTTCCAGAAGTTGTGTTACGTTGTGTTGCATTCTGTCTGTGTAGGTGCAGCTTCGTTCTGGGCGAGCTCAGCCCCAGCACGGTGAGAGTGGTTGTGTGGCAGGGAGAGCTTGTGGAAAGATAAACCAGCCAGTCCTCCTTTGGCACTGACAAGGGTTCTATTATTTATTGATTAAAACTGAAGCACAGCCCAGCTCTGTGATGAGCAATCGAGTATGTGCAGAAATGACCTCAGGGAAGCTAGGTTGAGTGGGGAGGGGGAAGAGAGGAGATTGCTGCAGGATGGGATGAGAAGATGACTCACTGTAAGAATGGCCTGCAAATATCCTGATCCCCAAGGCTTGTAATTAACCGTTCACCAGCTGCATGCATTAGCTGCCCCAGAGACGCAAGACATGCATGTCTGTTTAAACTCACATGCTGGCTTGGCTTGAGCAGGTTTCTGTGTTCATTCAAGAGTAAAAACAACAATGCTGGGCAGAGTGTAAATGAGCATAATGTCTATTTATAACATCTGGACATATTTTTCCTATGCGATGGCAGTGGTTGGGGGGCAGGGGCGAGGTAAGGTCAACTATGCAAAACAAGAGGATTTTAAAGTCCATCCCTCAAAGGGCAGCTGGAGATCAAAAGAGCGGAGGAGTCTGGAGAGCTGTTTGTGTTTGTTGGCTTTTCATGCTGCCAGTTGTTAGGGATATCACTTTATCAACCCACTTGTTGTGGATATCATTTTATCAAACCCCGCTCGTAGTCTCCACAGTCATTTTCCTGCTTGACCCCTTGCCTCACACTGTGAGCTCTGGGGTGAGCTGGCTGAATGTGGCTGAGGCCCAGAGAGTAGGAGGAGAAGTGCAGGTGTTGAGTGCCAGTTGACTACAAAGTCACCCTCCTGCTCTGCATCATGGAAAACGGATTTTCATCATGTTGAGTGGGCTTTGGATCATGCAGTCCACTTGCAACATGAGGACTTCATGGCTGGACTGTGTGGGCGACAGTAGCACGTCATGAATTCGAGCAGATATCTGCTCAAACATCGCACCAGCCTAACAGGGCTGAAATGTCAGAGGTAGCTGTACCAGGCAGCGAGGGTGGCGGGGGCCCTGTGGCTGCTCAGATCTTCAGCACTTCCTTTGTTTTGAAAGCCTCCCTTGCAGCCGGGCACCCACACTGACAATGCTTATCGGGGTGAAAATGCTGCAGGTGAATGAATGGCATGGGAGGGTTTGCTTCCCAGCCTTGTTTACTCGAGGACCACACTCTGATGGATTATTGAATCTAACTGTTCAAGAGCTTTCACCATTCATTCAAGCTCTGAGAAAGCACAGGTGGTAGACGTGTGGCACACCACTGACCTTTCCAGGCTGCTAACATTACCTGCCTCGTTCACATCGATTTTGGAAATCATATGCTTCCGTGCAGTGTGTTCCCAGCCTGGAAACAGGCAACGATTTAGCTGACGACAAATTTTGAGTAACAATGTAATAATAGGATTAATTCCTTTTCATTAGCAGTGTGCTGAATGAAACAAATGTGGTACTTAACCATGCAGAACAGCTCATGTGGGGCTATTCAGTTGTCAAGTGCTGTCACAGGATTTCATTAAGTTTTATAGTCGCTATTTAATAGATTGGTCTCAGTGGGGCTGTCTTCCTTACCTCGCTGTTTTGTGTGTTGTGGTGATTAATGACACAGTTGCCAGCGTCCTCCTCTGGTGCTTGTGTCCGTTCAACAATGCAAATAAAATATTTCTTATGTTGTCACAACGTATATAATAATGACAAATTTAGAGAGGATGACTCCTGATTGCAGAAGTCTGTATTTCAAACGCTGAGAACAGAGCTCATCTATAAATCCCGGGGGAGGGAGTTTAGTCCCTGCTGTACTGGAGTTAATGGTTGCTAGACTCAACGGAATTACAGTCATCAACAATTTTAATCTGGATCCACCAGCTTTTGGCAAGTTAATAATTGTCAGCGGTATCAGAGGTTTTTCCTCGGGTGCCCGAAGCCTTTTAAACAAACTCATTTCACCAGGGGAGCGTTAACCTGTGTTAACCCCCTGGGGGCATTGCTGTGTGGCACTATCCCACTGCATTGTAAGCACCAGAGCTCCATTTCTCTTCCACTTTAATTAAACCAGTTTTCGGAAGCGCAAACATTCTGTATTCCCTCCTCCCCCCCTCCAGGAGGATATGAAACCTTTAACTCGCAATATCCTGAGTGCTGTGTGGATGGAAAACTCATTTCCCCGGAGAAGACTGAGGCAGAGAGAAACGTTGCCAGCCACTGTGAGAAGCAGAGTGCCAACCACAAACCCGCTTATGACCAGGTATGTATCATGGCTGCAGTGGGTGACCTTCTCTTTGAATTTCTCCCTCCTGCCTCTGGGCTCTTTTGGAGCCAGGCAGAGTGTTGGTGGCCCCCATGCTTGTGCAGGCTGCCAAGGAGTTGTTACAGTCCAGTCTATCAACCTCCATGTCAAACAAGATATTCTGTGTGTGCTGCTGGTCAGTATCACCTTAACCTGGCTTCAAAATCAGGCACCAGAAGGAGGGAAAGCACCCTGTCTAGCCTCAAAATTGTGTTTGCAGCTTGCCTCTATCAGACAACCAGGCAGTGTGAGATATGAGCAGCTCATGCCTCCCCAGGAGACTGACAATGAGCAGAGAAGCTGCCAAGGGTGCAATTTCTCCGGCAGATGAAGGAGCACGCTTTCCCTGTGCCTCCACTGAGACCCCAGGAAGAGATCTGAGGCTGGCAGAGGGAGCCGGTGCTGCTTCTGAGCAGTGGCACTTACTCTTGAGAGCTGCCCTTGGGCAGGGGCAGTGAGGTTTCTGCAGGGGAAACTGGCACAGCCCTGTGCCCACCCAGCCCGGGGAATACGTGTGCTCTGAAACGTCACCTTGCGGCCAGGCTGCTTCCACCAGGGCTGCGTTTCCGGGCACAGGGGGGAACTCCCAGGTGATGCCCCTCAGCTCCCCAGGGACCCAACCCCGCCTAGCTTCCGGAAGCCCCTAGTTCACGGGGACTTACCAGATAGACAGCTCAGTGGGGTGGAAAGCTGATTTCTCACAGCTGGGGGCTGGCAGCAGCTCTTGTGCATCATGGAAAGTTACCTGTGATCTCTGAAACCCTTGTGTCAGGTGGTGGCTTTCTTATCTTTTGCGGTCTTGTCACCCAGCCTCTGCTTGCACTGAAAAGGAGGAACCAAGATGACGTCTCAGGGTGGGTGACACAGAGGGTGCTGTGCCTCAGGAAGGTGTGGGGAGGAACAAGGAGCCTTGCTCCAGTTTTTTTGCTTTCCTTTGCCTTTGGAGGTATGAGAAGAGGGGGTGAACCCTGACCTTACCTAAAGGGGCCTCTTCCTCCCTGTTTGGATGTGGCTCCCTGCCTCACGTGCATTTTGGTAAAGCCTTAGAGAGGATGTGCCTTACATGTGAAGGTGCTTCCGGTGCGTCCTGAGAGACAGTGTTTTCAAACCAGAAACACCCTGCACATGAGTGGCCTGGATCTGGCTTTGTATCTTGCGGACCTGGACAAGAAAATGAAAACCTTTTTCTTGTGTGCGATCAGCAGCACTGGGATCCAAAAAACAGCCAGGGAGGGACTGGGCACCCACACAGGTTGCAGGTTCCTTTGCCTGTTGGATATCAGGACTCAAATATCCCTGAGAAGGAGTTACATGTTTCTGCTCCTTTTGTTTTTTTCCCCTAGGGTGGTCCAGTTGAAATCCTGCCTTTTCTCTACCTTGGTAGTGCCTATCATGCTTCCAAGTGTGAGTTTCTTGCCAACCTGCACATCACAGCCCTCCTCAATGTCTCCAGGAAAAGCTCAGAGTCCTTCAAAGACCAATACTGCTACAAGTGGATCCCAGTGGAGGACAGTCACACAGCAGACATCAGCTCACACTTCCAGGAAGCCATTGACTTCATCGGTGGGTCCAAGCTAAGAGATTTCTAGATCTTTGTGGCTTTTTGCTGTTGTTAATACGTATTGTTGGGAAGGGCATGTTATTTTCTTCTGTGTTCCCACATGGCACAGCAACAGTTTAGGTTCCCTCCCTTCCCCAACATCTCTCCTGGCAAAGGGTTTTCTGAGCAAGGTCTCTGTCCTCCTCTCCAGGCTGGGAGGCTGACTCCTCTTGAGTGCCATCAGACAGACAAGGCCAATGAGCTGGTTAGCTTTATTTTCCTGTTCCAAGCAAGCGTAGGTTCAGCATGGCAAGGAGCAAAGAAATGTGACTGAACAACACTAAAGTCTATTGATTTTTAAACGTTTTTTGCTTTTTTTTTTAAAGGGAAAAAAAACCCCACATTGGTTCCTTGGATTTGCATGCCAGACCCTGTAAGATCCAGGAAAAGCAGACACAGCTCATTGTCTTGCTGTGCTGAAATATCCCAAAGCCAGGGAGTTAGGAACCCAGCACCTCCACTTATAGCAGACCTCTTTCTATTTCTCCTTTTGATCATGCTGGTATCTCACTCCTTACTCAAGCACTCCAATGCAGGGTAACCTTTAGAAAATTTGGGGTCATCCCTTCCAAAATCTTCCTGGGCTGGGCAGGTGAGCAGCACACTGGCCATAACAGTTCCTGCATGGGAGAAGCTTCTCCCTGAGAGGCACAGGGTTGGTTAAAGGAGGTAGAGCAGCCTGAGCCTGGGTGGAGAAGGTGCTGAAATGGGCACTCTAGCTCTCCTGGAGTGTTCGAGAGAGAAACAGAATACAACTGCAGTTACAGGCTTGCTGGGCTCATTGCTTAGCTGAGGCTGAGTCCCTTGACCATGCAGGCAGAATTGTGAAAACCTGCTATGAGGATACCCTCTAAGCAATTTCCCTTCCTGGTAAGAGGCTTCTCACACCTTTCAGGGTACCACTAATTCATAGTTCTCCTCCGTCTCATCCCAAACCCTTTCTGATAGTTGAGTCATCTGGAAATTTCCCAGATTTTGAGGATGACTTCAGTTTTCTTTCTCTTTTTAATATATATATTTTTTTATTTGGGTGTGTGGTGTATATGCTGGGCATGACTCAAATCCATGTCTTCCTTATTTTGTGCAATAGTTATATTTAACTGGTTGTGGTGACACCAGTCCCCTGGCAGACAATCGAAGACAGGCAAATGATAACTTGCTCAGCTCTGTGTTGTTTCATTGAGCACTGTGCAAAATGCAGTTATCCATAAATTGGGGCTTGAACATGTTGCTCAAGGCAATAGAGCACAGAACTTCTATTTTTGAACTCTATTTTTGTGTGGAAAAGGCTTATTTTAAGCATGTTCTCTTTAATCTAATAACAATCATTGTGTTGTGTGAGTAACCACAGTGGCTCCTGTTGTGCAAAATGGGTGCTTTGCATAAGCCTTTTATATCCTGACTTAAGTCCAAGCATCCTTTAACCAAGCTGTAATTAGCAACTGCCTCCCAGTCCTCGTGTGCTTTGTGGTGCAGCCCCAGGGATCGAGCTCAGCATCTCCACCCAAGGGTACCCACCAAGGGTTCAACTCCTGATGCCGCTGTTTGCTGCTAACTGGCGAAGCAGGGTGTTGCATTTGGACTTTAAACAAAAGTCTTGGTTTTCTATCAAAGCTGGTAGAGAGAAAGCAACCCTGCAGCTTTTGAAAGATCTGGGAGGTGGGAGATCTGGCCTGGCTGAACTTGGCTCAGCACTTTGAGCCACAAGCAGAGAAATGCAGGTATAGGAGAGGAGAAATGCAGGTACAGCGAACACAAGCTGGTACCTGGTCTCTGTATTGAAATGCTCTGCAAAGTCAGTTGATCTGAAGGAGAAATAGGTACGTAGGAAGGAGGCAGGAAAATACTTCCCTAAGAAAGAAAATACTTTGACCAGAAAGAACCAAATCAGGATGCATAGATTCTGAAACCATCACCAGCTCAGCTCCATCTCAGGCTGGGTTTCATTCTCCTTCGCTTTTAATATCAACATTAGCCTTGGCGCCCAACAGAAGAACAAGCCTCTCCTTGCTGGTGGACTGGCTGTGTGCCATGCTTCACCTACAGTGCTGTGTGTTTCAGTGTCCCCTCCACCCCCAATAACTGATAGCTGCAATGACTCTTTTGCCCTAGATTATGTCAGGCGAACAGGAGGCAAGATCCTGGTGCACTGCGAAGCAGGGATCTCACGCTCTCCCACCATCTGCATGGCCTATCTCATGAAGACAAAGAAGTTCTGCCTGGAGGAAGCCTTCGATTACATCAAGCAGCGCCGGAGCCTGATCTCACCAAACTTTGGTTTCATGGGCCAGTTGCTACAGTACGAGTCGGAGATCTTGTCTTCCACTCCCAGCCCTGCTGTTGCCTCATGCAAAAGAGAAGCAGCATCTTTCTTTGCAGAAGAACTGACATTAGGCAAAAACTTTGAAGGCTCCTGTTTTGCCTTTCCTACCTCGGTGTTAAGTTCTGTGCCCATCCACTCTCCTGTCCATCAGCTGAAACTCAGCCCCATGACAGCATCTTCATCCTGCTGAACATCCTGAGGAGACCAGAGCTGGTGGTGTCCTCTGATCCAAACTGTGACCCCAACAAGAACATTTCATGAATGTGCAATAGAGAAACTTCATCGACTTAGCCTGAGATGGAGAAGTTGTCGTGGGTCATACCTCCTATATGCTGTGACTGTAAGACACAAGTTCTCTAAGTGTGGCAGGTTTTATCATCTTTTATTGTCCTCTTTTTTTTTTTTTTTTTTTAAGAAAAGAGAAAGAAAAAGAAAATTAAAAGTGCTTTCTTTTTTTAAAGGTTTTTAACCACAGAGTGTGCACACACTACTGTATTTCCAGATTCCTGAGGAGCAATGAGAAATCTATTCAGTATGTTCTCAGCTCCCATCTCCTTCCCTCCTCATTTTTTAAAAGACCCTTATTTAAATTTTCAAGCAATAAACAGCAGCAGCAGGGAAGAAAGGAAAACGAAAAGCACCACCTTTGCAGCCGCAGAGATGGTGGGAGTAGTAAATGTTGTTCTGCTTTTGCTTGGGCTTTCCTCCTCCTCTCCTGTGTCATGTTTCAGGGAGCAAAAGGCTAGGGTGCCAGGAGAGAGCTGCTTTCCCAGGACACTGTTGCATAACCAGGTGAAAATCCCCTTTCCTGCTTCATCCTCTGAAGTGTCTGGTATTGGCCACAGTGTAACTGGATACCAAACCGTTGGGGGATCCATTCAGGTGTGGCATTTCCTGTACTTCTGCGTTTGCCTTTGTACTGGATGTACTTTTAACTAAAGCAGGGCACTTAACCGAAGCTGTCAGGCTACCCTGCTGAGTTGTTATCCTGCCATCTGTTATTTAAGAACAGCCCTAAAATACTTGAATGTCTCCACAATCCTCCCATCATATAACACTGTAACTGCTGGATTTTACACCAAAAAAACCTGACGAGCTCGGCTCCAAGCCAACTCTTCCTCCATCCCTCCCCAGGTGTTCCTGATGTGTATCATGTGTGGTTAAGTGGTCTTCTTCAATGTTATCTGGCTTGCTCTGTGTGTGTGGTCACCTCTAGCCAGCCTTTGTCTGAAAAAAAAAAAACCAACCAGTTTCTGTCTTGCTCACATTGGTTTCTGTGTCTGCAGGAAGTTCAGAATAAGGAACTATATCTGTTGACTGTTTTATTATTGTTTCTTTTTTTAATTCTATGTAGTATGTATGGGAAATGGCAATAATTTCCAGGAGATCTCGTGAATGTGAAAGAAAACCTGCCATGGTTTTTATGGAGTGTATAAAATAATAAAGAAAAAAAAATGCCAGGAAAGGAGGCTTTTTGTTATACTTGGTATGAGCTGCAGAAGTGCTTCGGCAGAGTTTGGTGGCAGGAGAGGCCACCTGAGAAAAATGCAGTGGCCAAAAAGTCAGGTAAGGGGGTAGAGGAGGAGGATAAGCATCGCTAGGCTCTGTGCTGAAAGCCTCCAAGGTGCTTCTGTATAGAGGGGAGAAGGTGAGGGGGAGGATGGTTTTAAACAGAATGACATGAGTCATGATGGCGTCACTTCCCAGCAGCCAGGCAGGCAGTTCTGTTTTGATTCACCCATGTCTTATATAAGATTTGCCATCTTGCTGAAGATGAAAATGCGAACTAGGCATGGGCTCCCCTTCCTTCCTGAGCACACACCATGGCATGCTGCATACCCTTCTCCTTGCTGTGATGTTTGCAGGTGGCTCCTGGCACCCTCCAGTGTTCCACAGCCACCTGCAAGTGTTAGGGATCAGGGTACCTGGGTAATGCTCTTTTTTTTCCCCCCTTCACTTTTGTAATGAAAAAAAAAATAATTTTGCAGTGCCTGCATCTCTGAGCCATTTCATACCCCTTAGCAGCTGGAATTTGGGGCTCTTTTTGGCTCATTGCTGCAGCACATTTATAATCTGCATTTTTTAAGTCAGCAAGTTGAAAGATTTTTGGTAGCTGCCTGGGTTATAAAGCATCTGTGACCCACCTGTGAGGCTCATCCATTTGTAACTTCTTACCCACAGGGAAGTAAATCTGTCATTGGTGATGGGCCTTGGATTTTGTCCCTGCATCAGGGCAACATGGCAGCAGTCCTGTCTGGGCTCTGGGAAGTCTGAACATGGGGAGCTGCCGTGGCGAAGATGAGGCAGGTAATCTAGTAAGAGCAATGCTCTTTGGTAAGCCATAGCCATTACCAGTAAAAAGGCCTCTCAGCCCCCACAAGCTCTCCCAGGCAGAAAGACTAATGGGCTTAGGGAGAGGGACTGAACCCTGACTGCAGAGATCTGTAGCCTCCATTGAGCGGCCATCAGCAATCCCACTGAAACAACAGAAGCCCTCTACTGCAGGAATGACCAGTTTTCTTCCTCGAGGATGAGGAACGTGAAGCCCTTTGCAGAGCTACTGCTGTTTGCCGTGGGAACCAGCACACCATGAGGCAGCAGGCTGAAGGGGTTAACAAAGAGCCTGCTGCTCTTGGTAGGACTGACCATAGCAGGTGGAAAAGGCTGAGGAGCCACAGGTATTTATCTAGAGAGAGAGAAGGCAGTTGCTCTGGTTTTGAAGAGGGGCTCTGATTATGGTACAGTATGCTGGTAGATAGCATTGGCAGGGGGCATGCTAGACTAGGATTCAACAAGGGAGCCTGAAGTGGAGTCCTTGTCATGCCTGGGCATAGGAGGTTTACATTCCAGCCCAGGACGTCATTCCCCTCTGTTTGGCTGCTCCAGTATCCAGAGCAGAGTGTAAATGCTGCCTCCCAGAGGGATATGCTCCCCTGCTAGCATTCCTATCTGCTTTGCTATTTTAGCGGCAGTGTAAAATCTCTGTCCCCAGATTCCCTGGCCAGTTTGGCAGTTCACATATTTCTCAGGGCATATCACAGCTAGCTGACTGCAGGGCTCTGAGGAGAGAGTACTCCTCCCTCCCTGGCCATGCAGCTTCCACGGGCAGGAAGAAGCTGAGGACCCAAGCACCAACGTGTGAAAGTGAATGTGACAAATCATGATGCTGCTACCTGGGGGATGGGATGTGTGCGTTTGCACTTGCATGGGCAGGGCAGGATCTTTGCTTTTTCTGCTTCTAGACACCAGCACACCTTAGGGAAAGGAACATGTCTGTGGTTTGTGTGCTGAGCAAATGTCACCAGCTTGGGTAGGACAGTAGATTTCGGGGGCTTTTATAACCCGGATGGCTTGGGTTTGGGTAGCTATCTGCTAGGAATGGAAGTTCAGTTCAGGCAGGTGTGTGGGTTATGGCAGTGATGGGAGCTGGACCGGATGGTTCAATGTGCCTGTGTCCATCTGCCAGCTAAGCTTGGTGGAGGAGTAGGGATAATGAAAACAAAATGCTGATGGAAATTAGAAACACATGTAGCTGTAACAGCAAGGGGAAGGCTATAGCAGGATGCTTTCAGAAACCAGAAAAGGCAATTAAGGGAAAGATGCCAGGAATGCTGTACCTTTAGGTAAGACTTTGATTAGAGCTTATCCGTTATGATACCTGAATCAAAAGAAGATGAGAGGAAATGTCACAGGAAAGTGTTTTTTGCAGGTTCTGCTGCCTAAGGAAATGATGGTTCAGGGCTCCCCTAAGACATGAGCATCTCATCTCTCTACACTGACACTCCTGATAGTGTACCCCATATCCTAGACTCCTTGGTGTCACTTAGGAGCTGTTGCAGATCCTGGTGCAGGATGGAAGAGCTTTTGATCTCTTGCTTTTAGGCTTACAAAGAGCAGTCATGTTGCAAGTATGAGTGCTGTTGCTCAGCCCCTGTCTGTGCTTTGCACATGCTGCCTTTCCTTTCTGCCTCTAAGACAAACTCTTCAAAAAGCTACCACCAGAAAAAACACATGCCTTTACATAGTTGCAAATCAGATTGTGAAGAAATCTGGGGTGGGGGTGGATGGTGTCCTTAAGCGTCCCCATGTGTTCTTTTTGTCCATCCGTTTGCTGGTGTGATTTGCAGACTGCTGCTTACAAAGGCTGCTCATGCTTCTCTCATTAGAGGATTTTCTAAAAGGCAGAAATTTCATCCTGACCAGTAGAGCCCAGATAAAATTCACCTGGTCCACAGGGAGTTTATACTGAGGTGCCCACCCTCAGTCCTCGAGCAGCACCAGGTAGGTAGTTCCTCATAGCTTCTCGCCTTCTGGCTGTGAGCTGCTCTTTTCAAAAGACAGTATCAGCGCACAAGGTATCCTGCAGGCGTTGTTACTCGTATGCTAAAAACAACACTTCCCTTGCTGGGAAGTCAAAGGTCCAAATGTGCCTGTAACAGGGCAAAAAGAAGTGAGGCTCCAGGCATGGTGAATTTGACCCTCTGTCTCCACTTTTCATGGCTTCATGCTAATTGAAGAGGAGACACACTTGCCAGCTCATTCTCTGGGGAGAAAAGGCAGGAACCAATTTGCAGAGCCACATAAATATGGAAGTAGGATTTGTTTTGGCGTGGGAGGTGTTGCCAGCACCACACATTACGGTTCCTTGGCTTTATCACATTGTAGGCTTTTACCAAGACATGAGTAAGTTCTCTAAATAAGGAAAATGAAAATAGCTTCTGAAATAGATTGAGTCATCAGAGAAAACCAAATGAAGTTCCGACACCAAGGACTCAGTTGTAAAATCCTACTTTGTTTTGCCATTGCATTATAAACTACAGGACCGTTCCAATCTGTTTATTTCAGCTTCAAAATTCAGATTACTCTGACAGCTAAATAACACTTAATAAATGGGTTCATTTTTCTGTTAGCAGCAGTGCTGCAGCCCTATGCATCCTGCCTATGCACTTGCAGGGAACATAAAGGTTGCCATGAGAAATGGCTTCTGTGGTTATAAATGAAATGCTCAGCACTTCTTCCAGATTGGTTATTAAATGAGATTTATAGCCCCTATATATCCCTTTCAAGTGACTGACTGTCACTTTTAGCTCCTGGGAATCCCAGCAGGACCAGTTGTGCTAGGAGCTATACAAACACCAAAGCCAGTAACTCAGGATCAGGAGTGACTATGGTAGATAGAAAGGGAGAAAGATGGTCAAAGCTCCTGTGGGACAGCATTGCCCCAGAACTCTCATATTTCTGCCAGGGACTTTTTGTATACACCAGAATAGGAGCCATGCTAGGGACACCATGGGTGGAAAGCATCTCCAGTGCATATGGGATACAGGGGACCCATTAGACACGCTGTACATGAGCAGAAGTGAGAAACACCTGCAGTATAAATCCCATAGCTACATGACACATGGGTCCCTGCCTCAGCCTGCACTTGCTGTGGTTACAGCTAGGATTTTAGGACAGGCAGCACATAAAGGTGTCTGATCTGCTGCAACTGACCAGCAAACTGAGAAAGACTTCAGGTCCCTTTGCCATAACCGCTTTTCCAGATTTGGTTTTACTGAGTTATTGAAGTTAGTTAAGTTACTCACATGAGTAAGCATTCACTGGACCAGGGTAAATCTCCCAAGTGAGACGACAATGTAGTTTTTTCATGTGCTCTCTTTTTGTGTGTGTGTGATGAATAGTGGTTTATTTCTGTCACACGGATACTCCTTTTCTAAGGTTCCTTTGTAAAGCAGACAGTGTTTGATAGTGACTCATCTCTCGTTATTAAATTGCTCATACACTGTGAGCTGCCTCCAGGCCCTGATCAAGAGCCTGCTGCCTTTGGTGGGTAGGAAGGCTTCTCAACACAGTGGCTTTTGGATCAGGCCCTGGATGAATTTTTCAGTTAGATCTTTATTTGAAGGAATTCTTTGTTCTAATTGGTACTAAATCTGCTGCAGCATTGAAATGGAAATGGAGGTCTACAGGACTCAAATTGGAACAAGGGTGTATCCTCTTTGCTCTAATGCCTCAAATCATCTTATGGCAAGTTAACTGGAAAATCAACTGACACAAATTCCAGCGTGACCATTAACTGCCATCCAGCTGGACCCTAACAGATAAGCCAAGATGAAGCATATTTCTAACAGGGACAAGGCAGATCTGTGCCTTTTCATCACCTAGAGGTGCTTTCAGTCCAAGGTCTCCTTAGCACTGTCCGTATTAGTCCAAGTTATTACTGTGGCTAACACAAAGCCTGGGGGTCAGGCAGTCTGGGAGCAATTGCAGGCTCATCCCTTGGCTTTCCAGAGCAAGTGGTGCAGCTGCTCTGTACACTCCTGCTGGCACAGCTGCATTTGTCAAAACCATAAAGGAAGCGAGTGGGACCTGGGCTGACCAAGCTGACCAGATGGATCCCTTGAGTTCACAGAAAAGAACTATAGCACTGAAACTGTGTTTTCCCTCAGGACAGCTCATTTCTCCTGCAGAGAATGTTTCTGATATGTTGGTAAAAAGCAGAACTTTGCTGATGTGGGTTTGCTCACATGAGAAGCATTTTGCTACTGGAGTGGACCTGAATTTCTCTCTAAATATTTCTCACAGGCTTAGCTGTATGTGTCAGCATCCTGCCCTGCATCAGGGATCATTATATCCATCTCATTCTAAGAAAGGAATAAAGTATTTTTCATATGGTTGCAATGCACATTAGACCCGTGGACAAAGGCTACTGTAAGTACCAAATCTCATTACCGTGAGGTATTTATTGTACTGTGCTTGTGAGGCCATGTGTTCCATATTACAAGAGAGAGTTTGTCATTTGTTTTGGATCTTTGTTGTTTTGGTTTTAAACTTCTTTTCCCTCCAGCATACAATGTTTCATGTAGTTAAAACCAAAACCATTCGGGTAGTGCTTTCAGACAACCACCACAGGGTAGAGCAGCCGCTCCACAAGGAAGCAGGCGATGGGAGCCCTGAGTGGGTGGCAAGAAATCTGTGTGCTACTGAGTGCTAAAGCATTGACATGGTTCAGCTTACTAAATCCAGCTGTGAAAAGCAGCTGGTTTTCTGGCAGTCAGCATGACATATGCAGGCGGATATGCTCAAGAGAATTGATCAGGGGCCACCAGTGAGGAGGAGGGAGAAGGGGAGTGTATGTTGTTCCCTGCACTACTAAGTGCTAAAGTGGCTCCTGGCAGTTCTGATTACCGAACCCAGCTGTGAGGAGCTTTTCTGGACTAGAATGTGATGTTTGATGGGGATATGCCTCGGCTGTGTGCATGAGGAAGAAGTGAAGCAAGAGGCTTCTGCATAACTGGCTATTGCCCTGATTGATGTGGTAGCTTGTGGGATCTTGTTGGGACAAGTAGGCGACATAGCTGCAGACAGCAGAGGAGGGAGGCTGCCAAGAGGCTTCAGACATTCCCACCTCGGTTTCTCTTCCCACTTCCTTCTCTTCAGACCCCTGTGGGAGGGAGTGGTGGATGCCATGGGAGGCAGCAGTACCAACAGGCCAGGGCAAGGGGAGGTCATGTAGAACAAACAGCAAGACACTTCCTTGGAGGACTGGAAAAGATACCCATTATCGGCACCAAACTGTGAAAAGCTGCACCAGTGAAGCTTGCCAGCTTGGGTGTGATAAGGGCTGTCCTGCTGCCCCTGGGCTCAGCCTGGGAAAAGCCTGAGAAATGCTGAGCACTAAGGGGAAGGGCAGTCACAGACCATCCCTGGGGCAGCAGTTTTCGTTTCCACGATAAAGCTGGAAGTTATCTCTGCTTTCCTTTGATCTTCAAAGGACAGAAGGAAATTTCACACTTAGGGGAGGCCACACGGTGTCAGGTTAAGTTGCTGCAGCTTGTTAAAGTCGGTCAGATGCCGTAAGTTCAGCGGCTCACCTGCCTTAGTGTGAAAATGCCTCCTAGAAATGAATCTGCCTTTCTCTGAGGCTGGTTTGGTGCTCTGGTTAGAAAATCACATTTGTTTGTGGATTCAGAGGCTACAGACAGATGGCATACAGAGGGACTAAAATCCAGGCAGTGTGATTCTGATGTGATCCATCAGTTTGCTTGTGTATTGCTTTGTTAGATGGATGTGGTCAGCTATAATAATGATTTTCGTTCCAATTTAATTGCAGATTTACTGCAACCATCGCCTTATAGGGTGCTAGCAAGGAGCAGAGGCAGGAGGAAAGAGATTTGTCAGTATTTCAGGATACTCTGTGGAAGTCAGATGTTCAGTCTGGAATCCATGTCAAACACCATTTTGTCTGTAGTGGCCACAAAGACTGACAAAACTGCCCTGCAATGAGGTGGTTTGTGTCATAGGCCCACACAGGTTCTATGCCCCTTGGTCGGCAGCCTGGCTCACCACAGATGCTGAGTGAAGACATTCAGAGACTTCTCTGCACCCACCCACCAATTCCCCTAGGGAATCTCTGTGGCCCTCAGTTAGTTTGTGTCCTGACACTGTTGGGAATAGGTTGCAAAATAACCTTTTGGTCAATGATATCATCCAACCAACAACACCTCCTGGGCTGGGGCAGGCACTGCCACTTCCCCTCAGTCCCTCACACACTCACACAATCCATAACAGCAAAAAATCTGTGGCTGCAGCCTCAGAGCGAGCTGCCAGTCCTGCAGATGGGATGCATCTATTTATGTTTGCGTGTCTCTTACTGCCAAGACTGCATTTACTGCTCTCTTGAACATGAGGCTCGTTGGAAGTAAAATCGACTGTTGTTAATTCACCTTCTGATCTCCCAAGCTTGCACTCGGGGTTTGTGATTAGGTAGATCTTCACTCTCACTTATGATTAATTTTTATGAGAAGCAGTTGATCCTGCCTTTGCAGGGAAGTCTCTGAGCCCTGCTGGTGGGTGGGCAGGTGCTGCCCCTAGTAATGTCATGCAGCCCTGCAAAAGCAGCCACTACATTGCCCTGATGCTGGTGAGCTGGTGCTGACCAGTCCTGCTTCAGGGCAGTACCCACTGAAGCCAAAGGGTGCTGTGGGCTTCCACCCTCACTGCTGGAGCAGCCATTAGATGCAACAGTGCCATGGGGTCCTGGGTTCCTGATTCACTTGTCCTTCATATCTGAACCATCTAAAAACTGGTCTGGGGGTGCATCTAGAGGTATCTTCCAGCATAACTGACCACTGCAGGGCTCTTTCCTTGTCTGGGGCTTAAAAATGAAAAAATGTAGACCAACAGTTTATTTCCTTTCACAGAATTTCCAGATGCTGCTTGTTACTTCAGAACAAAAAAAAGCATGGATGCTTTCCACCTGTGGGGAGGATGCAGCCTATCCCACACCACCTGATGGCACGGCCCTCTGCTGGGGCACCCCGAGTGTGATTTGTTCCATGTGTATATAGCACCTTGCTTTATAAAATTAGCAAACCAAGTGAAATTAATTCAACCACAACCACATTCTACTCACAGTGAGGCTCAGCTGAAAGATGATGAGCAAAACAACTGTTTTCCCTTTACAAACCTGCAGCAGATTCATTCATAATGAAACAGACTGCTCTCAAAACGAACCTTTTTCTATCATCTGTTTCACACCGTTGTTTGACTCTGCCATTCTCTTCGTGACATGCATGTTGGCTTTCTTAAATTGTTGGTGGATGAAGAGCTTCTTGAATGAGTAGTCAGCAATAATTATTTACCTTTACAGATTCGAAGGATCACGGAGATCAAGAAAAACTTTATTGTTACTGTTTTTTAAAAGGAACTGCCTTACTGTTTCAAGTTGTTCAAAGTGAACAGAAACAGAGTTAGAAAAGAAAAGGCAAGAAAACCCAACCCAACCAAACAAAAAGCCTAGTGATTTTGATGGTTGGCAGAGCACCCAGTGTGAGGAAATAACATGAGAGCTTGGCAGGTCTCCAGGGCCCTAAGTGTTTTGACAGACAGCTGCATAGTGGCAAAGATACAGACATTTTTGCAGGTTTTAGTGTGGGGTCAGACCTTGTATTGCAAGGCATAGGGGCAACGACAAGTCTTCAAGGCAAAAGATCTTGGTAATGTTGCTCAAGAGAAACAATTTTCATGGAAAGGAAACCTATGTGTGGCTGGCTTGCATGTTTTTCAGAGTAAGTGATTCTTGTTCCTTGTTGAAAGCCTGGTGAATTGAGCACACTGAGACCAATCCACACACCCAGGTCTGTTGAGAAAGGGCTGGTTTCTCTTATTTCGTCTGCTGGAGTCGTAAGAAAGATGCCTTGCTGCCTTAGGATTTGCTCTTCGTACAGATGGTCCAGGAGAGGTATTCTTGGCTGTTCCACAGTTACCTTCCTTGATCTCAGGCAAGAGACCTCCTCACTGCCTTTGTTTCAGAAGCTGAAATTAGAATATCATAATATCCGGTTGTGTGCTCAGAATGCCATCAAACGCTGGTTTCTGCAGCGTCCAAACAAAACACCAACCGAACCCGAGTTCCCGGTTTGCTCCTGAGGTTTTTTGTGACACCAACGCAAAGCAGAAGCGCCCCCATCAGCGCTCTGCCTCTCCTAACAACCTCAAGGAGCCGAAGCACAAAGGGCTGCTGTACTGAGCCAACTGATTCCTACACCACTTAAAAATGGCAGTAAATACGCAGTGATTGCAGCCATTCATGAATTGAAGCGGTCTATACACACTGATTCACAACTGAAAGTGGTAATGGGAGAGAGATTAATAATATGCTTAAAATGCTTCACACACACACACATTTAATATACTTTTTCCAAGAGAAATTTTACTATATGAGAGACAGAGGAAAAGAAAATAACAAAACAAAACCTACAGACTTGAAATCCTAGTTATATATTCTTCTTAAGCTTCATAAAAGAAATGCCTGACATTTTTATGTGGATGAAGCCTAGATGAATTAAAGCAGTGTTCTGACTTTCGCCTCTCTAATGCTCATGTTTAATTTCAGTGTATTTATAGAAAAACAAAACCATATCTATCTATAAAACAAAGCCATAGAAAAAAGGCTCTGCAGCACCTACAGAACTGAAGTGAGCTACTCCATGCCTAGCAAGCACTGGTTGTATGTTTGCAGGTTCTGAGCGAAGTGCCCTGTTTTACTAGATGCCAGCTCTCTGCGCTCCTGCAGCCACAGCAGCTTGACAGAACAAAGCCTACATGCATCACCCTTCAGCTGGGTGCTTATTTTCAGCATGGGCTACAAGAACAAAGCCAACATGCATCACTCTTCAGCTGGGTGCTTATTTTCAGCATGGACTACAAAATCCAGAAGATAACAAAAAAAAATTACACCTACCCCACCTCCCCTCCTCCCTTAGATACAAACCTCTAAAAGCTATGTGATGAAACCTGTATGCAGGGGCCTGTATTTGAAATGCTCTTTGAACTGACAATCATTTACCACTTAGTCCTCAATGAATACAGCTGCTATTTTTACAAGTGTGTCACGATGGTAGCAGCATTTGTTGCTGAAATATCAGTGAGATATGATTTTATTCCTACAAATAAATATAACCTGGTGTCTGTGCATATCTGTATGTGCACAGAAGTAATCTCCAAACTTCAGGAGTATGATGTATATCTGAAGTTCTCAAGAGGGAATAAACACCTCAAGATAAAAAAGATCTCAGGCCCTTATTTGGGTCTGTTCATAATACAGAGTGATGTGCTTCTTGGTACACCTCAACAGCAGCAAGGTGTCTGGGACGCCAGCCGTGGACCAGAAGGTTGAGGAATCTCAGTTCTTACAGGTTTGAATTTAGTCAGGGTTTTCAAGAGGACTTAGTGCATCAAGGCACAGCAAAATCAGTGCAGAAGTCGAGAGAAAAGACAAATTCTTCCTTAGGTAATGGTCACTTTGGTGACTCTGAATACTCTTCTTAGGGGAGAAAGATTAAACCCTTGCTCTGGGAGTCTATGATTAGTGAAAAACGTTTCTAAGCCACAAACAAAAGCTCAAAATATTAATCAAGGCATCCTGTAACTCTAAGAGCAGAAGACAGAGAGGACAGAACTTTAGAACATGTCAGTTTAAAAACATTTTTATGCCTATTACTGCCCTGAGAAACAGGGACAAGCAACACGGGGTGGTCTGTCCACCCATTGTCTTCAGCAGTAGAAGGCGGCTGTCAGTAAGGAGATATCCCAGCTGTTTGCTGGGACAAAAGTTTTGCTGAAGTGTTTCAGCAGAGGTCAGACTGCACTGTAGTGCTAGCAGAGTCTGAAATGCATAAAACAGATGGATGTTTTCTCCTGCCTGAATGCTTCACAGGGTGATTTTTAAAATCACAAGTTTACCTAAAATGTATAAACCTGTGCAATTTGCCTGCGAACGTACACAAAAAAGATTTAGATCGTTCTTTCAACCACATATAGGATTGGTTAAGTGCTCTGTGATGAAAATGGGAATTTGACTTCCCTTTCTTCTTCAAATTCTCTTTTCCCTGCTGCCAGCGAGTTGTCCTGGTGTAGCCAGGCAGCTGCAGCCCAAAGTACTCACATCTGTGATTCGCTTTGTCCCAGAAAGAGTTAAGAGTAAGTTCCATTTTGCAAACCAACTCCACAAAGATGTTCTGAGGCTCACTTAAGGGTTTAAATGAACCCCAAATGCTAACATTTAAGAGATTTTGAAAATGCACACGAGGAAGACATTTTTTCCTTGGAAGTCCCACTGAACAGCCTGGAGAAGCGAAGGCTTAGAGGAGACCTTGTAGTGGCTTTCCAGTATCTGAAGGGGGCCTACAGGAAGGCCGGGGAGGGACTATTTACAAAGTCTTGTAATGACAGGATGAGGAGTAATGGGTTTAAACTGGAAGAGAGGAGATTTAAAGTAGATGTTAGGAAGAAGTTCTTTACAGTGAGGGTGGTGAAACACTGGCACAGGTTGCCCAGGGAGGTTATGGATGCTCCCTCCCTTGGAGGTGTTCAAGGCCAGGCTGGATGAGGCCCTGAGCAGCCTGTTCTAGGGGGAGATGTCCCTGCCTGTGGCAGGGGGTTGGTACTAGATGATCTTTGAGGTCCTTTCCAACCTAAACCATTCTATGATTCTATGCTTCTATGAACTGAGTTGTATAAAAGTAAATGCAAAACAGACAGGCAGGAAAATTTTCATGGAGTTTGTTTGTGGAGTAATCACTAAATACTTGAGGTTTTTAAGCACCGTGCTTTCTGAGGAAACAACGAGCTCGTCCTTGAATGTGCAGGAGAAATCTGTTACAGGAGACTCCTGATGGGGTTTTAGTAGAACCACTTTGCTACATGACAGTTAAGTGCTGCATGGTTGTGACTGGGGAGATTTTCTTCTGTAGCAAGGTGAGTAATCCATCCACCCGTTATTGTAGGAAAGGAAGGAGTCAAACAGTTCTTTTCAAACCTGATTTTTATTAGTGTTAATTGGCTCAGTACAGGAATGCTGTTACCTGCATGGGAATGATGACTACAGCTACATTTCGGAAATAAAGAAGTGGGTGCAGGCTCAGGATAATCTTTCTGCTTTCCTGAGAGTATTTTGCACCATTCACATTATTCGACTCACTCTGGGCACGTAACTGGCTTTGCCCATGCTTCTCGCCGAGGACGCAGGGCTTGGCCCTGAACCCTCTACGACAGGGCTTCATGTTGCGTCACTGAAGGGGTTAAACTCACACAGGGGAACTAATGAGCACAACCAGATGCAACAAGTAAAAAGAGGTTTTGGGATGTGGGGTGTTTTTTTGGTTTGGTTTTGTTTTGATTTTAATATAGATTTTAAAGAAAAGTTTTATCATTCATTCAGGGTGAGCACTTTGCCGCTGTTCCACCTCTGGAGCTGGCTCACAGCGCTTTTCTCGCTGAGGCTCAAAAGTCCCCAGCGCTCCGACAGCACCGTCTCCGAACCCGCCACTTTCCACTCTGCAGCTCTCAGCTCACACTTGCCTTTGGCGCCCAACCTGCCTCTCAGAGGGAGAAACCACTTTTCACAAATCCACGGGAGGATCCATAGTGAGAGGGGAGACGAGACAGTGCGACTAGCCTTCTCCAGCTTCAAAAAGGCCAGTAAGGCCCTTTAGAAGCAAAAAGGAGGGGACTCCTTTCTATCTCTCGCCATGTCCCTTCTCCAGCAGAGGAGGGAAGAGTTCTTTGTTATGTGTCTCCCCTTCCATCTGCTGCCGAATCATTCGCGCCTGTCCGCGATGGGGGAGGCTCCGCCGCCATTTTGTTTCCGTGAGGGGTGAGCGGGAGGTTGTACTGTGGAAGCTGACGAGGAGGAGGAGGAGAGAGAGACGACCTGGAGAGTCAAGTCGCGTACTTGTGGTGAGAGGAAACGGTGAGGGCGGGCTGAGCGTCGGCAGGAGCTACCGGGGCGATCGCCTCCCCCATCCTTCGCAGATATGTACATCAAGCAGGTAAGCTGGCGGGCTCCAGACCGCCCGCTTGCCTTGTGCGGCCTGGTGCTGGCTGGCCCGCCCGGTCTGCCCTGGCTTTCTCTGCCTTATCCTGCCGCTGCGGGGGGCGTCTTCGTTCAGTGTCTGGGCTATCGGAAGAGTCAGGTCCCGGGCCCACACCAAAAGGCCCGCTGGCTCGAGGCGGGTGTGAAGGCCTTTGCATGATTCGCCACTGTCCCGAGGAGGGAGTCCGCGGCCCTTCGTAAGGGGAAGCGTCCCCGGGCCGGGCATGGAGCAAGCCCGCCATGTAGTATGGGGGATGCCTTTTCCGGTTCCCGCGGCAGGTATAATTCATTACTGGTCTGAAGAGGCCTTGAGGGGAGACCTTCTTCGACCCAGGACATTTTTCGCGGGCTCTGCGAGGACGGGTATAGCCCAGGTGTCCTGGTCTTCCAGACGATGGGCAATCCGGAGCTTGGAGGCTGTCACTCGTGTTAGGTTCATACACTCCTCACTTGTCAGGTTGCCTTTCAGCTGTTGAAATTGTGCAGGTCTCTTCTAGTTCGTGTATATATATATATATACACACACACACACACACACACACATGTATGTTAATCTACACGTAGTTTCAGTGGGAAAATGTGACCGTATTGGGGGTTTTGATTCAAACTATTTTTCGTTTGCCGCTTCTTCCGGCAGAAACAAGTTACTGTTTGCACTGGGGTGATGCTTTAGGCCCTCGGGCATGAACTCTTTAATCTATTAGACTTCATACTTGATGGGCAGACTATAGCTAACCTTCCGTTAAAAAGGAAGTTTTTGTATGAACTTTCTCCAAACCGTTTCTAAGATTGAGGTAATAATTAATGTTATCTCTGTAGCATATCCTTCCAATCCTAATGCATAGTATGGCTTAATTTCTTTGGCTGCTCCTCTACCACTGCCTATGCATGTTCATACAGAGCCTCCTAGGGTTCTTATTTTCAGTGGACTCAAAATTTACCTAGCTTTTTGACACCCTGTGAGTCTCATTATTTAGAAAAATGCTTCTTCAAGTTCGATTTTCATCAACTATTTGACTGTTAGGCAGTGTTTCAAATAGCTGTACATCACTCCACGATTACAGGTGTACACATTGCTTTAAAGCATTAAACATTAATTGTTCTGCAGATTTGAACTGCAGAAAAGTAAACAGTAATTAAGATATATTTAGAACGAGAGTAAGAAGTGCAAATTAAGTCAGAACAGGAAAATTCATTTCATCTGGAAAAGAAATTTTTGTGGTCAGTGACCCATACAGTTTTAGGAGCCATAGAAGAGTGTTAACAGGATGTCAAAGTGAGAATAAAATGGTTGTTGGTGATATTTCCCCCACAACATTGCAATTGATTTTCTTTCTTCACAGAAGTAACTCTTGGAGCTAGGAGATAAAAAATATTTAAATGCTAATATAAGGCTATATAAGGCAGTAAAGAAGTTTGTAGGGATGCATGAAGCAAGAGGAAAAAACGTTGGAGAGGGAAGGAAAGTGGTGTTCAGAGTCTGCATGTGCCAGGCACCTACTCTCGTGGTGCCTGAATTTATGCATGGTAAAAGCTTATGCTTCTATAGTAATACCAATGGAATAATGATTGGTTGTTTTTACCTTTTTGTAGAGGTTTTTGCATTCTTAGGAAATTAAAGTAGATTCCATTCTGGGTGTTTTTGTAATGTAGGTAAACTAGAAAAACACTGTAGACCGGGTTTTTTTTGTCCATTATTTTATTGAAATTTGATGTATTGAAGCACTACTGTATTTCCAATATTTTTTAAAAAAAAAAAAATTTCAAAATTTTGTGAGTGAAAGTAGTTGCCATGGCTTAGAGTTGGTTTCAAGACTTGACTATAATATGCTGTTCCTGTTCTTCCTTTGAAAGCCACAGATACAGAGCTTCTACAAGTCTGCTGTGGCAGGTGAGGCAGACTTGTTTTTTGTGGCACACGAAGGTCTATATTCACAGTCACGGTAATGAGAGTTTTCAGTTCATACATTGTCTTAAACTTACTTTCTATAGTTTGGTCCATTAATTTTAGAAATTCTTAATTACTTCCAATACAGTTGCTTTGGATTTGGATCTGAATACTGTGTAGGTACTTGATGAGAATTGTATCTTGCTTGAGGAGAGAGATCATCAACAGTTGCAATTAAAAAAAGTTTAGATGGGCGAACTATTGGAGGAAGTTGTACTGGAAGACTGATCCTTTTCCAAAGTAGCTGCTCCTGCTTAGATCTGATGTCCAATGGTCATCAGATTAGTATTAGTAGTTTTCTGCCTACCGTATTCTGAAGTTGAGATTCCAGTAATAAAATTATTTTGCAAAGAGAATATGACAGGGAAGCCATAGTACTTGGGAATAGGTTGGCTTTGTAATTTCTGACTGAAAGTCAGTTAATGCCTATACTGAAATTGAAATAACACTTCATCTCAAGTGTTTTTATTCTTTGTCTGACATGGCATTTTCATTCAGCCATTGTGAGGTGGTTTTAATCCTATAGTTACAAACACGTGGCGAGGGGAGTTTTGCTCTCTTCCTGAAAAGTAATTCTTCATTTATGATAGCTATCATGGTGAAACATTGCCATTACTTTAACGATGTCTTGCTTCTCTTGGGGAAGAGCTGAGCAAAGGAATAATGATAAAATGTCACCTCTAATTCTTTTGTAACTGTCCTTGCTGAAAGATGCAAAGAGCAAAACTTGAATGTAGCTGCTGTCTCTTTGATGTTCTGCTGAACAGCCCAGAGCTGCAGCATAGTCTTACAGCACGGCCCTAATGTTTGAAAAAGATTGCTTAAAGCTAGAATGGATCAATTTCTTTGCTCTGAAGATCCAAACTATTACATATTGTTACTATACCTTGTATCTTGCTTGCTTGGCAAACCTCAAATAACTAATGAAATGGAATAGTTGAAATCTGGCATGCAGCTTTGAGATGACTCTTTTGCTGTGTGGCTCCTCAAGTAGATTGTTCAGGTTTGTATTTGTTGAGGAAGCAAATTCATTAGAACCCAGATCGTTTGCCTTTTTAATTTTCATTTCAGACTGCACAGTAAAACGAAGTATGACTGTATTGCAGGTATAACGTGCAGAGCCTGGTAACCAGAGTGTTTTGCAGTTCTGCAATTGCTTGGTGAATTTGTAGACAGAATTTTTATGCTGCATATGAATTGCATTGTAAACATTAAATATAATATAACCTGACTAGGATAAATGCTTGTTATATTGAGCTTTCTCTTCCTACATGTAGCATGTAATGCAGTAATCTGTTTTGTGTAGTATTTTTACAAAAAGATTATCATAACTCTCATATTCACAGTTCTTTGGTCTAGGTAAGCACCACTGTCTCTTGTGATGTGGGGAGAAAATCTGTCTCAAGTGCTGCTTTGATGAGTCTCACAAGTTTTGTGATATAAGTTGGTGATCTTTAGGTGGAACATTGAAGTTTATGTGGAAAGGGTAGAGGAATCAAATACAGTTAATGTAAATCGTCTGTAGAATCTTAAAAATAAAAAAATCTGCTGCTGAAGAACTGAGAGAACTTCATTACAGCTATGCACTCTTCTCTCTAGGTAATCATTCAGGGCTTTCGAAGTTACAGGGACCAAACCATTGTGGACCCATTCAGCTCAAAGCACAATGTCATTGGTAAGTTCTGATGCTTGTCTTTTAACACTAACTAGAGTTGCACACATTAGGAGTCCTCTATAGTTTTTAATTCTCTGTCTGCGTTTGATGACTTTATTTTCTGTTTTGGAAACTTCATTTTTGTGTAATTTATTTCTGTAATTTAATATGTGTATTCCACTTACAGCAAAGTAATGTTCAGTTTTACTGTAACGATAGTATGTCTGAGTCTTCAGAAACTGAGTGATGTCTGTAAACTTCCTATGTACAGATCTCTAGCTAGACCCATTCCCCCTTTAATAGCTGTCCTTGGAGGAATAGCAACAGAGAAATTGTATGGTATTATTTTTTGTATGTGTCCAAGTGTGATCACTTTTGATAAGTAAGCACTAGCTACTGTAAAATGATGCAAAGAAGATGATCCTCTTTCAGCTTTGGAGGAATGCATTCCTGGAACATGGGCTATCAAAAATAAGTTTCAAAGTGTAGTTTCATACATAACACCTAATCTAACAGCATATTGTCCACTATTCTCATGCCTCTTTTCCATTTTGCCTATGTCTGCCTGGCTCTACCTTTTCATTTGCATTGACTCTAATGATTGTGCAGCAACTTTGAGACTGCTGACCCAACAGAAAACAGTCAGTTTTGGACTTAGTAGCCATGATTTACCAAGACTGGGGGAAAAAAGTGTGTATGACTTGCTTAGCTTGTCCTGTTGTGTAGTGTTACTTCAGTGAGAGTTAAAACTTCAGCTGATATCGTTGTTTTAAAAAAAGGAAAATCAGACTCCACTGTTTTTTCTTTTTTTTTAAAGACCTCATAGCAGTTCCAAGTACTTTTGAAGTAAGGTTAGTCTAGAGAGCATGTAGGCAGGAAGGGGTGGAAAGCCTGGGCTGCTGGTTGCTGCTGGAAGGCGAGCAGTTTTAAAATCAGCACAGTAAGTGCTGATCTTAAAGATAAGACAGCCTTGCTGAAATGCACCAGAATAAACGGTGAGATTAGTGTATGTTAGCATAGTGCAGTGTTTCTGTACTGTTTTATAAAGGAGTGCTTTCAGTCTTATTAAAACAGAAGTTAGTGTGCTACCTGAAGTTCATGCAGTCAGCCTGAATGTCCTTTAGTCAGATGCTGGGACAAGAAAAGTTTGACTTGAGTCTACTGTTCTTACTCTTCCAGGAGGGCAGTACTAAAAACAAAAGGATTGTTTACTGGTTTAACTGTTATTCTCATAGTGTAATAGTTCTGGAGTTTGTAAGTTGTGATTATGTGTTTGAGTGGGGAAAGGATTGCTCTCTTGATCTCAAAAAATTACTTAAGTGATCCTCCTCCTAAGTCTGTCTCATTCTCTTGAGATTTTGTTTGACTATGTTACATTTGGATTCCATTCTTGAGCGTTTAATGTGTGTTACAATGTAAATGCGTATCAACTTGAGGTTATACTTTGTGTTTCAATTTTCAGTGGGACGAAATGGATCTGGAAAAAGCAACTTCTTTTATGGTAAGCATGAATTTCTTAATGTAATAGTATGGTGATTTCTTTCTTGCTACCAAAATTTGGTTTACTGCATGTTTCTCCTCAACAAGGAATGACAGATTGTTAATTACTTGACAGTGAAGAAAGGCAGATCTCAGTACACTTGTTTAATACTTAACCATCAGACTTTTCTCCAGTATTTGGCTTCTCTTACAAGTAGTTTCTACAATTCCAAGTGGAAAAAAAATGTGTTTAGAGAAAATTAATTCTGAAAGTCACCCACCTTGAAAACCAATTGTGATGTTTGCAGTTGCTATAGACATTTGTAGTGTCTAAATTCTGAACTGGTTTCATCACAGTAAGGCACAGCTTTTACATCTGCTTAATGTATGATTATGCAGGAGGTTTGTGGGGTGGGAGCACTGAAGGTGGAACAAATATACTAGTCAAAGATGTTAGTGGCCTTTGTGATGGTAGTCTTTGCTAAAATACTTAACACTTGACGATTTATAATATTTTTAGCCTAGCCATGTGTGCTGTGAATTTGTAGAGGAAAGCTCTTGAATTCCTGCTTGTGCAGGATTGTGGCCACAATGAGACAGTGCAGCAGACTGAGTGATAAAATTCCAGCACATTAAGTTTTTTAATGAATAAACTTTGTATGATACTAATAACAGCATGACCATACTGTGTGTTTTGAGTTAAAGAAACTCCTGCATGGCTCCTTAAAGGAAAGAATCCATCTTCTGTTTATTTTATTACAGCAATTCAGTTTGTCCTCAGTGATGAGTTTAGTCATCTTCGCCCAGAGCAGAGACTGGCTTTGTTGCATGTAAGTGAAGGTGTATAACAAGACTGAAGAATAAGCTAATGCATTAAAATGTTACTACAAAAATGGTAAATTGCTGGGCTGTGGATATTTTAAGCCAATTTTTTTGAAAGTATCCTTAAAAGAGTTTTTATTTCCCTTTGAAAAAGGGGGTTTATTTCAAATAAATACTTTATGCTAATAATGCTCAGTGTTGAATGTGTATCCCAAGATTTTCAGAAATAAAAAAAATGCATGTACTGCATCTTACACAGATGCTCCTGACTTTAAATCCTTGAAAGAAGAAGTGGGATTGTCACAGAAAAGGGGAGATGAATGAGCTCAAAATTGCCACTTCTGAGGTGGGAATTACCTAACCAAAATATCTCCTTTCTTAGGAAGGTACAGGTCCCCGTGTTATTTCAGCATTCGTGGAGATTATTTTTGACAATTCAGACAACAGGTTACCGGTAAGTTGGATAAACTACTTCAGGAATAAATAGGTGATTATTTCAGACTGCAGTAATCTCAGTATTATAGAAGTGTTCAGTATGGTAATGCTTTTGAGTCAGTTTTCGTTAAGAGTCATAAACACTCTGAATTAGTAATACATGCCTACTGCAAGCAGTTAAATTTACTTTGTTTTGTTTTCTTAAGATTGATAAAGAGGAAGTCTCACTTCGCAGAGTCATTGGAGCCAAGAAGGATCAATATTTCTTAGACAAGAAAATGGTGACGTAGGTACTTTTCCTTAGCTGAATGAGACTAGTAGTATTTCTCTGAAGTTGTCTAGTCAAACCAAACACTTGCATCTCTAGCATGAAATGAATTGATTCAATTGTGTGTTATTGACTACAGTACTGGTAGTTTGACAGGAAGGACTTCAGTCGTTGTGTGGTAAATTCAAAGTCTGCTATCTACAATTCAGTGCCTTTGTTAGTATGGTCTGTAACTGCTTCTATGGTATTTCTTTCAGGGCTTTTGTAAATAGAAGAGTTACCAGACTTTCAGATGGTTTCATATTATTTCTTGTGATGCTTTTACCTGCATTAACCTCCTCTTTGCTTCAAAGTTGTCTTTCTTAATCTCTTGCAATGCTGTAATGTTGTAGATATTTTCCTTTTTTATTCCCTCATTTCCTTTTAGCTGTCACCAAATAAAGAAGCTCCTTCAAACAGATCATGCATTGCACACAGTGATTATAGCGTGCGATGTGTAGTTGTGATACTTCACTGAATTTTAATAGCTGTCACTTTTCACTGTAAGTGTTTTTAATAGATTCACAATAATATTTCAGGAAAAATGATGTAATGAATCTTCTGGAAAGTGCTGGATTTTCCCGCAGTAACCCCTACTATATTGTCAAGCAAGGAAAGGTAAGATTCTTTTTCACAGAGTAGAAGAAATCGCTATTACCAGCATCATGTCTCCTGGATGCCACATCTAGTTCAATTATTGAAGAAGTAAACTGAAGTCTAAATCTGTTTCAGTAGTTTACATTGGTTTTATGTTGTATTTGCAAGAAAACTTCGTCTGGAAAGTCACTTGTTTTGTACTGAAGTTTAGTGCGCATAACTCTTTCAGCCAAAATACATCTATTGGTTTTATAGAATACAAATCATACCCAGTTACTTTCTTGTAAAAGGATGCAGCCACTGAAATTTTGCTGAAGGAAAGTGTGTTTTGAGTTTTGCATGAGTGATTTTATGTTGGATTAATGAGTGTTTTGTGGCATGATGCGTTCTAAGATTTTTAACGACATTTTTATGTGGTTTTATGGAGGTACTTAAACCCGTTTTGCACCAGAACTTAAAAGCCCAAGCTTGAGTTTCTCCAAATAGAATTTTGAGCAAGTAATGATTTCCTCAATTTGCATAATACTAGTACTTTGACTTGTAGCAATAACTGATACCATATAAAAAACAATTAAATTCATTACAAGTAGAATATTTGCCGTGCTAAACTACCTGCCTCAATAAGAGAGCTGTAGGGTATATACTAAGTATCTAAATCTTCCTCTCAAAGTATCAGGCAATCAGGCACAGCAAGAAAACTGCAATCTTTGATTTGATATAGTTGGTCATACATCCAGAGCAGGCTATTGAAATCGTAGATTTTAATTTTTCAGATCAACCAGATGGCCACAGCTCCTGACTCTCAAAGACTAAAGTTACTGAGAGAAGTAGCTGGTACCAGAGTGTATGATGAACGTAAAGAAGAGAGTATTTCACTAATGAAAGAAACAGGTAAAGAAGTTCTTAAAAAATGAACATTTTATGCCACAGGAATTCAGATAACTCTAAAGGTTTATGGCTTTATCAGTAAAGTTAATTGCTGGAAAGATTTTACTTGTGATTTGTTAAATGATGCAAAGCATACCCTATTTCCTTCTTGAATTTTAAGTATCTCAAGAGGTTTAACTGCAACTTAATTTCAACTGCATGAAAACTTTTTAGCTAGACTAGTAAAGCTATACTTGTACTGTTCGAAACACGAGTCATGTCTGCTGGCAGTGCTCCAAAAGTCAGGGTACTTACTGATATGCAAGCACTAAAGTTTATTTAGTATAGTTTATATTTTAGATGTGTGAGCCAAAACAGTACATGCTGGTGTTGCTTTACATAACTTGTATCAACAGTTCTGCTGTTGGGATGGCTTTTTGGAGAACTTCTGGACATGTGTTCTTTACTTGTTTTGTGACTATTGACATAGTTAATCACTGGAGGAGATTTGGTAGCTTTAAAGGTTTGGACATACATTACTGTGTTTAATTGTATTTAAATCTTTTCTGAAGAGGGCAAGCGAGAGAAGATCAATGAGTTGTTGAAATACATTGAAGAGCGACTGCATACTCTGGAAGAGGAGAAAGAAGAGCTGGCTCAGTACCAGAAATGGGATAAAATGAGAAGAGCATTGGAATACACCATTTATAATCAAGAGCTTAACGAAACCCGAGCTAAGCTTGATGAGGTAAAAATACTTATCTAATGGAAAATGGAATATGAGCAGTTGACTTGTTTTTTCCCAGTGTCTCCTTGTGTTCCTCAATAGAATCCTGTCAATATTCTTTACTAACTTAACTTATTTTCTTCATGGGAAAAAAAGACAGAATCTTGCTACTTACACTATCTGTGATGTTTTTGTACAGCTTTCTGCCAAACGAGAGACTAGTGGGGAGAAATCCAGGCAACTGAGAGATGCACAGCAAGATGCTAGAGATAAAATGGAGGTAAGTCAAGATTCCTTTATTGGTTGAGCAGCGGACATGGGTCAGTAATGATGTTCTGGCATCTCATTAGCCGAGTACTTTAGTGGCTCTAGGTACTGAAGTGATGGGTAATGCCAGAGGAGACTTCAGCACCACCATAGATAGGTCAGCTTTCCAGAACTTGGAGACCAAGTGCTTCCCATTCCTTCTACTCTACCACCCTGCGGGTGGCAGGCCGCCGGGGAGGCCGAGAATCGATCGGGGTACTGACGAGGACTCAGCTGCCAGCAGCCTTATGGTCAGTGCAGTGCAGTACAGCTTTATTCAGGAAGTGCAACAGCTTATATACCCCTTTAGCAGAGGTGTGCACAACTAGCTAAGGTTTACATATGTGGAAGGTACAGATTGGTTCAGAGTTATAAACAAGGTATGGATAGGTCAGTCAATCCCCTGGTGTCCACCCCGTGGGACGGCAAGCTCAGCCCCCTGCAGGTGTGCGTGGGGTGCTCACTGTTTACAGCCAACTGTCCTGGGACCCAGACAGCCAAGGACAGTTGGCAGCATGAGCTCAGATATTTACAGCTCATGCCTGCCTAGGGAGAGTGCTCTCCCACACCACCCCATTTTAAACTGGGTTAAAGTTTCCTTTTAACAAGGCTTTCTAGAAATGTATTGTTGGGAATTTCTCTGAGAGGGGAGTTAGATTGTAAAACCATGTTAAGTTCTATTCTATGCTTCAATCCTGTTCAGAAACAGGAGAAGCTTTTCACACTTCCAGTGTATTTGAGTCTGCATAGTAGCAATCTGTTGAGTTTTGCTGGATACTGAAATGTACATGCTGCAACTGAGGTACTAAATGCATAAATTTGCCTAGGAAATAGAACGGCAAGTTCGGGAACTGAAGACAAAGATTTCAGCAATGAAAGAAGAGAAAGAACAACTCAGTGCTGAAAGACAGGAACAGATTAAACAGAGGACTAAACTGGAACTAAAGGCTAAAGACCTACAGGATGAATTAGCTGGCAACAGTGAGCAAAGGGTACGTAACAGCAGTGAAATCTTAAAATGTCATCAGCATAAGTAGGAATATTTGTATGCTGATGTTTTATGTTTAGATTACAGCATTTCATTATTTTCTAAGGTTTGCTGGAGAGAAGGCTTATCTTTTTGTTGTGTCTTTAATGTGCTTCTCTGTATATAAACAGACCCCTATGTTATGGCCCCTTATCCTGTAGGTTACAAAATCGAGCATGTAGAACTCTCTCAATCTCAACTGCTGCAAGTACTGGGAAGAAGGGCTCTGTTTGTAGCCCTGGCTTGAACTTGCTTGTTTGGGCCGTATAGACCTTCCTTGCTTGCATAGTCTAGCCTCTTGAGAGTGCTTCACTTTATCCCTTCTTATTGTCCTGATTGGAACAGAATTCCTTTCTGCTGTGTTGGAACAGAGTAGCACCAGATAAACAATGGCATCTTACAATGAAACTGTTCTTTAGAAGTGTGTATTTTTCTAATATCAGAGTTCCTGATACTACCTAACTTGAAATACTGCTTTGTTTGACTTTCAGAAAAGACTGTTAAAGGAGAGGCAAAAGCTTCTTGAGAAAATTGAGGAGAAGCAGAAAGAACTAGCAGAAACGGAGCCGAAATTTAACAGTGTAAAAGAAAAAGAGGAGAGAGGAATTGCTAGGTCTGTGACATTCTACAACAGTCAAAGCATTAAAAGACAAAAAAAACCCATGACATCCCAAGATATCAGTGCTGTCTATGTGTGCAGTTAATTGAGTTGTACTTGTTGCTTGAGGATGGGGCAGTTAGATGTACTTGGAGATGGTCTGTAAAAAGCCTCCTTTGTTGTTGGGCAAAGGAACAGTATTTGGTGAGATTCATTTTTAAGTTTAACCACTTTTGTAAGGTATTGTCCACTTCTTGTTTTTTGAAGCTGGGTGACTGGTGTGTAACATGATCCTTTTCTTTTTGTTACTGATTTGATGCTCAGATTTTAGAGTGTGGTCTGACACTTTTTGAAAATTCTTATGGTAATTCTTAATGTTTGCTCTTAATAAACCAAATATTTCTCTATAATGTGGCTTATTTTTCCCTTCTCAAAATTAGACTTGCACAGGCTACACAGGAGAGAACAGATCTTTATGCCAAACAAGGTCGAGGAAGCCAATTTACTTCCAAAGAGGAAAGGGACAAGTGGATAAAGAAAGAACTAAAGTCTTTAGATCAAGCCATCAATGACAAGAAGCGGCAGATTGCAGCCATACACAAGGATTTGGAGGATACAGAAGCAAACAAGGAGAAAAATTTGGAACAGTACAGTGTAAGTTTTCAGCTTACCTGCTTCTCAGTATTTTTGAGAGCAGGACTAAACACTCCAATTGTCTTGGACAATTGGACTGTAGTGCGTATTTATAAGGAAGATGAGACATTCTGGTTGAGTGTGATCATTCATAAATCTGTTCTTGATTTTTATCTGACCTGCAGATAAATTCTTAATTCACTTTAGCAGTGTGTCTACCTTTGCTATATACACACTTTCTTTTTGGTACTTTCTCTAGAGTGTTTGACCTAAGTTTTTAGGAACAGTTTTAAATCTGCCTTACTCCTGTCTACACTGAATGTGGCCATTTCACATAGACAGCAATTTGTTATGTTTTTATAGAGATCTACATTGGTTATTTTTACTTTTCCCTTCTAAACTGTGCTGCAAGCACTGCTCTTTTGCACCACAATTGCAGCTGGTTGTAAGTCGCACTCGGTGCCTGCTTTGCAGTCTACTTCTAACTTCCCCCTGTTACTGCTCCCTTACAAAGATATATTTATTTTTGGTGCTTGTGCAGGTTGTTTTAAGTTGGTTAAAATGTTTGTAGGAATTGCTTCTAATTTTTTTTTTAAAATTAATTTAGTACTGAATAAAAAGACCTCTTTTTTCTTAACAGAACTATAGTTTTATACTGTTCTTTTCTTTGTGTTAGAAATTGGACCAGGATCTTAATGAAGTGAAGGCTCGTGTTGAAGAACTGGACAGAAAATACTATGAAGTGAAAAACAAAAAGGATGAACTACAGAGTGAAAGAAAGTTAGTAATTAATTGAAATGTCTGACTCTCACTTAATTTGAAGGGCCCCAACTGTGTAGTTGTTAACATGGTATGTTTTAAAACCACAGCCATATATGAATTCCTGCACTTCACCCTCCTGTTATTAACAGTCTTTGAAAATAATAATAATACAAAAAATGCCAACTTAAAAATGCTCACTTAAAATATTGTAATTCTTTTTCGTTCCATAGTTATCTATGGAGAGAAGAGAATGCAGAACAACAAGCTCTTGCTGCAAAGCGGGAGGATTTAGAAAAGAAACAGCAGCTTCTCAGAGCAGCAACAGGAAAGGTAAAAATACCTTGTACTTGAGAATAGCTTGTAGAAACTTGTCTTCTCATTCTTGCAGTACAAGCCATGTTCATATATGAAAGATACCATAGTTCCTTGCGGTCTTGCTGTTGTAATTAAGATAGTCATATTTGTAATCTGATACTTTTTAAACATTTATAGCTGTAGGACTAATTAGAAGTTAGTTTTGTAAACTCAGGGTAATTGAGGAGAAATAAAGAGACCAAGTGTATCTGGATTAAAAGTTCTTCTAATCTCATTAAAAAACAACAAACCACCAAAGAACCAAAAATAAACCAAATAAAACTGCCCAAATACAACAAACCTAGCAAATAGAAAAAAATATCCAAACACACAAAAAAACCAAACGATGAAACAAACCAAACAAACAGCTGCTGGAAAAAAAACCAAAGAAAGCCCCGCAACATCAAAAAACAACCATCCCCCACTTCACCCTGAGAAGCAGTGATCTCAAATACTTGCATATCTTCTTCTATTAGAGCTGTAAGTTAGTTAGCAAGAACTTCGCAAAAATAACAACTTCTATGCAGTTGGAGATAAAAATGAGTACTACTTGGGATGGTTTGGGTGTTACTCGTCCCCCCACGCTTTGGAAATTGCCCGGACTAAACTCAGGTGGCTCTGGAAATTGAATGAAGCGTATTATTTACAGCTTAGCACAATATACAAGCAGATATTTACAGTATATACAGAAATATACAAGGTAGAAGGTAATACAGAAACACAACATCCCTCCCAGAATCCTGAGTCCCCAGGAGGGTCTCCCAACTACCCCATCACCTTCTCCCTGCCCCCTCCTCTCAGCCTTACCCCAGTCCCAAGGAAGAATGGAGGTTCAGTCAGGGGGTTAGGAAGCAAAGTGGATTAATCGCAGAAATGGCAGAGAGGTTAGAGAGAGAGATGCAGCTCGGAGCTCCCCAGCAAGAGAAGTGCCTTATATATGTTTTGATTCTTCTTCTTGTATCTCTCAGTGAACCTATGGGTGAAGTAGACATCACCATTGTTTTCCTTTCACAGCCTGTAGTTCTTCTCACCAAAACATTCTAGCTTGCTTCTCACTAGCACACTTCTGCATCTTTTGGTTATAGAACAATAACAAGTTGTGTTTTAACAGGCTATTTTGAATGGTATAGACAGCATAAACAAAGTTCTGGAGCATTTCCGTCGAAAAGGCATAAACCAGCATGTTCTGAATGGCTATCATGGCATTGTCATGAATAACTTTGAATGTGAACCGGCTTTCTACACCTGCGTTGAAGTTACTGCAGGGAACAGGTAATTGCATGCTTTTAGTATTACCAGAGTTAAAGCAGCGTGCAGAATTACGAGTGCCACTTGCTACTGGAAGCTTTAGTCTTTTGAACTTGAGCTCTTGTCCCTTTTTGGTCCAAGTGCTTTCTGTTTAGCATGATCAAACTTCTAGTCCTTCAAGAAGGAACTTAGAAGAATTCTGCCTATTTAAAAATTAATCCTAGTGCTCTCGATCTTGTCTAAAACAACCTACATCAAAATGACACAAAGAAAACCCCACATGCCCCCTCCTTCCTCTGCTGCTCCCTAAAAAAAGGCCCAGACCCACACTCCTGATATTTACTGTAAGGATTGGTGCTGAGGCTGAGCTATATGGAATGAAGTTTGGAAAATTCTACAGTAAGCAGTGCTGATGGTCCATAACAATCAATTAGGATTATTTCACTCACACTAGAAAATCTCATGGGTGAGAGTGGTCTCCAGACTGTCCAAAACTGCTATTTAAAAAGCTATCTGAAAAGATGTTGAGTGGCTGTGTAATTTGTGTTCTACGAGTATTAAGTGCCTTTTGGGTGATCTACTGCTTCTTCAGCATCTGACACTTCACATTAATTTAAATTCTCTTTCTGTGTGATCTGTCCCCTTTTCAAATTACTGAGTTGTCAAGCAAATGCTTGTTCTAATGAAATGTAGATGCTGGTGTAAGAACAGGAAAGGAGACAGAGGTGACATGGTCCTGCTACACTGTCATGTATAAAATACTGATGTTACCAGAATTTGAAATGCAGTTCCTGATTTGTGTCTGTGTGAACAAGGATATATCTTCAGAGTGCTTCACAGTTCTCTCTGAAATGTTGTACCCTATAGTTTGGAAAAAAACATTAACAAACAAAGTAGTTCAACTTGGAGAAGAAGAATCACTTTTTTGCAGTCTCTCTCATGCTAGTCCCAGTCATGCACAGGGCATGTGATCGCTGTTTCTGTTGATTGTAGAGAGGCATAAGATGCAAACGGTGTAAATCCATACAAAAAGGGCTGCTGACTGTTGCGTGTTAACATAGTATGGGGGACAGGTTTGCAGCTGAACCAGCAGAGGCGCTGTATAAACTAGGAGCAGTGCTATATATCTATTGAGCTTCTCTTGCGACTGGAGGGTGGAGTGTAAAATTCTTTCCTGATTCCACATTAAGTGAACAGAGTGAATCCACCTGCTTCTGGCAATGCACAGGCTTGAAATGAAGATGTGACACAGCTTTATATTGATACCTTATTTACTAATACCTGCATGCTGGCCATTCCTGTACAAATACATTAGTGCTTTTAGCAGAGTGAGGTTTTGCTTATTTATTGATCTTGTTAATTAGGTTGTTTTATCACATTGTGGACTCTGATGAGGTCAGCACAAAGATCCTAATGGAATTTAACAAGATGAACCTTCCTGGAGAAGTTACTTTCCTCCCTCTGAATAAGCTGGATGTTAGAGATACTGCTTATCCTGAAACTAATGTGAGTTTGAGTTCCTTTTGAACCCTCCCCCACTTAATTACGAAGCCTTGTATTTTGAATTGTTTGTGTGTTTTGCTTATTGCACAGCATTTGCCATGCTTTTGAATGCCTACAATTAAATAATAATTCCAATGTGTGCTTCTCGACATAAAGAAAGCTTCTTATAAGAAAATACTTACTTTATAGCAGCTATTTGCTCTTTAAAGTTTAACTTCACCTTACAAGTAAATGGATGATATTAAATAGGAATAGGATTGTCTTGTAAACAGATAGTTGATACTTGCTGAATTGCTGACTTCTTCAAGCTGAAATAATGCCATGTGCAAAAACTGAAGAGCTGTGTTACGTGTTGCAACCATGGATAATTTCTCAAAGTTACTGGAAATCAACTGTATTTTTGAAATGCATAAATAAGCCTTCAGTGACAAGTGTTTGAAAAGTAGTTCTGAAATATATTTCAGGAAAGTATTGGCTCTTGTTTGAAATTTCAGTAGTGGGTTAATTAATTGTTTCCTACAACAAACATGATAGAAAAGGTTTTTGAGAAGTAGATTCTTTTTTTTCATCAGTTAGAAGTGAAAATAAATAAGAAACAGCCTTGACTTCCAGTGTGCTTATTTTGGGGAGCACTTTACCAGTAAAACTGTGTTAATGTTTGTATCTTTCCATGGAAGAGAATTTTTTTTTTGAGAGAAAAACTTGCTCAGTATTGTTTTGGTAGCAATTTAACATTCAGATGAGTAAACTGGATGTTAGGAAGAAGTTTTTTTACAGTAATTGCGGTGAAACACTGGCACAGGTTGCTCAGGAAGGTTGTGGAGGTGTTCAAGGCTAGGTTGGATGAGGCCTTGAGTGACCTGTTCTAGGGGGAGGTGTCCCTGCTTATGGTTGGGGGGTTGGAACTAGATCATCTTTGAGGTCACTTCCAACCTAAACCATTCTGTGATTCTGTTCTGTGTGATTCCTGGCAGACTCTTAGTTGACTTAAGGCTCAAGCCTGGCTGTGAAAAACTAAAACTGCAAAATCTTGCAGTTGATTTCCACAGACCGTGTGTTTGTTGTAGTAATATTTGGTCAGTGTGTCATCCTACCAACTGACAGCTGCTTATTCCCTAAGTATCATTCACAGTAATGTACTCTTTAGTTCAGGGTTTGACGTCCTGAGTGTGAACGACACACACAAGTTCCAGAAGTCTTCCTTCTAGGGTTTTATTGGTTGTGAAACCAGTGTTAATATTTAGTGAATTTGAGGTATATTTTTTTATGAATTCTTGTTGTAGGGATACAGTTTATTCCATTTTTACTCTTGATGACAGTTTGCTTCTTCCATGGTTTTTGTTGAATTCTGTGTATTAATTAGTTGCAATATATTTGCTATATGTGTATCAATATGATGTCTCGCTAAAATCACTGTCACTTCAGGATGCCATTCCTATGATCAGTAAACTGAGATACAATCCAAGATTTGACAAAGCTTTCAAACATGTATTTGGAAAGACGCTAATTTGTCGTAGCATGGAAGTGTCCACCCAGCTAGCCAGAGCTTTCACTATGGATTGTATTACTCTGGAAGGTAAATATTACAATTTTATAAACTATTTATTGTAAGAATAAGACCCCTGAAATGTCAGGCTCATTTAATGTGGTCTGTTAGTGGTGTCAAAATAACATATACTTGAAGTGCAATGTTGTACATCAAGTACAGTGCTTAAAAATACAGAATTTCTTCACCAACATTGAGCTTTCCTATCGAAAAGTTAGTAGCTAGGAATCTCCATCCTGAGAACTGTAAAGCAGATTAATTTTGTATTAAATTTGCTACTACTAAGGGCAAGGTGACTTCTTTGGCATACTGGATGCACTAGTGTGTTATGATCTCTGAACTAACATCTCTTGTTAATTGCCTTTTCTTGGAGGGCAAATTTCTTGTAGGGTGGTTACTTTTTATCTTGTCTCCCTGAAGTTAATCTGAAAATTCCTAAGGATGTCTGAGGAGGAAATTATTAATTTTTCAGTAACATGCTCTCAAGCCACAGATGCTGCTAATTACTCGGCTTCTTGTTTTCTCCCTCACCAAAGATCTGAGATTATTTTTTTTCCCTCCAAACTGGTAGTGCTAGGCATTTGTGTTTTTCCCTTAGTAAAAGTGTTTTTTTTCTTCAAGCTGCATGGTTTCAGACGTAAAAAAAAATCCTAATGTTTAAAGAAGATCATAGCAATCTATACTTGTCTTGAGGAAATGCACTTTAACTTCAATACAGAAATAAAACGTATGTGATTCTTGATAGCTGCTGTAGTGCTTCTGCAACTTGGTTGAAATGTTCTAGTTAATCTACTAGAATGTTTTGTAGAAACTGCTCTGAACATTATGGAGAGCATATAGAATGCAGTTCATGGTCTTACTCTGTTATGCTCTTAGGTGATCAAGTCAGCCATCGTGGTGCTTTGACTGGAGGTTATTATGACACAAGGAAGTCTCGTCTTGAGTTGCAAAAAGATGTTAGAAAGGCAGAAGAAGAACTCGGTGAACTCGAAGCAAAACTCAATGAAAACTTACGCAGAAACATTGAAAATATCCTTTTATTGTTTTAGGGGAAAAGTTGTGTGATGACAAAGCGTTCATTTTGCAGCTACAGTAATAAGTGAAAAATACTGTATATTAGCTGTGGCATTTGATTTGCTGTTGCTAATGCAGCCAGGTTCTATGTGTTACTGTAGTGATTTTAGTAACAAAGAAGTCAGTAGTAAAACAGAAGCAAAGCAAAACCCTGCATGTGAGCATTGGTGTACAAACAATGAAAATTGTAGATTTTAAAATATATCCATAGTTTGACTGAATGGTATTCTTTTCTTAAAAAGTATTTTTAGATCAATGAGCTAGTTAAGAAATAGTTTCTAACTATTCTGTTAATTATTTTGGTAAAATTTTCATACTAGAGAAACTTGACTGAAAAATAGCAGGGAAGCACACCTTGTCCAGTAGCTTGCATTAGAGAGTGGCTGGGACTGTAGCCTTCAAAAAAAAAAAAGCTTTAGAAAGCTGTCCCCATTGAAATTTTACCTTGACCTTTGAAGCTTAGAAATGAGATTAAACCTTAATTATGAGTCTTCCTGTTCCTTTTAGAGTTTTGTGGTAGTAACTGCTATAACGAGATATTATTGTTATCTGTGTTAATCTTCACTGCTTCTGACTCATGCTATATTTTTAGTGCTTGTGTCCTGAATTGGTGTGTTACATAGTCCATTTATGCTGTGGGGAGGAGATGGGAGAGCATTATGTTATAATTAAGCTCTGAGTTGCTTGACAGTCTTGATCTTTGCAGTCCTTGTACAAAAATTCTGGTGACTGTCAGCTTTTTCCCTCTTTTTCTCTAACCTTTTAATTTTGAGGTCCAGTGTCTAGGATCTGGGGACAAGGGAGGTTTATACAGCCTTTTTTTTTTTTTTTTTCTTTCCCCTCCATTATTCACATTGTGTCTTAGAACTGAACTCCTTTGTTTTTTCTGTCCTACCAGCTGAGACATTTTGGGGGCAGTAGATAAGCAGAACGCTGCAACCTATGCTTAGAGCCACATCTGATTAGCAAAACTTAATGAGACATAGATACACACTTTTTTGGAAGTCAATAGAAAAATGTTGAAATGTTCTTGTTGAGAGTGCCTTAAATAGGCTGAATTTGTCAGCTGGCTTTATGTGCACCAGCACTGACAAATATGTCTTCTACCTTTACTTGTAAGCAATGTGCAGGACCCATTTTGTGTATCTACAGTTAAGTATTTATTAAGTGTTGTGTTTTCTCCTTAGGTCTTTTTTAAGCTACAGACATGTGGGCAGATAATTTTAAAAGGATTTCTGCAGAAACTTACTTTAATACTTAACCCAGTGCACACTGTACAGGTAGCCTGCTTTTTGTGACTAGGAATAGGAGCTTGAATTTCTGTTGGTTGTAAATTCCTCAGTTACCTGTTAGACCCATTGGTGGTGTAAAATTATTGGCTAAGTGAAGATTTCTTCTTTTTGTTTTTTTTAATTGGGTGTTGATAAGAGTGCTCAAGATACTTCTGTGGATAGTTCTTGGTTTCTCTTGTGCAGCTGAGTATTTCTGGAGTTGTTTTGCTTTTTTTGTTTGATGGCAACTGAATATGCTAAATGGACTAAGAATTGAAGGTACTAGTAGGAATGTTTTTTAAAACAAGGACAGAGTTTTCCTTAGCCCATGGTATGGATTAATAATGAGATTGACCAGCTAATGAACCAAATGCAGCAAATTGAGACACAGCAGAGGAAGTTCAAAGCCTCCCGAGACAGTATTTTGTCAGAGATGAAAATGCTGAAGGAGAAAAGACAGCAGTCTGAGAAGACATTTATGCCTAAGGTACAGTATGGAGATAATTGAAAGCTGGGTTTATATAAATGGTTTCATTAATACTGCTAATAAACTTTCATTCATTTCTGGTGAATATCATAATATGAACTATGAAGGCATGACTAGAGATGTCACAAGTGTTTACATAAGCAGAAAAACGAGAGTCATATAAATCTGCAGATCACTGAGGAATGATTCTATTCAATATCTGTTCTGTAGCAACGTAGTTTGCAGAGCCTGGAGGCAAGTTTACATGCTATGGAGTCAACTAGAGAATCATTGAAAGCAGAACTGGGGACTGATTTGTTGTCTCAGCTCAGTCTTGAAGATCAGAAACGTGTGGATGCTCTTAATGATGAAATTCGACAACTGCAGCAAGTAAGGAAATTTTAAATGTCTTGCCATTTCTAATAAACTTCCTAATAAACCTTCCTAATAAACTTCTTTTTGTCCATTTGTGTGAGAAGTCACTTCTGAATATAATGTTAAGTGGTGGTTATCAGCAGTATGTAGGTATGTTTGGAGTTTCTCACTTGTAAAAGTATGTTTGTGTGGTTTTCTCAAATGCTGGGTGAATTTTACTAGCTGTATTGGTTGAGAATTTTGGTAATTTGTGTTGGCATTGTCACTGTTTCTGCTCTTGGACTTTCATAATAGATAGAAATATGTACAATCTAAAAGGAATGCTGCACAGCATGGGGAAAATAAAACAATGGCTTTAAGCATGTGGTAGATGAGGCAAAAAAGTAGGATTTTTGTCTGATGCCCATACTGTTGAAGAAATGTTACTTAAGTATCTGCTAGTCTAAAGGTCTGCTGGGTTTAAAAGTTGGGTTCAGATGCTACTAATGCACTGCAGGAAGCATGATGATTTGTGTAGCTGACTTTTAGTGGTCAGCTGCAAAAATGCTTATCACTTGGATCTTCCTACATGTTAAAAGTAGAGCAATAGTCCAAAGAATTGTGTGACGTTTTAATACCCAGAATTGCATCAAGAGTGGTTTTGTTTGTCTTCTTTTAACTGGGATAAAATAATTGTCTAGGAGTTGGTTAAGGCAAACAATATTTTTTCTTTCAGGAAAACAGACAACTTTTGAATGAGAGAATTAAACTTGAAGGCATTATTACAAGAGTTGAAACGTATCTCAATGAGAATCTGAGAAAACGCTTAGATCAAGTGGAACAAGTAAGGATTTCCTCTTCAGTGTAGTTGGGCAATCTGTTTTTGGCAGCTTTCACTTACCAGTAATTTGATAAATACTCATTTACTACCCTGCTTTATCTATGACGGGTTTCATTTCCCTACATGCAAGCCAAGTTAAATGTTTTGCTTAAATGTCAACATGGTATTTTGGGCATCTAAATTTTTGACAGTAATCCTACTCTAAAAAACAGATCCTATCTGTAAACAGGACATAATGATAAATTTGTTTCAAAGCCTATTTATTCTTTAAAACTTTACTGACATTTTTAAAACAGTTACATGCAGAGTAGCAGAAGATAACTTGTTTGTCTGGCTTATGCTTTTGTTCCCTTCTATACTGAAGCATTTACTTTGTCCTATAGGAACTGAATGAGCTTCGAGAAACAGAAGGTGGCACAGTTCTTACTGCCACAACGTCAGAGCTTGAGGCTATCAACAAACGAGTGAAAGACACGCTGGCACGATCAGATGGTGGGTAGCATCAGTTTTCTTTTAGTTTTTGAAAGGAAATTCATCGTGATTTTGAAAGTTCACACAGGGTGTGTTTTGCTTTGGAAATAGACTACAATATGAGAAATAATGAGCCAGTAGTGTGCTCTTGTGGCCAGGAGGGGCAGTGTCATTCTGGGGTGTATTAAAAGGGGTGTGGCTAAAAAGCAGAGAGTGGTTCTCTTCACCCTCTACTCTGCCTTGGTGAGGCTGCATCTGGAGTGCTTTGTCCAGTTCTGCCCCCCGCCCCAGTTCAAGAGGAACATAGAACTGCTTCAGAGAGTCCAGTGCAGATCTGATTAAGGGAATGGAACCTCTGTCTTCTGAGGAGAGGCTGAAGGAGCTGGGGTACTTTAGCTTGGAGGAGACTGAGAGGTGACCTCATCAGTGTTTATAAATATGTGAAGGATGAGTGCCAGGAGGATGGAGGCAGGCTCTGCTGGGTGATGCCCAATGACAGGACATGGGGCAATGGGTGGATTCTGTGTAATCATTAATTTCAAATACGCAGCATAGCCTGTAACAGGTTTTTGGAACTTACACAAAACCTTGACTCATTTTTTGGTTTGTGTTGTAGCTAAAAGAAAGTGCCTGCAATTGCACAGTAATGCTGATAAATGTGTGTTGGTGGTAGCAGAGTTCTGGCTTCAGGGCATAGTGCTTTTGAAGCAACTCTTCAAACAAGCAAGCATGTTCTTAAATAGTTGTTCATGAACTTTTGTCTACCTAAAGGTAAGTTACTGTCAGATAGGAAATAGCATCTGTATGACTCAAAACATTTCTTTTTGCTTCTCTTTTAGATTTTAACAATTATTTCAGTATGTTTGTTTGGTTTTTTTAAGCTGTATGCCCATGGAGAAAAATGAAGAGGATTTTTCAGCTTTTTGTCTTAAATTAACTTCCTACTCCTTGATAGGTCTTTTCATTCAGATTTGCATTTTTGTTTCATGAATACGTGACTGGATAATTGCTGATCTTATGCAAGCAAGCAAGTCTTACTGGGTTTTGTGCTCTCACCCAATACCATAGATCTGGATAATTCTATTGACAAAACAGAAGCAGGGATTAAAGAGCTTCAAAAGAGCATGGAACGCTGGAAGAACATGGAAAAGGAGCACATGGATGCCATTAACCATGATACTAAAGAACTTGAAAAAATGACTAACAGGCAAGGCATGCTTCTCAAGAAGAAGGAGGAGTGCATGAAGAAAATCCGAGAGTTGGGTTCACTTCCACAGGAGGCTTTTGAAAAGTATCAAACTTTAAGTTTGAAGCAGGTAATAAGTGTACTTGTTTTGATGTTTCATGACCTGAAATACTAGTGTCAGGTATATCAAGTGTCACCTTTGATGTGTTAATATTTTCCATCTGCAGTTATTCCGCAAACTGGAGCAGTGCAATACAGAGCTGAAGAAATACAGTCATGTTAATAAAAAAGCATTAGATCAGTTTGTAAATTTCTCAGAGCAGAAGGAAAAACTGATAAAAAGACAAGAGGAGCTGGACAGGGGCTACAAATCCATCATGGAGTTGATGAATGTCCTTGAGCTCAGGAAATATGAGGCTATTCAGCTGACTTTCAAACAGGTAACAAAATAACAATTTTCAAGACACTGGTGCTAAAACAAAATTGTCCCATATGGGCAGATGCAGATACATCTATTCTGTAATACTTTAAGGCAGTATCACATAATTTGATTTTTTTTTTTCTTTTTAATATTAAAAAATAAATAATCTAGCATTTTAAATAGATGTTTATCTTGGTTGTATTAGATCTCTGGCTAAATATTTTATTTCTGGTGAATCTCTTTGTTCTGTGTACAACCCTGTCTGGGAAATGTCTGGTAAAAAAGGCTTTGTACCAAATCCGCTCTCTAGATTCAGCAAAATTGCTTCCTACTGTTAACAAAAGATCTTATCTACGAAGCATATAAAATTTTCTCTCAAAATTTCATTTGCTTAACTGACATCTAAAGTTTACTGGTATTTGCTTTTGCTTCTGTTTTGTTTTAATTTTGTGACAGTTCTCATACTAGAAGAACAGTTAATTTAGATCTTCTAGAAGCAAGTTCTGTATAGCGTATTTCTCCCTTCTGCTTAAGAATGGATGTGAATCTCTGCTTTGAAGCAGGTGCTTACTGTGATCATGTGAAAAACACCTGTTTTTTGTTATGTAGTTTCTCTTTGCAAAAATGATCTGCTTTATTGACTGTTTCAGGTGTCAAAAAATTTCAGTGAAGTATTCCAGAAGTTAGTCCCTGGTGGCAAGGCCACGTTAGTGATGAAGAAAGGAGATGTGGAGGGCAGTCAGTCCCAGGATGAGGGTGAGGGCAGCACTGAGAGTGAAAGAGGATCTGGATCTCAGAGCAGTGTTCCATCTGTAGACCAGTTCACTGGAGTTGGCATAAGGGTAAAGTGAAATATTTATTTTGGTACTCCAACTATTTGTTTATATTGCCTTTTAACTGTGGTTTGTTTTTTTTTTAAGGCAATGTTTACTTTGTTCTATTTATTTATTAAAATAGCAAGTGATATGGTTTAATAATTAGTAATCAATTTGCTGTTGCATTTAGGTATCATTCACAGGGAAGCAGGGTGAAATGAGAGAAATGCAACAACTTTCAGGAGGACAGAAATCCTTAGTGGCCCTAGCACTGATATTTGCAATCCAAAAGTGTGATCCAGCTCCATTTTACTTGTTTGATGAAATTGACCAAGCCTTGGATGCTCAGCACAGAAAAGCTGTTTCAGGTAGCTGTCTACCTTTTATTCATCTTCATTGTGGTTGAAAGTCTTCTCATCCTTGATATTTAAGATAAAATATTCTAATCATAAAGATAGACTTACTTTGTGCCTTTTGAAACATTTGTGTCTTTCATAAACTTGGATTTAGGTAGCAGCTCTCTGTTGTCTACTGCATCTAAAGAGTAATCTACATTTCAGTGTGGTGGAAGTAGTCAAGTAGTCCTGGTTTTAAGTATAGCTTTATTTTTATAAGTTAACATTTTAGTTCATTACATTGTTGGCAAAGTGCTTTCTCTGTTTTTCACCCTTGAAGTTTAATAACCCCACTGATTTTGCTGAGTTGCTGAATTTGTCAGAGTTGATAATGGAACTGATAATACTTACACCTGGTATGGGTCTTTTCTTGATTGTTTTTTTGTGTTTTAATAACCAAAAGCTCATTTTGAATAAAAGCCCAGCAGACTCTTCGTCTGTCTCATTAGGACCTCTCCTACTTCATTGAAAAGTTAATTAGAAATTTAATAAGTAAATTTTCTGTCTGTTTTTCAGATATGATTATGGAACTAGCTGAACATGCTCAGTTTATTACAACAACTTTTAGGCCTGAACTGCTTGAGTCAGCTGATAAGTTCTATGGTGTAAAGTTCAGAAATAAGGTAAAAAATGTTTTAGTTACAGCTTGTACTGAGAACCTTACCAAGTGTATGTGGGACTTAAGAGTTCAGAGTGCATCAGTCTGTGATGGATTTCTGGTTATATCAGAGTCTTGTGTAAACATTTTTGCCTTCCTGAGAATTTAAATGTCATCTTTTTCTTTTTTTACAGTAAACTAGAAATTGATTAAAGGCCTGTTGCTGAGCCGTAGAGTGTTCAGAAATAAGTCTTACTCTGCAGGAGATACTTTAGTAACCGTATATTTATTTTTGTTCCACCAGGTTAGTCATATTGATGTGATCACAGCAGAGATGGCCAAAGACTTTGTAGAAGATGATACCACGCATGGTTAAGCAGAATTGGACTTACTGCTCGTTTGGGACATGTGTATAGTGCTATGTTTATGCCAGGGAGCTGTAAATTTTAAAATACAAATTATTTAGTTCTTGTTTAAAATAGTTTTTGATTACATGTTTTAACCAAGATCCCAGAAGGCTTAGTTTCAAAGGAACTCAAGTATCCATTTTGTCTCTGTTGCTGTATTTTATAAGATAATTGTTAATGTTACCTTTATACAGTACCTGTAGTTCAGAAATTTTATTCTCCTCCCCCAGATCTTTTGTAAAGTGTCTGTTGCTGTTTTAAAGCTTTTTAGAAAGTGTTAACTGTTCCTTAAGTATAATGTTACCAGTTACATTGCCTCACATGTTGTGTAGGATTTTTTTTAAAGCTTCAATTAAAATGATTTGGTTTGTTGCTGTAACTTCTTTACGTTTTGAGATTTGGGTTTATGTTTAGACAGTTCCACTGAGATGGAGTAAATACTGTTTGGTGATATTGGAGCTGCATATGTCAAGCATATGAAACAAAGCAGTTCTTGCAAGCCATTCTTTTCCCCATTTTTTTACACATTGCTGATGCCATCGGAAAGCAGACATAAATCCATGCTTGTCCATTCATAGTCTTCTGGTTATTGAACTGAAAAGAATGTAGGTATCAGAAGATACTGAGAAATTTGAAAGAACCCTGGTACTGTATCAAGACAAATCACAGCCCTCCTCTTTCCATTGTATCCCTTCAGTCTGAGAGACCAGCATAAACTAAGCCAAGTGACAGCAGTCAAAATGTGAGTCTCTTCCTGCTGTCCAGGCTTTTGGCAAAGGGCATTGAATAATTTGATGTGTTACTCTGGAAAACTTGAAATTTTACTTTGATGCATATTTCTTAAGATAATAAAGCAGCTGATGTTGCAGTAGTATAAATATAAAATAATCTTAAGCAGGACCTTATGTAACTAAACAGTACAATGTGAAGCAGTGAACTTGCTATACTGCATGCACTCTGTAGGGCATGTTGAGTCAAACAGAAAAATAAAGCTGTCTGATAGGTTTCCATCTGCAAGCACCTTTGCTCTCCACTGAGATCTTTAGGAAGGGCAGGAAAGGAGAACACAAAATAATTACACTGCTCAGCTCAGGAGACCTGTCATACAAGGTAGAGTAAGTACCATTCCCCAGGGAATGGTAATAATGAAGGGGAAGTACTACCTGCAACAAGCCTTAGGAAGAAGATGTTGTCCCTGACATAACAAAGCTTTCTATAGCTCATACAGAGTCACTAGCTACATAGACTTCTCTCAGTGAAGAGAGGGTGAGGTAAAAGGTATGAAACAAACTCTTGAAGCCAAAGTAACCCAAACACTCTCCCAATTTTTTTTGTGTGAATAGACTTTATCTGAGAACCTGAATAATTTTATGCTTGTCTTCTGCATACAGAGCTCTGAATATGCATTCCTGAAATGCAGGTGAAGCAGGCAGGCTTGAAGTCTAAAGAAGGATTAAAGAACCTATCCACAGCTTCCTACTTAAGGTTACTGATTTCACAACATTTGATCCAATGCACATAAGGATATACTTGAGGCATCTAATCTATGACCATCAGATCATCACTTGCTTATGGTAATAGCAGGCTCTGCTCTCAGCTAACTTGTGAGGCCATCAGCTGGTCATTGTTAGCTTTGAGTTTTGGATGAGAAGCAATTCATAGCCATGAAGCTAATTCCTGTGCTTATGAAGTGTCATACTAAGTCCATCTAAGACTGATCATGAATTTTATCAAATCTCATTTAAATGGAAGACTAGTAGAGCAGAATTTATTTTGTACAGTGCTCAGCACAATAGGTTCTAAATAGAGCTGAATAACTTGAGTGGTTTCAGCTGTGTTAGGAATTTTCCTCTGTATTGAGTCTTGTGTGAAGTTTATCATGAAGCAGAGTAGGAAACTGGATAACTAGCACACCAGTGGAAACACAGCTGAATACTGGATTGCCAGTGTGCAGGTTAAGAATAGACAACCCTGCTATCAGGTCTGTTAAAGAAAACTTACTTGCACAAATCTTGATATTTATCAAGACTTCAAGAATCCTTTTTCAAGGTAAGTTAGGGTTAGGGGTTTTTGTTTTCTTGGGTTTTTTTGGGTTTTTGTTTGGTTTTCTAAAGCCTAAGTAACTATTCTTCCAAAGTGGCATTTCTAGAGAAGCTAATTTTTAACCTGACACTTTGTTCTCCTGTGAGTATAGCCCTTTTCACATGCTCATTTTCAAGAGCTATGCTGCCACATACTGCAAGAGTGAAAACAATTCGATGAATCAGTTCGTTCATCTGGTTCACTTGAGTGTGTTACCAGTAGTGCTGGCATGCATGAGACTAGAATGGGGAAGGCTGAAATATCTTAAGGAGCACCTTCACCAAATATCAAACACAGCATTTACATGGTGCTGTGGATGCCCTGCAGCAAGCTTGGGTTGCTAAATTAGAAGCTGTAGTTGGAATTGCAGAAGGCCTTGAAGGGGCTGGGGCAAGGTGTAGGGTATTTAGCTAAATCTGTGCTAGCTTACTATGTTGGAAAACAACTGCATGAGAGAACTCTGTGAAAGGTGAATCAGAACCTCATTCCTTGGTGTATGTTTTAAGGAACATCCTTGCTCAAAGGAGGAAGAATTAAATGGCAGCAAATAAAACCTTGAGGAGGATTTTGGTTTTCCCAGCCTAGTTTTATCATGGTCAAGTTCGGGAGAAGCAGAGAAGTTCTTGTTGTTTGCCCCCTAATGATTTCCTTCAGACTGTTCTATATATTTGACAATGTGACACAGCCATTGCTAAATGCAGTGATTGGAGTGACAGGTTTCCAAAGTGTGTGTTGTGTTCTGTTTGTGATTGTTTGTGTCTCTTCCACTCAACAACACGGTTTGCAAGTTGCCTTTTCAATATGCCAGTGCTTTAAATTCTCTCTGAAGTCTGGAAAATAAGCTGTACTGAGTGTCACTGTGTGAGTTTCTTCGCAGGTGTCGTGTGTTTTCCACCTGGAAGTTGAAGGCAGAATTTAGTGAAATTACACAGAATTGTCAGGGTTGGGAGTGACCTCAAAGGTTCATCTAGTTCCAACCCCCCTGCCATAGGCAGGGATACCTTCCAGTAGACCAGGTTGCCCGGAGCCACATCTAGCCTGGCCTTAAAAACACACCTGCTTGAAATTGTAGAAGTCCTGGGTACCCCATGGTGCCACAGCTCTTTAATGGTCGGGGAGCCTGGGCTTAGACCTGTTGGCTGAAGTATCTGCGTAGTGCCTCTGGTAGATGCTTCCCAAAAATGGCAGTAGGACTGGTGGTTGTATATGGGTCAATAGCAGGAGTACACTTTGATTGCCCATCTGTGCTGAGTTGTGGTATGATCCAGAAACACAAAACTTTGAGAATGTTGCCACTTGTATTTTAATTTTTCTGGTGGTACTTGACCTTCAAGTAAAACACAACTGTTTGTGGGATGTCCACCTGAGGCAGCGTTTCCTGGGAAATGCCAATGTAAGGTAACTGCTGAACATCTCCAAAAAAGATGTTCAGCTGTTCATTTTCTTAGCAGTATGTGAAGCTTATCAGCCGAGTAGCAGATTATTTCTTACATTTTAGGATGCGTTTAATCTCTAGCAAACATTCTTCAAGTACTTTTTCAAGATTAACATCGTTGAGTTCTGTGGTTTAACCACGTAAATGTTACAAGATGTAGTTTGAAGCTTTGGCCAGTAGACGGAGCCAAACTGGGCTGAATGCGAAAGGGGCATTTGCTTTGCGGGTAAAATCGAAGCTTTTCTGTAAGGACTTTGGGATTCCAAAGACTGTTAAGAGTGGCGATGAGAATGCTGAACAACTACAGAAGGTGCAAACTAGAAACAGTTTTACACGGTCAAAAATGTAAGTGCTAAAGGAAGTAAGTTGTACTTTTTGCTTAAAGATTTATAAAAGCCTTTAAGACCACAGAATTACAGAATTGTCAAGGCTGGAAGGAACCTCAAGGATCATCTAGCTCCACCCCCCCTGCCACGGGTAGGAACACTTTGGACTAGATCAGGTTGCTCAGAATCCCGTCCAATCTGGCCTTAAAGAGTCCCGGGAATGGGGCTCCTACCATTTCCCTGGGCAACCTGTCCCAGTGTTAATAATTTGCTAAAACATTATTGGGTAGAACTGTAACCATTCCAGAGGAATAAATGCATAAATTTATGCAACAGTAAACATTGTATAGGTGAAGTAAAAAAAAAAAAAAACCAACACTTTTTTTCTTTCTTTTTTTTTTTTTTTTAGCAAAATAATAAGAATCTGATCCCTCTCTGAGAAACAATTAATAATTCCTACTAATGAATGAAGTCATCGTTCTGTCCTTTCAGCTGAACCTGTGGCTGTGAGAGGTGATTCCCAAGGCAAGGATGAACAGAGGGGACAAGCTGCTTCTGCTGAAATTCTTCCCTTGAACTGGAGGTGCAAAGTGAGTTCCCTTGACTGCTGAAGTTGGCATCAGTTGGGATCCTCTCAGCTGCTCCCGTCTGAGTGTATTCATCCACAGGCACTCAAGAGTGCTTCTGAAGAACAGCTGCACTGCGTTTGGAGCGTCAGGTTCTAAAAGGTAACAGCTTTTCACCTAGTGGGGAACGGCAGTGGGTTTTATTGGCTCTTAGTGGAGCCCTGCTGATTTTACAAGCTGAGAGTCTTCAGGTATTGTTTCAAAATGTTTTCCTAGGGAACAGTAACCTTAGACCCTGTGAGATCTTTGCAGCATCTGCTTTCATTCTTCATTAGACACAATGGATGCTTTCACTGTCTCCCAAGTAGTTGTAAAATCATTCCCGGTAACAAAATCTAAACCTTTTCACATGTGCACTTGTTCATTTCCCTGGTGATACCGTCTTATGTTTCAGAAAGGCTTGTAAAGAGTGCATTTGCTTGTATAGAAAAGCAAATGGGTAACATTTACTTTTAGTGTGACTACAAACGTATTTGGGGATTATTTTAATTGAAGGCATTTTTCACCTTAAGTCCTGGCATGCTGTCTTTCTCCTCCCCTTTAGAGTCTGCTGAAGAGCAGAGAGAAGCCAGCCAACCTGAGATTCTTGCTTCTAGTTACTCTCTTCAGCCTAGTTCTCACCCTTCCTTCTCCGTTCGTCTTTTCATTTGCTGCCTTTGACTGTGGCCACAAGAGGGCATCTCGGGACACACTTTGGGATGCTTTCACTGCCTCAAGTTGAGCTGTTTCATCTTCTTTTTCTATCTCTGTGTTTCGTCTCAGACAAACATTTTATAACTCAGCAATAACGATGGACATAATCATTATTCAGTAGTCCTTAGATTCTCCCCTGGCCGCACGTTGACTTAAGTTAACGGTGCTCAAAGGAGATATGTTTAGCATGTGATTTTTTGGGACATACTGAACCTAGCATTGGGTTTTGGTGCTACTGAATCAGCTGCTTCACGTTGCATTTCAATTCCAGGAGAATTACATCACTCTTCTGAAATACCTCCACACTTCTATTTGCTAAGGCAAGGGAGAAAAAAAAATCTGTAGTTGTTTGCGTTTGAGATAGCTTTGTTCCTCTGTGTGGAAATAGAATCATAGAATCGTCTAGGCTGGAAAGGACCTCTGAAGGTCCTCCAGTCCAACCCCTCCTGCAGTCATCACAGATATCCTCAGCTAGACCAGGCTGCTCAGAGCCCTGTGGAGCCTTACCCTGGATATCTCCAGGGATGGGGCCCCAACCATTCCCCTGGGCAGCCTGTTCAGTGTTCCACAACCCTCATAGTAAAGAACTTGTTCTTAGCATCCAATCTAAATCTGCCCTTCTCTAGTTTGAAGCCATTGCCCTTGTCCTATCACCACAGGCCTTTGTCAACAGTTTCCATCCTTTTTTCAGGCACCTTTCAGGTACTGGAAGGCTGTTATTAAGTCTCCTTGGAGCCTCCATCAGGCTAAACAACTCCATCTCCTTCAGCCTGTCCTCGTAGCAGAGGTGCTCCAACCCCCTGATCATTTCTGTGGCCCTTCTCTGGACCCACTCCATCAGGTCCATGTCCTTCCTATATTGAGGGCTCCAGATTTGGACACAGTACTTCAGGTGAGGTCTCACCCGAGCAAAGTGGCAAAATCACCTCTCTAGATCTGCTGGCCACACATCTTTTGATGCAGCAGAGGATGTGATTTGTCTTCTGGGCTGCAAGCGCACACTGTCTGCTCACATCCAGCTTCTCGTCCATCAGCACCCCCAAGTCCTTTTCTCACCTCATGCCCTATCCAGTCTGTATTGATAGCCAGGATTGTTCTGGCCCAGGAACAAGATGAGAAATGACATTCATGTTCTCAGGTTCTGATGCCTGACAGTTCCCACCATTCTAGAAATGAGATTTACATCGGGTGGGATCAACATTTAGAATTCAGTTCTGCAACTCTGCCTGAGAGGATGTATCACTAAGATGTTTGTTGGATTACGGGACCTCAGTGATATAGCATCTGCATATACTATGCTTTAAATAGGAGGCATTCCAGACAGAGCAGGGATGTGAGTCAGAAGCACATCATATGATTGCTGCTAGTAGCCCTGAAGCTTGTAAGTACATGCTGCTAGAACTTTGAGTAAAACAAAAATCTGCTCAAGTTTTTCTACATAGCTTAAGGATAAAAATGCATCTGTGACCTTCAGTGGTCAGATCACCCAAACAGCATCTACCCAGCTGGATGCAGACCCTTCAAAGCACAGGGGAAAACACTTCACCCCGTTACATAAACAGAGGATCAGCTGCTGCTCTCGAGCCCAAGTTTTAAATCACAGAATTAACCACGTTAGAGAAGATCTTCAAGATCGAGACCAACCTATCACCTAACACCTTCTAATTAACTAAACCGTGGCCCTAAGTGCCTCATCCAGCCTTCTTTTAAACACCTCCAGGGACGGTGACTCTACCCCCTCCCCAGGCAGCCCATTCCAATGCCAATCACTCTTGCTGTGAAGAACTTCTTCCTAACATCCAGCTGAAACCTGCCCTGGCACAATTTGAGACTGTGTCCTCTCATTCTATCACTGGTTGCCTGAGAGAAGAGACCAACACCCCACCTGACTACAGTCTCCTTTCAGGTAGCTGTAAAGAGCAATAAGGTCTGCCCTAAGCCTCCTCTTCTCCAGGCTGAGAGACAACCGCAGCTCAAACCGAAGTAGGCTGAGGGTGGTAGGCCAGAGACAGGGGTAAAACCAGCAGCCCGGCTGAAGTGTATGTACACTAATGCACGCAGTATGGGTGATACCTAACTAATTAGGTAGATAGGTGTACAACTAGGAGGCATGGCAACATTCAAGTCTCTTGCTTAATAAGGGACATTCTAAAAGGTGTGTTTATAAGCAACTGTGTTAATAGAATATGTGTAACAGCTTTTGTGCACAGTGGTCTGTGTATCTAGATCAAGTCAGTAAAAGATCACTTGCAAATTTCAGGGTAAATAAGAGAAGGGAACCCACCCAGCTGTTCTCTTTCAAAAGACGTGGGTATGAAAAGTAATGGTTTGTACTGGAGTGAATCACCTGAACCTCTAAAGGCCACTTGGACTTGCCTTGTGGTGGAGACATCTCTGTATCTACATAAGGCACCAAAGGTCCAATGTGTAAGAGAATCACACCTAGATTACATGCTGAAGGTGGATCATGTAAACATTCTCTCACTGTCCAGTGTAAAGGTAAAGCAGGGACACCACAAACTGGATGGAAGAGAAGAACTTTGTTTTCATGAAGTAGTGGTTTGGTGAGCATCTGGGGTAAGCAGAGAAAATTGAAGAACACTGGTGGGCTAGTTTGAGCCTACCACAACTGGTTTGCTTTCTACTTTTTAGCTCCTCTTCTACCCCATGCTCTGGATGCTGGGGCACTCTGGATGCAGAGTTCTTCAAACAGTGGGTAAAATGCTCCCTGTCAGAACAGGAATTAGCCAGCAACGTTCAGCACAGTACATTTCTGCTTCGTTGTCTAATTCCTCCTTGTTTTTGAGTTGCTGAGTGAGGCAGCTTAGACTGATTTCTGGAATGTGCAGCCAGACGAGAGGAAAGCATGGATGGACACAGCTGGCACGATAAAACTGGGGAGGAGGTTCCCAGGACAGCCAAGTGCTCAGAGTATTGGGTTTTTATCTTGACTATGTAAGAGCTAAAGAGAAGTGGCTTCACTCTGGGTGCCCATGGGGGTTATGAGGTAGCAGAAGGTTGTGTGTTGTGCTGAGTTTCTGCCACCAGCTTCTAAAAGAGCAACCCAGAATCGTGAATTTGGACACTGGCAATCAGACAAACACTTGGACTGTCAAGTGTGTTTGATTACTGAACCTGCTTGCACAGAGTAAGTCCCTTCTGCCTGCTCCTCCAAAGGTCACCTGGCAATGAAAGGAAGGGCTGCAGCTTTCAGATTGGTGACAAGAACTTGCAGAGTTACTCATACCATGCACTCCTAAGCGACCCCCGAATGGAGCTCTAGGATCAATGTGTAGGTTTTTTCACTAATTGTGGAGGTTGTATTAATAACTCTTTGTTGTGTAGTGTGGCCTATGTAGAAAGAGTGTTAAAGGGCTGGACAAAAGCCACGATCAAGAGCTCTGGCATTTGCTTTGTGAAGTTCAGCAATTCAGTGCTGCTGTTTTCTTTGCAGGGAAGCTGTGCTTACAAAACCACTGGGAGCATTCACGCTGTGTTCCAAACAGCATTGCTGATGCCACTCTGTTTCCTTGCTCTCTGAAAATTTCTGAGTGCCAAAAAATTCACAAGTGGGTCCAGAATGCTCCTTTGTTCTCTTTGCAGAGAAACCAAAGAACACATTCTGGGGAAACCTTCATTTGTTCTGCATGCCATCCCTCCTGAGCAGCATCACCAGCATTGCCAGTTCCTATAAGGTACTCTGCTTGGTAACTAAAGAACTTTCTATATTGGGACACACGATAAAGCAGCTCCAGTTGGGAGACTCTTAAGAACAATTTTTTTTTTAATGGTGTTGAAAGAAGCTAGTTAAGTATACAGTATCTAAATCACATCCATGGATAACTTAGTTATGCATTGCATAAATGCATTGTTAATGAATGAACTCTAATATCCCACCAGGCCCTAACTTCTGCGTGCTTTTTCTTCCACTGGGGCTTGGATAATCATTTTATGAACAATTTCCTGCGAGCTGAACACCCTTCATGCTTTGTAGTTCCTCCTGATTGCACCTTTCAGGAGCTATGCAGAGTGACTGCAGTGTGGGTGTGTGTATAATGGCCTGGCAAGCCTCCACAGTTGTGGAATTTACAATCACTGCTCTGTGTGTGTAATGCTTGGAACATTTTTTTATTATTATTATTTATTTATGGTGGATGATGAATTAGACCATCTGTCTTCAGTGTCTGCTGACCCTCTTCTCTCTGCTCTTCTCTTATCCTGGCATGTTGGCACTGTCACACAGTCAGCCAAGGTGAAGGTCTGGAGCCTGGATCTGTGACCTTCACTGCTGAGCCCAGGATGGTTCAGTCCTCAGTTTCCTAGGGTAATTTTTCAGCATGTTATGCACCCACAGGTCTGAGATGCCATGCAAGGAGGAGGGATCTGTTACAGTAACATTAAGAATGCGATAATAGGAACTTCTTTCAGGCACGTAGCTATTAATTGAAGAGTACTTTATGTAGGCCTAAAGATAATTAGTGGGCTGTTTTTTTTTCAGAACATAAAAAGGACACTTCTGATTTGCACTAAAAGTGGCAGAGGGCACTCGAAATCAGATTAGTTGAACGTAGGTCTGACAATGTGACCCGGCTGAACACTTAGACATCACTGAGACATCACTGAGACAGATGGAAATAGAAAATGAAATAACTTTATCTTGGCTGATATAATTTTGCCCCTTGCCTGAAACAAAAGTATATGATAGTGACATAAGTGCCAACAGATATTCAGGTCTGCCCCTACAAACCGAGGCCCTCTTCGTAACTACAACTCAGTCCAAAGATCTCTGTAATTAATGGGTTCTTTTCTACCAAGTTTATTGGGCTTTGCATTAAGTGCATAGGTCACCCCCGCAGGCTGTTACATAAAGTTAAGACCTCTGCAAGCACTTGGGGAATCCTTATCAAGCTTTTCTGTAAACAGCTAGATCTTCAGCACAGGTGTAAGACTGAAAGGCTTATTTACTGCTGTTGGCAGTCATCACAAGGATATGTAAGCGCCTGTGCAGCTCAGCAGGGAAGGGGCTTTTCCAGCATTGCCAGGGCTGTTGCAAAATGATGAGTCAAGTATATATAAAACAAAAAAAGATGTGAGAGCATATGGAAATCATGGGGCTTTGTTTGTTGTCAGATAGAAGGCAGTAGGTTCTTTTTTGTTTGCTGATTCCCTTTTGGCCCTTAACAGTGCATGCAAACCATACTTTGAAGCCTCCCTTTGTGACATTCCTGGGGCTTATTTGTTATGGAGTAGCCTAAAGGAAAAATTAATAATCTGTATGTAAACTCAGTGAGAGCAAAAGGGGGGTTGGTGGTGGGGTGGCTAAGAAAAAGTTTAATGTCACTGTCTTCCTGATACTTTTATTAGTCTTAGAAGCATTGATGAACCTTTGGGCAACTTTTGTTCAGTTTTTAGTGTACAGCACAGCAAAAGAGGTCTCAGTTTTAGGAACAGAGATAGGCTTATGAGTTGATAGGAAAATAAATGTTCCCTGCATTGTTGTTACAATAGTTCCTATCTCTTAATGATCCCTCAAAGACTGAGGCAGAAAATGGTTTGCTCCCTTTAAGGAAGAAGAAATGTTTGGAACTATAACATTGAGATAAACTTGCTGTCTCTCTGACTTTACCAACTGGCAGGAAATAAATTACACCAGAGAATCACTGGAAAGGGGCTTGCTTACTTAATTTTTAAATGTATTGGAAATTGTTGTATGTGGTTGTAATGCTGACAGCTGATTTCATCCCACTTGATTGCAAAAGAGAGCAGCACTATGCCTGGACAAGGGTTTAAAGGCCAAAGCTGTGAACTCTGGCATTCAGAGATGTAAGCTGCACATTCTGGGATACACAATCAGTTCATTCTGTTGTCTGTACTACAGGTGTTAAATGCAGGAGGGCTTTTATGTTTGTTTTTAATAGTAGTATTGCAATAATTATGTGGGGTTTTAATAGTAGTATTGTAATAATTAATATAATCAAATTATTTAAACAATTTTACTTTAAAACCATTCAGATAAGATATACAAATAGCAATCCTGTCCTAAAACAATAGTTGGAAAAATAATTGTTTTTCATGCTTCTTTTTATAAGACCTTGAAAATACTTCTGTTGGATTTTTTTTAATTTTCTGTGTAAACTTGGGATTTAGGAAAAATACAACACATTTTTTGAGAGTAGAAGTGGGAAAGGCAGTTTTTCAGGTGCTTATTCAGAAATTAAAGACCTAACTGCAAGATGAGTGATAGACTGCTATAAAACACACATTTCCAGAGGCCTTTGTTATGGCAGGTTCTCTCTGCTGTATGAGCTGATCCTTCAGCTTGTCTCATCTTTCAGTGTGGAAAGAGTGGTGGTAAGTGGCTTTTGTAAGAAATTGAAATGTTTTATAACAATCAATCTTGAGTTAAATTCTCCAGGCTACTTAGCTGTAATCTTCCATCTTAAGCATTGATATAGGCTGGGCAGTGACTGGCTTGAGAGCAGCCCTGAAGAAAAGGACTTGGGGGTACTGGTGCATGAGAAACTCAACATGAGCCACCAGTGTGTATTTGCAGCCCAGAAAGCCCATGGTATCCAGAGCTGCATCAAGAGAAGTGTTGCCAGCATGTCAAGAGAAGTGATTCTTCCCCTCTACTCCACTCTCCCAAGACCCTATCTTGAGTACTGTATCCAATTCTGGAGCCCCTTGTACAGGAAAGATATGGACATGCTGGAGCACATCCAGAGAAGGGCCACGAAGATGATCAGAGGGCTGGAACTACGGACACAGACTGAGAGAGTTTGTGCTCTTCAAGCTCGAGAAGAGAAGGCTCTGAGGAGACATTATTGGGCTCTGAGAGGAGCCCACAAAAAAGCTGGTGAGAGACGTTTTAGAATGTCAGGTAGTGGTAGGACTAGGGGGAATGGAGAAAAACTAGAAGTGGATAGATTCAGGTTGGATGTTAGGAAGAAGTTCTTCACCATGAGGGTGGTGAGACCCTGGAACAGGTTGCCCAGGGAGGTGGTGGAAGCCCAATCCCTGGAGGTCTTTAAGGCCAGGCTGGCTGTGGCTCTGAGCAACCTGATCTAGTGTGAGGTGTCCCTGCCCACAATAGGTGGGTTGGAACTGGATGATCTTTGAGGTCCCTTCCAACTCTGACAATTCTGCACCATTTTTACCCATCTGATTGCAGAATTTGCAGAGGAAGAGTAAGAAATCAAAATCAAAACTGTGGGGGGTGTATCAACAGCTGATCTGAAGGCTAAATTCTTTTCAAGTGTTCACATGCACTCTATGACCTAAAAGACTAGCTCTTTAAAAAAACCCCAAACTTTTAAAGCCAATACAACTCATACTGGTTAACAGTTTTCTACAGTAAGACTAACAATGGCCTGTTAAAAGTTATGATATTATTCTTTATATATATAACACATATACATTATAAAGTCTTCATAATGGTCTGTATATTTCACATGAGAGGTCACCACAGGAGTACATCTGAGCTGGCTTATGGGACTTTGGTGTTCTGTGCCCTACTGAAAAATCTCATTAGAGATGATTCAAAAAGCTTTAAGACTTAGTCATAGAATCATAGTATCAGTCAGGGTTGGAAGGGACCTCAAGGATCATCTAGTTCCAACCCCCCTGCCAAAGGCAGGGACACCTCACACTAGATCAGGCTGTCTAGAGCCTCATCCAGCCTGGCCTTAAACACTTCCAGGGATGGGGCTTCCACCACCACCCTGGACAACCTGTTCCAGGATCTCGCCACTCTTATGATGAAGAACTTACGATGCAGCCCATAAAGCCAACCAGATCCTGGGCTGCATCAAGAGAAGTGTGGCCAGCAGGTCGAGGGAGGTGATTCTCCCCCTCTGCTCCACACTGGTGAGACCCCACCTGCAGTACCATGTCCAGTTCTGGAGCCCATACTACAAGAAGGATATGGATGTGCTGGAAGGTGCCCAGAGAAGAGCCATGAGGATGATCAAAGGGCTGGAGCTGCTCTGCTATGAGGAGAGACTGAGGCAGTTGGAGCTGTTCAGTCTGGTGAGGAGTAGGCTCTGAGGTGACCTTATTGTGGCGTTTCAGTATCTTAAGGGGGTCATCCTACAAGAAAGCTGGGGAGGGACTCTTTAGGATGTCAGGTAGTGATAGGACAGGGAGGAATGGAAGAAAGCTAGAAATGGGTAGATTCAGACTGGATGTTAGGAAGAAGTTCTTCATCTGGTTGATCTGGTTGGCTTTATGGGTTGCAAGAGCACACTGACAGCTCATATTGAGCTATTCATCCACCAACACCCCCAAGTCTCTCTCCTGAGGGCTGCATTTGTTCATCACTGAAAGAAGTCTCATTTCTAGCAGCATAAGTCCTGTCTTGTAGTCTATGAGCTGGGCTGGTGCCAGAGGAAAAGTTCACTTACCTGCTGTCAAGGAAAACTGGGAGGTGGGAGAGCAAATACAGGTTGAGAACGAGCTCAAGGAAGACTTCCAGCTGAACAGTGTGTTCAGCATGAATTTGCATGCCTGCCCAATCTCTGCCTTTGTGAGTAGGGCATTCCAGTTTCTGCTGGAATTCTTCTGGAATATTCCGTGAAGATACTGAAAAAAAAAGTGTTTCCCTTCGTGCATTATGCAATCTGTTATGAGGAATCAGAGCTGAAATAGCCAGCTCATCCAGTGGGAATGGGCTTGCTTTGTGTTGTCCTTCCAGCAGGGGTTTATCCGTGCGTGCTGGAAATTGCAATATGAAATGCTCCAGCATGGAAATTTCGCGTGAGGATTATCGGACTTCAGTTTTCTTGGTGAATTGCATCCCAAGCCTCCTGCTGGCACAGGAGTCCTCAGAAGTTTCTATTTGCAAGGGTTTTGAAACACTGAAACCTCAAAGTAGGAAGGCTGAACTCTTCTGAAGAATAACAGACGAGAATGGTTGCTCTGTTTTGCTCCTTCTGCATGACAGTGCCTATTGAAAACCTTTGTTCTTCTCTTACTTCCCACAAGCAATTTGCTTTAAGCTTCTCAGCTCAAACAGAACCATGGCATTATTCCAGCCCAGTAGAACTGCTCTGTTGTTAAATGGCCAAATGTAAACCTCAGATACAATTAAAAAAAGGTATTTCTATTACTTTTTGTTTTCCTCTTCCCCAGATTATATTCATAAAATACTACGCACAGAGAAGAGTGAAGTCTTTCAGATACCCTCTCCAGAGCTGGGTCAGGGATGGTGATTTGCAGATGACGCCGGGGTAGCTTCAGGGCTGCTGCCTCCTGGAAGCAGAGCTTCAGTTGCTTGCTGTTGCCACTTGGTTTTGGCTGGATACAGCTTGGCAAATTCAAGGTCAGTCTTTCCCGTTCTCACCATGCGTGAGTCATGTCTGATTCCTTGGGAGTGAATCTCTGGGGGAAGGCACACATCTAATCTTAAAATAGATCCACCAGATGTTTAGTATCTGAGTGCAGCGTGATTATTTAGTCAAGATTGTTATTTCTTTGGGTTTGAAACAGCAGCACGTTGTGCTGTATTTTTAACACTGTAGTCATTTCCATGAGTGCACTCAGTGCTGCAGTGGTGGAAGGTAGCTGGGTTTGAATCCAGCCCATGTATCACTGCCACGTGCTTGGTGCCTTGCTACTGGCCCAATCCTGTGAGATGCTCATCACAGTCCAAAAATAAAACTTGCTCACAATGTGATGTATGGAATAGTCTTACAGGGGAAGGGAAGAGAGAGCTTTATTGCTTGTATCACCTGACATTGGGACAGTGTGAAAACTGGAAAGTATTACGCCATAGTGGTAGCCTTTCAGATCACCTCTGGGTTTGCCAGCAGCAATTACAAAGCTTTAGAGCCCATTATAAAGCTTTTATTTATCCTTCCATGAGCATTTGTTTGGAGAACTTTCTTCTAGTGAATGTCAGGTAGTCCTGAAGTGTAAAGGGATTGCTTCTGAAGAGCAGTTGCTCACACTTCTGATTATCATGCTCTGTACAAAAGGTCATATTAATAAACTATTGTTATAAGCAAATTAAATCCTATCACTTGGCTACACAGACCTTAGCACTTCGCTGCAACCACTTTGAGCTACAGCTATGCCTCTTCAGGCTTCCTGTGCTGAGGCTGCAATGCTCATGCAGTGAAACAGTTGGTCACACCCCATTATTGAGGTTGTTCACAACTGTGTACAAAGCACCAAAAGGATGTTTTGAAATGACTACTCAATTGCTGTAGATTTAATTAAACTGATGCCTGCATATCTTCACAGTGTGCTTTTCCACTGAGGCCAGGGAAAGGAAATTACAAATTCCATCAAGCTCAATTGAAACTCAGGCTTCAATTTCAGAGCATAAATGTTGCCTGCATGCAATTAGAGCATTCTGTTTCGGCTACTGACATGAACATTGTGTGTCACCAAACTTCAGTCTTGGAAAGTTACATTTGGGCCTAGATGTGTGACACTTGTTTTCTGGAGTGACACACACAAATCCCCATACACCAGAATGAAAATTCAGCCCCAATCATCAAAGGGAAGTGAGGACTACATGAATGTGTGTCATGCATATCCAATTTCTTCACTGATCATCCAGAGAAAATAAATCACAGTGGATGTCCTTCCATTTCTTCTTTGTTTAAACAGCCAGAAGGAGCTCTGCGTTAAAAGTCATCCCGGATTTCCTGAGGGAATCATAAAATAAATGAATATTGGCTGATTAAATGTTTTGACCCATATTTAAGCCACTGGAAAAGGATAGGCTTAACTTTGTTGTGGCATCACTCCAGCTATTTGGGGTTTTTTGTATACTATTGGAATCAGAGGATAAAACAGGAGGAGCACTTCTCAACTGAACTAATAATCAGTTTAATCCATTTTTAGTAAATCCTTTCTCTGGAATTGTACTCTCTGAGTTAGAGTTCTTGTGCATCAGTCTCTCAGTCATGTCTAATGTGTCATTTTCCCATTATGCACCAGAAAAGACAGCAAAAGTGGTGCACAGGAGAAAAGGAAAAAAAGGAAGATAAAAATGGGTAATGGTCTGGTGTGATTAAGGGGAAAACGTAAAATGACACACATTGCAGATAGATATCCAAGTCACATTGATTTTTCAATGAGACTAGGATAGCTTGCAGCCCCTCATCTCTCTGAAATGTTCCCTTACACCCTAAGGCAATTTAATTTGGAAAGAGTTGTCGGAAGAAATCTGATAGGTTTATAAAATGTGCAGTATAAAAAGCATGCTGGCAGAGCAAGGGCAATGCCCTGAGACTCAGAACCTGCTCAAAAGTTAATTGAAATCAATTGGAAAGACTTCTGTTGACATAAATAAGATCTGGATGAGCCCTTAGCAGAGCTAGTTTCAGTCCTCACATTTACCTCAAATGTCTAGAATGGCTCAAGGCAAGTCACTCAGGGCCATATCCAGAATGGGGGCCAGAGATGGTAGTGGGATCATTTGAAGTGAGGAGAGCATGAAAGGTTCTCCACACAGCTTCACACTTCAGGGCTTTTATCAGAAGTAGCTTGTGAGCTGCTAACATAAAACAAATAATTTCTGGTGATGCTTACAGTTGTAGGATACTGTCAAGATAATTTAAAAGCATCTTGAAAGTGAAGGTTAGGCATTTAGAATTGTAAGAGCATCTGTGGTCAGATTATCTTATACAAAATGTCAGGGGGCACCAATCCTAGTCTTGTAGACCATAAACTCATCACCAGCCGGAATAATGAAGCAGATACCTCAGTGGAACAATGTGTTACTGTTAAGACATTAATGGTATCATTTACTATGTACTGTCATCCAGCCATACCTTTATGTGGGTACTCCCTTGGAAAGGACATCTTGCTCTCACTTCCTGGAGAACAGTGGAGAAGTCTGTAACCCATGTAGCTGAGGCCATTTCCTTGAGGTGATGAAGGTACTCTCAGACCCACTGGGCTGGATCCTCCTGGCTACTATAACCTTGCATAAGCTATAGCAAGGTACTGTCAAAAAAGGCTCTGCTGGCTACGAGATCTGGACAGTGTCCTGTGGGATGGAGCCTTAATCATCTCTCCTGGTTTAAAACCAAAATATATATATACACATGCCTATGTCTACCTGAGGACTTTTGTTGGAACTGCCCAATTGTGCCAAAGTTTACATCCAGGATGGTGTTCCTGCTGCACTGCTTCATCGCTGCCCTACCCAGAGGTCTTGGTGTTCCTGCTGCACTGCTTCATCGCTGCCCTACCCAGTGGTCTTGGTGGCTGAACACTGAATGCTTCTCGAGGCTCTGAAGCGCTGAGGTTCCCTGCCTACAGTTTGATAGGTTAGTTGGCTACCACTTTGCCAAGAGGTACCCAGGAGACCCCATCCTGGAAGCCCAGGCAGTCCTTGACTCCCTTTCCCACTCCACCTCCTAACTTCTGTCCATTTTCAGCTGTTGCTGCTTCCTTGGCTTGCCCTGCTTGACAAAGCCCAGCGGGAAGGCTGCTCCTGTCAGCACGAGATGGGTTCACAGTCCCTGTGCCCTGTGTGGCCTTAACCAGCAGCAGCAGTTGCGGTTTGGGAAGGCAGGTTGAGTGTTCGCAGCTCTCAGCTAAACACACAGAGCAGGACTGGGTTTGGATTACTGCCAGCTAAGTCACTGCTGGCTCAGTCAAGTCCGGTGTGAAAAAAGCAGGAGATAGTTCAGATGACTCGGAAAACCTTTTACATAGCACTGGTATGGCAGAAGAATTACCAAGAAAAAATAATTGATTGAAGGAAATACAATACAGAGACTCATTTTTTTCCTCAAGAGAACTTCTAATCACAGGACAGGGAGAAGGAACTGCCAATTTCTGCAATGCTTTGGAACTCTTCTTCAGAGGATTTTGTTGCTAGGTAAAAGTTTACTGACATTTTCCCAGCTTGCCTGAGGCTACCTAGTGAAGCCAGTGCCAGCTTACTTTAACACATGTTGTCTTCCAGGCTGTGCTAATGGCTGCCAGCCCTACATATTTAACTTAATTGAAGATCAATCAAAAGTTAATTAGGGCTTTTGGCTTTTCCTGCCTATGTCAAGAACAGAGCAGAAGAGATTTATTGGAAAATAGTTGATGAAGAGAGGATAAATGTATGCTACCAGACTGCAGTGTTTGATAGACAGTTGGAGCATTAAGATCTGTGCCAGTGAAGCAGAATTTCTAGAGAGCTCATTGCCTAATTCTGTCAAGCCTCTAGTGATGGCTTTACTGAACCTCAGGTAGCTGGGCCAGGAAAAAGATTAAGGGTGATTGTATCTCCTTACTTCATTCCCAGCTTCCTGGGATACCAGATGCTTGCAGCTTGTGTGCTGCAGCCAAAGTGAGATGAGCAGCCTTAGTTCCCACTCCCTACAAATCCCATATGCCATTTGCACTTAGGGTCTTCTAGGGAGGGTCCATGACCGCTTTGTGAGGCAAGCAGGCTGGATGATATAAACCATGCTGAATGGACTTCCACTACTCACTTGTGCTGAAGAGAGCTGCATGCTTGGTTCCCCTCTGTGAGAAACTGGTTTTTTTCCCATTGCTTCTCCTACTCATAATATGCCCTGGAAAGGCAAATATAAGAAGAGCTACTGAGTCTCCTATCCTCTTAATGCTTTTTTCTCTGCAGTATGGAGCTGCTAAATGTTTTGATGAAAAACAACTTTCTGAACTTTCCACAATGTCAACCAAAATATGTTTCATCCTGTCCTTGTGTGCCAGGAAAGGACAGACATTTTAGCTGGTGTCCTTCAAAAAGGTCAGTTGGAAGCAAGTATGGCAGCCAAAGAACTGCTTCTGCTTTTTGACTAAACTGCATTTTGTTTCAGCTTGACCCAAAATCCAACTTGATGAGAGTGTTTTGAGAAGTGGAGGAGGTTGTTTTACACTTAGATGTTAATTCCAAAACAAAGGGAAAGAAAAATAATGTCTGATCTTGTGGATGCTTCACTAGAGGTCAGACCTAGAAAGAGGTCACACATAGATGCATAGAATTCCTGCTGCTTTGCCCTTTTGTGTGTTTATATGAACTAAAAGTAGCTTCAATACAAAATAAAAAACAGCCCATCCCAAACAAACAAACGAAAACTAGACCCACCAGTTTCAGAAATCAGAAGTCTGGCAGTTAAGGTGTCTTTGGAGAGATGGGAATTTGCAGTTCAAAGGCATGATCTGAAAAGGCAGAGGAAGAGTGTGAACTTGCCTGACATTCCTCTCTACTAAGAATCTGGGGTTAGTTAGAATTTTATCAAACTGAAACTATTTAGGATACTTCTTTTCCTTCAAGGTCTGTCTTACCTTCCCTCTGTCTGTCATCACAGAGCTTTTGCTTCTATCACTGAGGGTCCTGAGAAGCTTCCTTGCTTGTCTTGAGCATATGACCTCCCTTGTAATGCCTGTGACTCTACTTACTGTTTCAGTGTCTCTTTTGAAACTGAGAGGTAAGGACACATCTGTGACTGTGAGAAGAATGAGGACAAATGATTAAGTTGCTATCAGGAGCATTACCTTTCTCATGGGCTGAGTTTGCTGATAGACAAGTTTACCTAAGGCTGCATTTTTTTTCCCTGCAATTGACCTGCTTATTGGAAAAAAAGTGTGACGTTCTCCACAAAACAAAACAAGTGGGAAGGGGAGTTAAAAAAAAAAAGGAAAGGTATTATTTTAAAAGCTGTTCTTTCTTTTTTACAGCTTTTCATCTCACAGGTGCCCAGTAAAGGGGAAGGAAAAACCAAAAGGACAGAAGTCTATATTTCCCAACTACAACTTATAGAATTTCCTTGTAAACTACGCAAGCTAAAGGAGATTTCAGAGCCTAAAATGTGTTATCTGGTTCAGGAAAACTGCTGTGAATTTTCACAGTTTTATAACTGAGCATGTCCAGAAATCAAAATCAGGTTCATAAGTGATTTAAGGTAAGAATTTTCCCTGACCAAAGGATGGTGTTGGTTTTTCCTTGAATTCTGAGACTGAACTTAGCCAATAGCTTTGCTTTCAGTCTGCTTATGGACAGTTCTTGTCTTCCAGATTGTATGCAAGTAATGTTGGAAAGGTTAATGATGATGTAGACCGACTGACAGGTGAGGTTTATTGCCACTTCTTTCACTCAAGGATTGCCAGCCACATTCTCATCACAAATCTTTTTTTAACAGTGGGGGTGAAAGGGACTGGGTTTATGAGTGGATTAAAGCCTCTGACTCTGCTCAGACAGGATTCTTTTTTAGGTGCAGAGTATCCTGACGTGGGAGTATTTCTTTGAAATTTTGACTGTGGGGACGTGGCTTCTTCAGGATTCTTGCTGAAGCAGATACTCCTTATTAGCTGAAGTGTTTAGTAATTTAGACTTTGTGCTAGTTTGAGCCTAGCTAGCATGTTTTGGTGAGAAGAACTAGATGATAGGCTAAGAAATTAAAACAATGGTGAGGTCTACTTCCCTCACAGTCTTGCTGGGATGTGCAAAGAAGAAAGGCAAAACAAAGATTAGGGCACTTGCTTCTTCTCTTCGCTGGGGAGCTTTGCCTGCTAGGGAGAAGCTGAAGCTGCTGGCTGGACTCCATCTTGCNGGGGCGGGGGACACCCAAACCATCACAGACTTAAACAAGCATTTGGACTTAAAACTAAGCTTTCCTTTGGCTCCAGTTCAGGGCATCCTGAATCTGAATCTAAGACATGTTCTGTGTGTTCTCACATACAGTGTCTGTGAAGGGCTTCTGTGTCTGGGAGAAGTGTACATTTCTTACAGAGGCTTCATGACTTCTCCATGATCTCCTCACTTGGTACAAAGAAAATATTGAAAATGTTTTTGTGATCCCTTCTTCTTTCTATCTGCTTAATCAAACAGACTTTTCTTATTCCCTGCTTTGCCTGCATCTGTTCATCACTTTCAAGACCCTCTTTAGATGCATGCTTGTGCCATTTAGTAACTGTTGGCCATCTTAAAACCTGCTGAACTGTGGATTCGTAAGAACAGCGAAGAACTGCTGGAGCCTACAGACTACTCAGGCTATATCAGCCTTTTGCTCTTCTTCATCCTTTCTAAAGGATTTTGTCTGCTCACTCCTGTAATCATGGTAAATGGGACACCTAGGAGTGATCTAAGCCCTCCTCCTGCCCCGAAGGTGGATCATGTTTAAATAATTCCTGACATGTTTTGCACAACCTATTTTTAAAACTGCTAGTGTCAGAGTTTCAAAATTTGTCATTCCATCTTCTTCATCCAGGCTGTAAAACCCAGTGTATTCCATTCTCCCTTAAAGGTTATTTTCTGCCTTCAGTTTTCTCCTTTCAAGACTGAACAATACCCTTCCACTTCCTACTCAAAATGCTACTTGCCAGACTGGATGTAGTGTTCTTAATGAGGCCTTATCATGACCAAGAAAAATAAGGGAATTGCGTCAGACAGAACTCCCATTGGTACAGCTCAGGTTGATGGATGCCTTCTTTGCCACAGCGTGATATTGTTGACTCACGTTCAGCTCTGATCCTCTGTAATACTGCCCAGGTCCTGTTCAGAATGACTGCTATCTGTCTAGTCATTCCTCACCCTGTTCTTTCCCAGACAATTTTCCCCCTCCTAAGTACAGGACTTAGCACCTGTCTCTGCTCATCTGAATCCTGTGTTTTTCAGACTATTTCTCTGATCTCCAAATCATTCTGAAAGCACCGACTCTGCTCCAGCTTGCCTACAGCACCTTACCCCACATGCAGATTTCAAGTGTGTGATCTGTTCTGTTACCCAGACTGTCAAACAACGATACAGGAAAAGGACTTAAACCTTACAGATTCCCAAATGATACGCTTTTCTAGCCTGACAGCAAATTACTCGCACCAGCTGTCGGTGAAGTCGTCCAAGAAGCTGTGCATCTATCTTCTTCTAGCCTCTTCTTCAAGGTTTTTTCCTACTAGTTTTATCTTTAAGAATGTTTTCTTTTAAGACTGTAAGACCGTGGAGCTTTTGCTGTGTTATTTGTGAGTGTGAACTGATTGCTCTTTATGATTCTCTTCACCTCAATATTTGTCTGTGTTGTTCCTTTTCTATGCCCATTCTCAAAAGATGCTGATGAAGAGCAACTAAAGTGTTACTAACAAAGGAGAAGCCCTCCAGGGTTCAAGTCAAAGGCTGGGTTTTTTTGGTTCTTATTTCCTTATACTAGATGTCAGATGTTTCAATAAACTCATCTGTCATCACAGATAATAATGGTTAAGGTTTTTTTTCTTCTATGGATACAAAAACATTTTGGGATATTTCCCCTCCATAATTGCGGTTTGGTGTTTTGGTATTTTGTCCCTGAGACAGTTATTTTAAAATCATGTTTCTGCAATCCAATAGAGATTCTTCAGGTTGCCAGTGGGAATATGACTTTTTTACAAAAGGCCTTTTAGTTTTTCCAAAAGGGAAAGACATGCCAAAAGGTTAGCAGCTGTGCTACTTCAGTGAAACAAGTAAGAGCAGTAGGTTCTGAACTGAAAGGCTAATTCTAGATTACCTCAACAGGTGAGCAGATCATTTCAAGTAACATCACAGTCCTTTGCTTCTCTGCATTAAATGTCAATGTGAATTTGTCCATTGACTCTTATTCTGAATATACAGATTGCAGAAGCTGAGTTAGATTCCAGGTCAGCAAAATCACGTTTTTCATCATAAGGATTCCAGATGATGATAAACATCATAAAATAACTTCAGGCTTACTGCAAATGTGGATGAAAGCATACCTCAGACTTCAGGGTCATATAGTCTCACCTACCTTATCTAAATGTGATGGGTGTTGATTGAAATCAGTGTAGTATCCACACAGCAAATGCTGCATGGATTTAGCACGTTTTTGCAAGCTCTCTTCTCTTTCAACTGCAGGGTTGTCCTCACTGCAGTAGGCTGCCTCTCGTTGCACGGCTGCAGGTCAGAATGTAAGTAAATTCCCCATTCTTCTTGTTCACTCAAAGCCCACAGTTCCCTCAAGAAGGTTGTCTCAATGTAATGGCTCAGTGCCACCGTCTGGCATGCAGAACATTCCTGGTTTGTCTCTGGAGATCCGAAATGCAAGTGCTGACATGTAACACCACAGCTGTGCAATTTGTCAGCAGACAAGGGGAAGGAGCTCTCCTGGGTCCATCAGGAGGCAGTGCAGCTCTGGTGTTCGCAGATGCTACAGCTTTGCGTCTTCCCTGAGTCAGAACACCTAGACAGGTCACGCCAGCAGATGGGCCTAGGACGAGTGGCCTGTCAAAAACTCGGTCCTGCAGAACGTCTTTCACAAGTGAGAGGTCCCAGGAATAGATCTGTTTGTCATAGACCACATCAGTGTATCAGTCGGTTTAGTCCAGAGCGGCCTTCCTGACAGGGATAGGTCTCATCTCCGGCTACTTTTAGTGATATTTATCTTTTCTTGGTCTCCACCACATACTGAGCTTCAAGGACACCAAAGCAGAGCTTAGGTCTGATAACTCCCTCGGCTGCCAGCTATTTCCAATACGTAGATCTGATAAAACATCACCAAATAATAACTAAAAGCACAAAACTGATTTGTGTTGGAAACAGCATGCCAAGCACAAAACCTCCATGGACTGCTTATTAAGGAAGTAAAAGATTTTCTTGATAGCTACCTTTTTGTTTGTTTGAAAACCTAGATGCTTTAAATACTCAGCTTGGTCCCTGCTGGTGTTCAGCATCCTTAGCAGTGTACATGAACTATCAATAAGAAAGTGCATCTCTAAGTGAAGAGAGGTTTGATTTGACACTAAAATGGCTTGCAACGTGCAGGACTTGCACAAAGAAATCAATGTTTTGCTCAGTTAAGAAAGCACAGCTCTACAAGTTCTACCCTGGCCAAATATATCAGTTATAAGCACATAAGATATGCAGTGTTCATACTGTACTACTTGGGCATACTTTAAGAAATCAGTTGTCCTCACATAAAATTTGAGGAGGCTCTATTTTGTATTCTAACTTACGTTCAGCTTATCCTTTAGTGTCAGCAATATTCACCCCTGTCAAATGGTACTCAGCAGTTTTGCAAAAAAACAGTGTTTTTCAAACTATTAAGGTTTAGACTTTGCCTTTATCATCCACAGACCTTGCATGCTCATTATGAAGAATTAGTATTTCTAGGCTTGGAAAGAATAAGCTTTGCAAAGGCTGGATATTATTTCTAATCTTACATGCTTAAAAATTAAAAATGACTGAAGGAAAATCTGTACTAAACATAGGAATTATGGATATATTCACTAATAGCAAAGGGATTCTCACTGTCATCCACTGCTTTGAGAATGAGAGGGAAAAGTCCCCAGTATGAGCACATGTGCTTGAGAAAGGCATGGGCCAACAAAATAAACAATTATTGTAAATTCTCGTTTGCTTCTGTGGTCATGAAGGATGAGAACCAGAAGTGAGGATGACTGGAAACAGGCCAGGTACATCGTGGTATGAAGTATGTAATAATGAAGGCATGGAAAGATAAGTTGGGTTATTAACGTACATAGTTTGGTTATCTCAAGAGCCAAAAGTAACCCCAAGGATTTTTTTTTAAAGCACAGTTGTTCCTCATATCAGTTAAACATATTTGGTTGTTTTTTTTTACTGTACCCATTATGCTTTCTATGATTTATTTTTGCTTTTCTTTAAGCAGTTGGCTAATAATAGTTAAAATGGTAAACATTTGCCATTTCTGAAGCTAGAAAGGAGCGTGACAGAAGCCATTAATGACATAAGCCAGTATTTTGGGATCAAACAGCATGTGCAAACATCCTAGGTATGATCAGTTGCACATTCCAATCTTTTCTAAATTTACAATATGTGAATTGAGGATTATACTGTCACTGGCTTGAGGTGATGGGTGGTATACAGCTCTTCACAGTAAATGTGAAAGGACAACATAAATTTATTCCATGTTGTTCTGCATCAGGACTAAAATTCTGCAGTATTTGCCTTTCATTATCTGGCTTCCTCAGCACACTTGAAACTCAGCTATCCATGGCTGAGTGCCTGATAGCTTGTCTCCAAATGTTATTGTCCTGCATCTTGACCAGCTTGAAGGCACATAAATACCACTGTAGTGGTCGGTCCAGCTCCTGAATTTCTTTCTCCTGTCGCAGCTCTGGCACAAGGCTGTCTGTCTTGCTGCATCATTCATAAGCTTCATTGTCTGGTGGGTGATTATTCTGCTGCCATCCTAATGCGTTCAGTTAAATTCTTCTGGTGATGCTGTTCCTCTATAAAAACATTAAGACTATAGCCAAATACTTTTACAGCACTAGGGAGCCCCTATGTTTTCTTTTCAAACCAGAAGGAGATTTTCAGGTCAGACAATATTTTTTCATTTGTTTATAAAGCAGCTTGTGGCCCTGAGATAAGTTTTACCTGGTCCTTTGTAAATGTACTCTGAGTATTACTGAACATCACTGTTCCACTGGCACGCAGTCATGGGTAGCAGAGCCTGGGCAGGTGCAGGGAAAATCAAAGGAAGAGTATCTGCAAAAGAACCTGCCAGATGTGGCCATCTGTTTCACATCCAGTGAAAAAGAAATCACCAAAAAAGGAACAAGTGAAAAGCAGTGTCGACTGAAGTATTTTTGAGGAGAAGCTGACAGCAAAAGCTCATAGAAGTGAGTAGAGACTTACCCAGAAGGCAGATTTCGTATACCCTGGCACAGGAAATTTCTGCTTCAATCTTCAGCATCTCTATCCAAATAAACATGCACTAGAAACAGTGCAAACTCATTTTGGTAATCATAATCAACCAGGCCAGAAGGGTTTTTCATCCTTTTCCTGGGACTTGTAGTTGTCTTCCTTCATTGTTCTGGCAGTTGAGTAAGAGTTTTTTCCTGCCTCCTTTCACAGTGCGCTAAGAAGTATGATGTTGCCATTCTTCCTGGATGAAGTCTTTTATTCCTGCAACTGGATACTTACGTTACTTCAATCCTATTCAAGAGCTGACATCTTATTCTTCGTTAAATCACTGTTATATTTTAAGGACAATTTTATTCTTGCTTGCAAAACCATCACAACACTATTTAGATCATGCTTCATAAACATGAATCAAAATTCCTGTGCACTGCAGAAACAGTAAAATCCAGAGTTTATTCTCCCTTATTTCTGGGTGTCTTACCCAGTTGGGGACTAAGTTGTATTACACATATAGTGGTACCTACACAGATCTTGCACTTTGTAGCTTAACTGAGCAGGATGTTTATGTTAGGGCACAATGCTCATGAGTAGGCCAGCTGTGGCCTACAAGTATTTAGGTAGTACTTAATACATCTAGGTTTTCCATGTTTCACTTGTTTTCAGTGCTCTGTTTGCCCTGATAATGGAAGCTTGATTATATATTAACTTCACAGAGGATTACAATAAGGGTATCGAATTCACAAAAGATTAAATTTCAGGTCACAGAGAAACAAACAGGTCTTTAGTTGGCTAGCAGACATATTGACTTGATACAATCTTTTATTCTTAGATGTGTTTCCTTGCTGGTCTGTGTTAATTGATCTCTTAAAGCAATGAAGTTATTTTTGTTATTTGGTGTGGAACTATTTGGGGACACAGTATCCCGCACGTGCCTGGCTCCATCACTTCTCTACTTTATGGGTCCATTTTTTCTCATGGGTTCTGTCTGTGCTGGCAGAATTCACCCTCCTAAAAATGAAATATTCTGGCTATGAGTTCATGTATACCAGACAGTTGCTTCTGATTTATTCTCAGGCAAGTTAGAACAGCATTTCCATCAGGATTTTGGTTTCAGCATGTAGACTTCTATAACTGGAAAACTAATAAAAAGCATGTTAAAGGTGGAGGAGGCTGTTTTTTCATCCTACTTGGAGATTCAGTAAGCATATTAATTACAGCTGAAATGAGTAGCTACGAGTGTCATTCTGCATGAGTGCTCATTAATACTTCAAAATCATTGACAGTTTTAATCTAACAATCATAGATAGTTGATAAATTGGACATCAGCAATAGGAAGGTGTTTTGCCAAGCTCACTGCCAAAATCGCCCTTAGCTGACAGTGTTATCTACACAGAATGTGAGTCTAGCTGAGGAAAATACCTTACAAGTAGGATTTCTCTATGTGCATAAGCAACCACTTTGCATGTTAGGAGAACAGGAAACGGTAAAGCAGTTTGTACTTGTTCAGTTCTACAGCAAAATCCTAAAACTATGCTGTCTGGCCCTGCTACTGTTCTTCCTTGCATATGACAGCACTCCAGAAATACTTGTAAGGCTTGGACAGAAAACTCTTCATGTTGATTTCCTGGGTAAGAGAGATGAGGAACGTCAGTCAGTCTGTGCTTGTTCGAGAGCAACAACACACCCACTCCTTTATTTACATGTAGGGCCACCAGGGAAATACCTTAGCAGGGACCAGCTGGGGGTGAGAGAGCAGTGCTTCTGCCACACCGGATCATGCCAAGACAAATACTGTGCTGTGACAGAAAAAGAGAGGAAAACCTCGAGGGAAATCAGACATGAAGTTTGCAAACCGTGGCTTTAAAGAGAATGAATGGAGAGAGTCCTTGCAGAGTTTTAAGACCCTATGCTGAGTCTGAATGCTGGGTTGTACACTGCATGTATTAAATGCAGAAATAGTAGTGCTTAGCAGAACACACTCGATCCATTTTTACAAATGATGTAATATAACTGTGCGAAGTAACACGTTCTTCTGACGATCCACCTTCTAATCCAGGGCCATGCATTAGTGTCATAGCTGTGCTCCTGCTGCCCTCTAAGCCATGAGTCACCACCTTTCACTTCCTCAAATAATTACAGGCAGAAGAAAGTGGCTGTCGCTTGGTATCTCAAGAGATTTCTCTGCTGCTATAACAAGCAGGAAATTCACACAAAGACACTTTTCATTTTATTTAACTGGGTTGATGATCAGTGGACGCCAGGAACTCACTGTAAACCTCAGGCAAAGAGAGCACCACATGGGAAACTTTTTGTTTCTATACATTGTCTCACCTGTCTGTTAGATCTTACCTGGCCTTCGGTGGAAGATCAGCCAGCTAGCCATCTGCTAGCTACACAGCACTGACCGCCCTTTGGGCCCTCGCTGAAGCAGAAAACAACTAGTGCTGCAAAATTTTCTCCCTTGAGGGAAAGGATGTGAAGCTCTGCTGTTTGTATGTCTCAGAATATAGTGTGTATTGTCAATGTGGCTGAACAACTACTGGCTGCCATTACCTTCCAGAAAGCGCATTTGGTGTTCCATTACTGCTAATTGTGCAACCAAAATACAGCCCGATTCCCCATTGCCCTGCACCTGGTTAGTGCTCTCCATCTGCAAAGTGCAAAGTTCGTGATAAAGGCAAATAACTTAGAATTTTCCAGTTGCTGGTGGTATTATTTCGTACCCATTTACAAGGCTACATACCAGTAAATGACTATGCCAGGTGCAGAGGGGAAGAGAACCTGACCCCCTCCAGATTTAATCTTTCCCCTGAATTAGGATTAATTTTTCAAAGCGGCCAGGATGTTTCAGCTTTCCTTGATGCATGCGTGTGTGTTGGGGGAAGGGTGTGCAGTACATAGAGGCTGTACGGAAGTGAATATGAGGATGGTCTTGGACTTAACCCTCTCTAATAGAGCATGAAGCAGCAGAGTTTTGGCTTCCCCAGACATTTGAAATGTCCTCCTGAAATATGGGCAGGTAAAACCTTTTTGTCACATTATGTCATTGTGCAACAATTCCAGTCCTTCATCCGGTGTTCCTAGCACAGTGGATAAGGTCTTTCGGATGCATGTGTTTGGAAGGGGGGAGTCCAAGACTGGCAATCCGTTATTAAAAGCAGGTTCTTTGGTTGAGGTCGGGCAGGGGATTTGCTTTAGGGATGACTGTTACTGGAGAAGGTTTATGCTCTTGGCTGGGGCATACTCTCCCGTTTGTATCAGCTGACACCGCCTATGTCTGATAAATGACTAATAGCATTTCTGCAGAGGTGTTACTGGCAACGGATTAAGATAATACGCACACTTTCCCCCCCTGCCCTTGGGAAGGGTCAAGATTTGATGTTTGTAAACCACTGCAAGGGCGCCAACAGGCCACTGCCGCTGGCGCCTCCCCACGCGAAGCCCCCGGGGCAAGCCCCTGGTACCCTGCTCCTGCCGGGCAAACCCGCTTGTGCCGGCCGCCGGACTGCCCCGGGGCTGGCTGGCTGTCCCGCCGGGCAGGTGCCGGTTGTAGAGGGAGGGAGCGGGCCCGGCGCCCAGGTGGGGCCGGCGGGAGAGGGCGCGGCCCACCGCGGGGGGGGCCTGGCTGGGAGCATCGCCCGCCCCCCCTGCCCCGCCAGCGCTGCTGGGCTCCTGTGCGGCGCTGGCCGCCCCCGGCCGGTAGCGGCAGCCCTCCCGCAGGGCGGGCTCAGTGCAGGGGGCTGCCTGTCCTGCGGTCGCCAGCCCGGCTGCAGCTCGGCGTGAGGGGGGGTGGCGGGGGAAGCTCGGTTGCCTCCAGGGCCGGTTCTCTGCCCCCTCCTTCTCTCCCTCCCTCCGCCGCGGCGGAGGTCTGCGCGGCCACCCGCGCCTCCCACCGCAGGGGCCTCCCCGTATGGTCCCCGCTGCTGCCATGAGCCAGGCCCCGGCCCCCCGCGGCCCTGACCCGCCGGAGAGCGATGCCCACAGTGGAGCCCCCAGCCGGGGCCCCGGCCGAGGGATGCCGCCGCCGCCCAGCCTGCCCCAGCTCCTCCACAAGTAAGAGCCACCCCGCGTTCTGCCGGGCCGGGAGGGCGGGAACGCGGGCGGGTTGCTCTCCCTCCCCGGCGGCGGTGCCCCCCTTCCCTCCCCCTCGGCCAGACTGACAGCCGGGCGGGTGGAGGGTCGGCCCGCCACCGGCCCTGGCCGAGCGGTGCCCTGCGGGGCCAAGCCTCGCCTCTGCCGCTCGCTGCGGCGGCTGTGCGAGTGGTGACGGGACCGTCCCCTCTGATGCGGGGCACGTATACCCCGCAAGGTCAGCACCGGTCCCGCTTCCCAGCAGACGTTTTCTGCCCTCAGAGCCCTCATGTCTGTTTTCTGAGGGGTCGCCCCGGCGTCGCATCTCCTCTGAGAGCTCGGTTGGGAAAGTTTTCCTGGCCCTTCCGTGCTGGGGGCCGTGCGGCGGTGCGTGTGCCCTCCCGCCGTGCCCGCCAGCCGCTCTGCTTCTCGGGCCTGGGGCAGGGGCTTGTGTGGTGCCAGCAGCGATCGCATCTCCGCAAAACTGTCACGGACAAAGTAACCTGTACGCGCCTGGAAGACGCGTTACCGGGGGCAGCAATGCGAATGGGATTTTGCTCTTTCGTTTTCCGACCGTAAAGAGAGGGAAAAAGTACTTTTGCTACCCAGACGCGGTGGTGCAAGCGATACTTTTTTGGCTAAATGAGAAGCTTGAGGACAAACCAAATGTCCCATAGTTAGTGTGAAGCTTGAGTAGACGCTTCAGTTATCGCTGATTCAAGAGGGATGCATGCGCTGGACTTGATTTTTCACAAGTCGGTAACACATTAGAAGACCTAGAGGCTTCCAGCAGAGCAGTACATTTACTAACGAAGGCCCCGTTAGGGAGCCGTTAGAATTGCCTTCTATTACTTTAAGATTCGCTGCTCGAGTTAGCGAGTAGGACGCTGGGCGCTGCGCAGCAGCGTGGGTCGAGAAACGCTTTTGACGTGATGTCCCAGGCCACCAACTGGTCTGAGCCTGTGTCCGTCCGACAAGCGAAGTGCCAGTATGACAGGGCACTGTTGAGCTGCGGCGGCCTCACCGCTGGGCTTGTGCCGCTCGCCTTTTATGAAGGGCGCTGGCTTAGGTATCTCCGTTACCAGTTTGTCAACAAATCCCAGAAGCGTAACTAACGGAGGAAATTATTTCAGTCCTCTTACTTGTGTTTGCAAAATACACATGTCCACGTAGATAAATATATATATGTGCACGTATGCTTTAACGTTACTGCAAACTTTGAGTCTGAACGTTAGTTGGAAATTGCGTTATGAATACGTATGAAACAGGACTGTTGAAGTTGCTGTGGAGCGTGGCCTGTAAATTTCTTAATGCTTGTTTTTATTTTTGTTTAACCGCTTTTAAGTCATGTTTCGTAAGTTAATTGTGAAAACATTGACACTTCTCGCTGCCCACGTTTTTGCTCCTGGCTGGAAATACAGACTTGAGAGTTTGCGTTCAAACTTGAACATTAATGGTCACTTCCTCAAGCTCCTGGGCAGCTGCAGCGCTACATACAAATTGTTGTGCAACCAGAAGGTAATTTGTACTTAGCCGAAATCAGTCTCAGATTTTAAAGTATGGACTCTAAACACGGCCCTTATTTTGTCATGTTTGTCAAGACTTTGTGTGGATGTGTTAGCACAAGTCAGATAGGTGAAGCGGTTGAGACTGTTTCGTGATCGTATTTCTGACACAAGTTCTGTGCAAAGGCATTGTGTTTTTGCTGGTTGGGCCTCCTAGCAAATCATAGGTAGGAGAACTTTAAATGGTGTCCATTCGAGCCTGTCTTTAATGGGAAGATTTGAAAGAGGTGCCATGTTCTGACAGTTCTTTGTCATGGTAATGTGGTACAAAATGGCAAACGTCGAATGTCTCCTTCTAAGGTCCTGCAACTTGATTGTGTGGTTTTGTAATCATGTGGCAGAATTTGGTGTGTGCCTCTGTTTACCTGACGATTAAGAGACCTCTACCCTGAATTTAATCGAGTTAGGTATTTAGCAATGGTTAGGAAGGGAGATGTTAGGGAATATCTTAAATTGCTCTTCTGAGTTTATTTCTAATATATTAGAACAGGTGCCGTGACTGGCAAAGTAGGGTAGAGAGGAAAGCAATGATTCTTCTACAAAATCAAGTCTCGGTTTCCTTACTGGGAAGTAAAATGTTGACCTCTTTTCCCAAGCACTTCGGTTTCTTTTCTTTTTACTGGTTGCCATCTTTTTACTTTGTGAATTGCAGTAAACAAGCCTGCAGCCGCTGACTGTGCGGAGGTCATAAAACCATGCGGTGTTTAGCTGGATCTCCTTCTTTCAACGCTTCTGTTTTTTTATTATACTGTTTAAAAACTCTCTGGATTCCCTTCTTCCTACACCTCTCCAGTTTAACTTCTGTTAAATTTTTTTACACAAGTTAGGTGAACACCAATACAACTTTAAAAATTGCTTCCTACGCAAGCAGTTGGTAAACGTTCACTCTGAATACTGAGCACTGGACAGGGATTTTACAGTTAAGAAAATCAGAGATCTGAAATGGTTTTGGTAGCAGCTACAATGGCTGAACTCATGCCATGTAGGTGGCATGTACCATATTAAATGCTTCTCTGCTTTAACATTTAGAATGCAGTTTTAATTATTAAAATATATAGATAACTGAATTCCCAGTTTGAAATTCCTTGTAGACAGTACTCAAATACAATAAGATATAAATTGAAATATGGCACCTTCATGTTGTGTTCCCCCCCCCCCGAGTGACAGTGTAATTTCAGTTGATAATAAAGGTCCAATAATAAGATCTACAGTTAAAGCTTTTTAGTCTGTGCAGGTTATCGCAGTGTTTGTTGGGAAGAAATTTCTTGTTCTCAAAAACTATAAGTCTTACTGTGGTCAAATCAGTTCTTTGAGTTGTAGAGCTGAGATTGAAAAGCTGGAGAAGAAAAAGCTGAATTTCCCCATGGCAGAGAATGACTTGCAAAACCATATGCTTGAGAAGATGGAGGACAGTTGTAATGGTGTTAGTTAGTGTTCATAACTGGTTTCTGCTGTGGTTGTGCAGGTTAGGGTCTGTAGTACCAGCAAGTGAAACATATTTGGGCTATCTCTGAAAAGCCCCCAGATACCTGTTCTGCACTGCGGAAGATTTGATAGCGTTTTTGGAACTGCTGGTTTGAGTATGGTTTTGATTTTTTTCTCCCTCTTTCGGCAAGTCTGTTCTTATGAGAAGATTTTTCTTTGTGATTTGGGGGGTTTGTTTATAATTTGAAATTAACATTGCAAAAAATATGTGATTGTTAGAGGCCATCTTGGTGTGTGACAGATTTTAGCACCTGCTGTTAGTCTGAGTGCCTAAGCAGAATGAGAGAGTGGATACTCCTGTTAATACTGCCAGGTGTGTGATTCACTGCAGTCTGACGGAGCAGATAGCTGGAATAACAGAGTGAAAGGACTGAGTGGTGGTCCTGGGCTAACTATAAAGATGTTGGAGAAAAAGTGCTTTCTGTGAGAGTTCTCACTTAAAATACGCTGCAAATAAACTCCATAATTATAGGAAACATGATTGTATTGAAATGCAATCTCCTTGTACATTTTAATGGCTGGTTGCATGCTTTTGATTCTAATGATTTGTCATGGGTAATATCTGTCCAGTGGAAGTGGAGTGGTTCTTAACTCCCTGTGTTGGTACAGGAGCATACGTTTGTTTTTACAAATTGAATAAAGACATCTCATAACAATGGGGGGAAAAACAAAGTTAACATACTGTTTTTTTCTAAGGGGTTGTGCCCTGGAGATTTTGAGCTCTTCTGGAAGGAAAATGGAATTTCCAACATCTGTGCCTGAGTCGTCATCGGTTTGTGCCAGTTCTGGGGGCAGACAGGAGTAAGCAGGCTGGTGCTGAATGCTTTGAGTCCCTTATTTCCTATAGCAGTGAGGAGAAAAACTATTGGGGAAAAATATCTTCCTTTTTTTTTTAATTATTCTTTTTTAAACTTTAAGCCTATTAAGCATATGTTGGGTTTTTTTAATTTACTTCATTATGTTTTTATTTTGTGTAAAGTGTGGAGTTTTCTTTCTTTCTTTTTTTTTTTTCCTCCAACTCAAGGTCTCTCAGGAGAGATAAAGTATGAAATGTACTCCCGTTATATACATTAGTCATGGCAAATAGTTTGGCTTATATGGCAAAGGCTAAACTGATACTTAACAAGGGGACATTAGGAGAAACACTGGTTTTACTGTTTCTCTTCTTACTGTTACTGATCCAGGCTTTCCGTATTTATTTGCCTTTTAAAGTACATCTCCAAAACCTGAGTCGTTTCCCCACCCGACAGAGCCCCGAAAACTCATGGAGTCTGTGTTGTATCAACTCTAAGTGCCCTAAGTGGAGATGAAAACAAAGCAGAAGAGGCTTTAGCTGTCTTAGATGAGGAGTTTTACCAAAACAAGAGGCAGGAGCTGAAAAGGCAGAATGCATAGTGTGGGACTTGCAGGGAATGTGGGAACCAAACCTGCACTATTGAACTCCTCTTTGTGTTCCCGTGTTCCCCATTCATCCTCTAAGTTACGAAACACACAAGGAGGGAAGATTAGTTTTCTTGGAACTGCCTGTCTCCTTGCTGCCCAATTATTGAGACTCCTCTAAGACCTCACCTGACATGGGGCTGCCCAGGGAGGGGAATGGGCTGCCCAGGGAGGTGGTGGAGTCGCCGTCCCTGGAGCTGTTCAAGGCAAGATTGGACGTGGCACTTGGTGCCATGGTCTAGCCTTGAGCTCTGTGGTAAAAGGTTGGACTTGATGATCTGTGAGGTCTCTTCCAACCCTGATGATACTGTGATACTGTGACATTAAAATCAGGACTTAAAACGCGTGTACAAAATGTGTGCCTACCTGGAGGCAGGGAGTGGGGGAGGAGGCAGAGACAAGGACACCTTTGGCGTTCTTCACTTCTAAGTTTAGATGCTTACAAAAAGTTTATTGAGTGATAATTACCTTTAAGTCAAGTAATTAAAATGTCCCTTTTGCTATCTCATTTTCTTAACATTCCTCATTCAAAATACTTCTACCAGAATATATTCTTTTAGAGGAAACCAGTGATTCCTCTTGTGTATCAGGAGTTAGTAATACAGATGTTTTCTGTTTAAAACAAAACATGATTTAAACGGTGGATTTCTTTGCCTTTAAATGCATTGTGTTTTTTTTTTTAACTTGTTTTTAAACTCTTATTTAAAACCCAAGAAAAGCACAATAAAATTGAATTTAAGGTTTGATGAGAGAGCAGAGATGCAAAGTGGAAAGGAAAGTATTTAGAAAGAATGCCTTGTATGAGAACACCTTCATATGATCAGCCTTCTGTTATCAGTTACCAAACAATTTTTTGGTTGCCCAGAAATGTCAGAATTCTTGCACATGTTTTTTGTGGAGAGGGAGGTAACAGCAGTGATATCAAATTCAATAAAAAGTCAAATAATACCTACTTTCTGAGAAGCAATATAATAAATAAGTTTTAGACTCCAGCACATGGTGCTGGAGTCTTTTCTGCTGACACGAAGTTGCCTGGATGTTCCTCTTTTATTGGCAATTTAATGCTACTGTTCCCATCAGTAGGATGGCTGGAAAATGCCTTCTGGTTTTCCTCTTAGCTCAGCCCTTGTCCATTCAAAGCACCTAACAGTGAGAAGTTACATGACCTTCCGAGTTACTGCTGCGCTGAGGTGATGATGCTAAAATATGTCTGACTCTATTTGACAGAAAGGAAAGCAGAGGTGGGTAAAAGCCTCAATATTTTTTAGTTCTGATCCTTTTGGGGGGCTGTCAAAATGGGATGAACTAGATCTTCGAAATTATATTTATGCCAAGCCTGTCAGAGTTCAAGGAGTGTCTGGATGATCCTCTTAGTCATATAGTTTAGCTTTTTTCTAGCTCTTTGAGGAGCAGGGAGCTGGACTCTGCATTCCTTTTGGGTCCCTTCCAACTTGAGATATTCTATGATAGAATTTTCTTTAGGATGATTAAAAAAAATCCAACTGTTCCCATGAAATAATAACTTCAGTCACAGTCACTTAAAAATACTCCTTCAAATAGAAACTGCCTATCTGAAGAGTAAGCTGTCTGGGTATTTTGGGGTTTTATTTTAATTTAAATAAACTCCTTTGATCTGATTTTCAGCTAGGCACTTTATCAGACTGACTTCATTCCCCTGAACAGACTACCCCCACCCTTCCATCTCCTCCTTTGTAACATTTTATAGTTGATTTAAGGATGTAATCGCTCTGTTAGCCTCTGCTCCTCTGTGTCCAGCTGCTTTCTCTTTGTCACGCTAATGACCCATCACAGTGAAGCTGCCACTTGACCAGAAAACCTGCCCCTTTGGGTTTTGGAAACGTTTAATAGCTGTCCTGTTCTGACAGTTCAACCCTAGTCCGTTTTACAAATGCCTCTTCCCTATTTAGAAGAAATACCAAATGAAAGCAGGTTGGATTGTGTTGCAGGAAGGGACAAAGGCTTGCTTTCTTAAAGGATCAGTAGTTATGAGTGTACAGGCAATTATTCTGCTGTAGGCTTACTGGAATTTTGTATGCATGTAAACTTGTGAAATCACAGAATGTTAGGGGTCGGAAGCGACCTATAGAGATCATCAGTCCAACTCCCCCTGCCAGAACAGGATCAACTAAAGCCGGCCACACGGGAGTGCATCCATGTGGGTTTTGAAAGTCTCCAGAGAAGGAGATTCCACAACATCTCTGGGCAGCTTGCTCCAAGGCTTTGTCACCCTCACCATAAAGAAGTGTCTCCTCATGTTGAGGTGGAACCTCCCGTGTTTTAGCTTGTACCTGTTGTTCCTTGTCCTATAACTGGGTATGACTGAAAAGAGAATATCACCTTTATCTTGACACCCACTCCTCAGATAGAATCATAGAATGGTTTAGGTTGGAAGGGACCTCAAGGATCATCCAACTCCAACCTCCTGCCATAGGCAGGGACACACAGGTATTTGTAGATGTTGACCAGATCCTCTCTCTGTGGCCAGCAGGGCAAGGGAGGTGATTCTCCCCCTTTACTCTGCTCTCGTCAGACGCCACCTGGAGTACTGTGTGCAGTTCTGGAACCCCCAACACAAGAAGGACATGGAACTGCTGGAGCGGGTCCAGAGGAGAGCCATGAAGATGATCAGAGGGCTGCAGCACCTCTGCTGTGAGGACAGGCTGAGAGAGTTGGGGCTCTGCAGCCTGGAGAAGAGAAGGCTTCGAGGAGACCTTAGAGTGGCTTTCCAGTATCTGAAGGGAGCCTACAGGAAAGCTGGGGAGGGACTATTTACAAGGTCTAGTAATGTTAGGACGAGGGGGAATGGGTTTAAGCTGGAAGAGGGGAGATTCTGACTGGGTGTTAGGAGGAAGTTCTTTACAGTGAGGGTGGTAAGACACTGGCACAGGTTGCCCAGGGAGGTTGTGGATGCTTCCTCCCTGGAGGCGTTTAAAGCCAGGCTGGATGAGGCCTTGAGCAGCCTGCTCTAGTGGGAGGTGTCTCTGCCTATGGCAGGGGGTTGGAGCTGGATGATCCTTGAGGTCCCTTCCAACCTAAACCATTCTATGATTCTCAGCCTTCTCAAGACTAAACAGCCACAGTTCTCTCAGTCTTTCTTTGTAAGAGAGGTGTTCATATCCTGCAGTCATCCTCATAGCTCTCTGCTAGATTCGCTTCACCAGATCCCTATCTCGCTTGAATTGGCAAGCTCAAAACTGGACACAGTGGTCTGTGTATGGGCTTGCCAGGGCAGAGTAGAGAGGCAGGAGAACCTTCTTAGACCTTCTGGACATGCTTTTCTTAATTCACCCCAGGATGCTGTTGGCCCTGTTGGTCAAAAGGGTACATTGCTGTCCTATGGATAACTTTGTGTCCACTAAGACTTCAGGGTCTTTCTCCATGGAGCTGCTTTCCAGCATGACAAGCCCTGGTCTGTACTAGTGGTTGGTGTTATTCCTCCCCAGATGCAGGACTCTGCACTTGTCCTTATTAAACTTCACAAGGTTCAACTTTGCCCAGCTCTCCAGCCTGTCCAGACCTTAGTGGATGGCAGCATAGCCTTCCAGTGTGTCAGCTACATCTCACATCTCCAGTTTCATATCATCCGTGAACTTGCTGAGGGTGTACTCAATCCTCTCATCCAGGTCATTGATGAAGATATTGATCAGAACTGGACAGTACTGATCCATAGGCTTCCAAGTCGACTCTGCACCCCTGATCACAAATCTCTTGAATTTATCTCTGAGGATGTTATGAAAGACAGTATCAAAAGCCTTGCTGAAGTCAGATAGCTGATAGCCGCTGCTCTCCATCTAACCATTTGTTTGTGGCTTCATAGAAGTCTGTCGGATTTGTCAAGCAGGATTTCCCTGTAGTGAATCCGTGCTGGCTACTTCTTTCATGTGGTTAGAGATGGCCTCCAGAATGAGCTGTCGCATGAGAAGTGGAGGTGAGGCTGACTGGCCTGTAGTTGCTCACGTTTTCCTTCTTGCCCTTTTGGAAGACTGAAGTGATATTGTCCCTCTTCCAGTCCTCAGGCACCTCCCCTGTTCTCCATGATCTTTCAGAAATGGTCACCATTAGCCAGCTCCCCCAGCACTCATGGATGCACCTCCCCAGGGTCAACTGATTTGTGCATTTTTATTCCATCCAAGCAGTCTCTAGCCCAATACACACTGACCATTGTAAAGTCTTCCTCCTTGCAGTTTTTCTGTCTTACCTTTAGTATTTGAGATTGCTTAGTGCTGGTCTTAGCAATAAAGACTGAGGCAAAGAAGGCAAGTGGTAATTCTGCCATCTCTGCATTGTCTGTCACCACATAGCCCACCTCATTTAACAATGGACCCACTTTTTCCCTATTGATGTATTTAAAGAAGCCCTTCTTGTTATCTTTCACATCCCTAGCCGGGTTTAGTTCCAAGAGAGCCCTCAGCTTCCTTGTTACATCTTGACATGCTTTGACAGTATTTCTATAATCCTCCCAACAGCCCAGAGCCTTTTTCCCTTATTGTAGACTTCCCTTTTCTAGCAGCTCCTTGCTTATCCATGCAGGTCTTCTGTCTCCTCTCCTAGACTTTTTTTTTCCAAGGATGTACATTTTTCTTGAGCTTGGAGGAGGTGGTGGAGGTTGGATGTTCAGAGGAAGTTTTTTACTGAGTGAGTGGTCAGGCACAGGAACAGGCTACCCAGGGAGGTGGTGGAGTTGCTATCCCTGGAGGTGTTTAAAAAAAAAAAAAGAGTGGATGTGGTGCTTGAGGCTATGGTCTAGTGATTAAGGATGCTGGGATGAAGGTTGGACTGGATGATCCTGGTGATCCTTTCCAGCCATAGAGATTCGTAGTGATTAGATGTTGTGCTGAGGGATTTCATTTAGTCAAGGACTTGTCAGTGTGAAACTAATGATTTGACTCGATGATCTTGAAGGTCTTTTCCAATCTAAGAAATTCTGTGATTCTGTGAATATTAACCAGCACTCTTGGACACCCTTAAAAATGGCCCATGGGCTAGGGCTGTAGTTGCTAAGTAGTTCTTTGAAGAGTGCAAAGGTAGCCTTCCTAAAGTCCACAGTAGAAGTTTCGCTATTTGCCCTGTTTCTTTCCCTAACAATATTAAACTCTATTGTTTCATGAGGTTAACTGTGGATTAAGTGTGAGTTCAAGTGTGAGTTTAACTGATGCTGACTGTACCATAAGCTGTGTATTTATCTCATGCATCTGAGGAACTATGAGGATGAATGATGCTCCATTATCTCAGCTGTTTAAAGCCATGCAGATGTCTCACAAGCCTTTGCTGAATGGTCCAAAGATGCCACGAGCCTTGCCTTACCCGGAGGGTGATAATTAGTCTTTGCCTATAAAGTGTAGTTCATCTCTTGCATGTTTTTAACTCTAAAGCTTTGTGTTACACAAAATGTTAACGATGGTTAATGCTTTAAGAGAGATGGGAGAATATTCTGCTTCATCACTTCTGGATGTGCTTCTTACTAGGAAGAGACAGAGACAGGATGAATAAGTGTCTAATTGCTGTTCCAATGAGTAACATCATTTGCTGCCCAGAATGGGCCGAGAAAATGGTATTATGAGCAAGCTTCTTAGCTGAGTTCTTATCACCTTATCCCTTGCCTGGGTTACTGGCCTTTTAGATCCCAAAAGCGTGTGATGTTACCTGGATTCAGCTTTCCTCAGCTTGCTGTCTGTACAGTAGGCTACAGAGTATTAGAATTCAGGCAATTTTACATTTTGAATTGAATGGAATTTTACCTCTTGAATTTGATGGTGTCCAAGTCTACATACAGTTCTGTGCATTGTGGCTTTTTTTTCCTAGAGATGTGTGAGTTGATGGTGTCTGTGAGCTAGGACCACTTCTTCAGAAATGTGCAGGAGTTGCTCTTGCATTTTAACTTGCATTTGAATCTTTATTTTAAGAAATAGACTTCAGGTACCTCTGCAATAAGTTGCTTGATGGGTGATGTTTCCTTTATGGTGGTAACAAATACCCTTCAGTGGGCTTTTGCGTTTTGTATAGTTGAAAAGCAGCAGTGAACTGACTGTAGTCTGTTTATGCATTAGGAAATATCCTCTTTGCTGCTTAATGCCTTCTCTTAAGGGAAGATGTGCTGAGTAATTTTTGTAGCTGATGACACACAGTTCATTACACTGACCACCTTCTGTGGTTCTCTCTTTGGGCTTCTTTTTTAAAAACAACCAACCAACCACCCTGTAAAATAAAATTGCAAAGTGTTTATTGGGAACAAAGTGCTGTGTAATGCTGTAACAGTGCCTTTCTCACCCTGCTTTCTGTTTTGCCTCAGAGTAATACTGAGAAATTTGCTCCAGTCCCTGGACAGATGTGCATAGCTACGTATGCTTGTGTGATTTGCAGTCTGGATGCCACTCCAGACGTTGTCAGAGACTTCCTGTGCTCCCCCACATAAAATTCTTTGTTGGAGACTACACACAATTCAGGCTGGAAGTGGAATTTGGACAAAAGATGACTCTTGTCTTCTGACACCGTAGAGAGAAATATTAGCAAACTAAGGTGAGATTTTTTTCAGCACTGGGCTGCTCTTATCTTCCAGACTCTTCTATTAACACATCCTGACATTCACTCCCCAGCCGTCCATGTGCTCTGTGCCATTCATTTGTGCCCTGCTCATGGCACATTCTTCTAAGGTCACCTACAGCTTTCCACTGTCCTGCCAACTGACAACCAAATATTGAGCTCTTTCCTTTATTTACCGCTTCGTTCAAGGTCACTTATTCTGTCCTGAAGCAACACCACCTGCTCATGGTACAGGCAGAGCTTACCCTTTTGCTGGCATCTTTCTGTTGACTGTCTTTGAGATGGCCCAAGAGGTTTGGTTCAGGTTACTCTGACATACGTTACACTTAGGAAAGTGGTGTTGATGTGTCTATAGGTGAACACATTTGTAAGTAATACAGAAGAAAAGTGTTTGACTGGGATGGTGTTTATAGATACCGCTGTTGACAGCATGGGCAGACAGACTTACTAGTAAAATGGTGCAAACAAAAGACTGAAAGTTCTGTGGTACTTCAGTCCAAGTCAACTCTTGTGTCTTCTGTACTGTTTTGGATATTATTTGAACATATCTTCTCCAGCTCTTGGAGAAGTCAAAAAAAGTGCTGATTACTTCAAATTTGACAATGAAAGGTAAATTTAATCACATACCAGCGTAACTTCGATTTCATAAAGAGATCAGTACAGCTTAAACTACATTTTGTAGGTTTTCTGCATTGCAAAGGATTAAAGATTTGAATTTCCTTTAAATTAAAAAAAAAAAAAAAAGTAAAATAGAAATTTGCAAGGACTTGAAGTGATTTAGTCATTTTGTTTAGGTAGTGCAGAGCAGCACATTTTACATATTACCCAAATTTGTTGGGTAGCCAAGCCAGTTTACATGTCAGTGATGAATATGACTTACATTCCTCTTTGGATATAGTGTATGTTCTATGAGACTGATCTTACAAAGCCTTATTCATATACATGAGGGTTATTTATGAGTGTGAGGTTTTGGAGGATCATATCCTATCATCTTAAGTCTGCAAGGCTTTGTAGCTATTTACTACTTGGGTTATTCATTCCTTTTTTGCTGGATCACTAGGAATCCTGCACAGAAATGTTAAGAACAGTGGTTGCTGATAGCAAAGACCTAATACAGTAGAAGCCAGAAGAAGTCATGGAATGTTACTCTGTGTGCCAGCATGGAAATTTCTCTTTTAACAGACAGAATGGAGCTCTGCAGGGATGGATCCATGTCGTGCTGTGCTTCTTGATGGCATATTAATGGTCTGACATCTTTTAAATCCAGTACTCTGGAGTGTTAAAGCCTTGCTAGATATAGGGATTTGTAGAGTTGGAGGTGGAGGGAGTTTTACAAAGAGTCCATCAGAACTTAACATGTGGTTATCACTGCTGTCTTGCCATTTGTGCTGAGCATTTGAGAGGAAAAAGGCACAGTCTTACATATCTCTTCTAAGATGCCTACTTTCTTTGATACCAGGATTTTTTTGTTGTTGGTACATTTGCTGCAGATATTTAAGGGAATAACATGAGAGTAACAGATACAACTGTATGAGATTTCTCCCCATAGATTTAAAGGAGCTTTTATAAAATTTATGATGATCCTATTAAAAAGTAATTATGAAGATCCCAAATTATTAACCTAATTCTTATGGTAAGGACATAAAATAGCAGCAATTAGGATTACTTTCTGGATTGCTGGCATAATTTATGGGGGGAAATTGGCTCTAAATTGCAAGGCAGCTGTTTGTATCCTTTTCTGTACAACATACTGTCTCTTATTGTGTATTTTGGCAATACTTGGCGCTGCTCTGTTCGTAATCTCCTCCTGCTCTGCAGAATGTGATACCCTTTTACACAAAGATATGAACACGTAGAAGAGAGGCTCTCCACACATTTCTTTTTTCATCTACTTAGTGTGATAGATTTTTGTTTTGTGTGTCTTTTTTAAAAGCATTAAAACCTGCCACTTGGCACTTCTAAAATTTACAGCTGTATTACGTGAAAGTTGGTAGCAGTGTTGCAAAGCTGAGGACTTGATTGGCAAGTTTTAGCGGTGAGCAAATTTTCACAGCTGATCCATAAATCCCTGACAGACCATTAGGAGCTTCAGAACAGCTCTGGCAAGCTCCCCTACAATAATTGTAGTTTTAGGTTTGTTATATTTAGTTTTCTCACCTCTTAGCTGGATGCCAGGAGGACCTCACTAGAAGCAAACCTACTCTCTATCTACTTTTTCCTCCAAGTTGGCATGAATACAAATAACACACAGTGTGGGAGGAGGGCTTGCTGCTTGACTCTGAGTGGACAAAGCCAAGCCCTTCCAAGGGTGTGACTTGTGACAAATAGCCTCCCGATCTGGATCATTTCAGTAATTCATGGACACTTGGAGTACATCATTTCTCACCTCTCACCTCCAGCCCCTGCTCTTAAGAAATAACAGAGTCATCAAGGGAGGCAGAGAAAACACTTTTTCAAGCTGAAGCATGACAGAGTTGTGTATAACTCTGAGGCAGAGGCAGGTCTTAATTTAAATTCCCTGAGGTAACTGTACTAATTTGTCTGTAGCAAAGCTGGCAGAATGACTAGATCCTAAGAGTGACCACTGCTCTAAGAACAGAACTGCATGGATGGCAGTGGTGAGAGCAGCAGGCTTTTTTTGTGCTGGAGTTTGATGGTAGCGATGTTGCTGGCATAGCCAGAACCTGGCTTTGATAGCACACCCCCTTGAGGCTCTCTGCTTTCTACACATGCAGTAAAACAAGTGCTATAGCAACTATACTGCATCTTTGGTAAGATAGGGAGAATGTTTCTTAAATACTAGACCTCCTCTGGGTAGCCTGATAAAACCAGAGGAGAGGTTCCTATCATTCCCTTGGATTTGGATCCCCATGGGCAGACTCTGGAAACCAGCTCAGACTTGGCTGCTTCTTTGAGCAATTAATGAATCTTTTGTACGTCACCTCTGAAATCTGAACCGCTTTGCCAAGGATCTGCTTGCCACTTGATGGAGTGCAGTGTATTACCTTGCTAATGGGGTGTGGTATTTTGAGGCATCCTAGATTGCCCTCAAACTAAACCATAGGGTAGGCTCATGGCCCAAACTGGAGCACCAGGGTTGGTCTCTTCTCCCTAGGAACAAGGAAATGGCCTCAAGTTGCCTCAGGAGAGATTTAGTTTGGAAATTAGAAGAAAATTCATTTCTGAAAGAGTTCTCAACCACTGGAACAGGCTCCTCAGGTGGGTGCTGGAGTCGCCATTGCTGGAGATGTTTAGAAAAATGAAATGCAGAGATGTGGTGCTGAGGGACATGGGTGAGTTCCAGCCTTGGCAAAGTTAGAAAATGGTTGGACTTGATGAACTTCAAGGTCTTTTCCAACAAAAAACATTCTGTGATTCTAAAGGGACAGGGGAGGAGTGTGTCTGCATGCTAAACTCTTCCAAAGGGATATTTTTTTTTCCCGACCTAGAAGAGGGAAAGATAAATTGACTCTTTTTATCTTCTGCTACATTAAACCCAGCCTTTGATAGCTATACCTCATGAGTGACTTTTTTTGCACGGAATACCAATAGAGAAGCAATATCTGAACTTTATATGGAAAAGGAAAGGAAGAATTGGTGATGGTCTTGTAGTTGAATTTTCAAAATGATTTTTTTTTTCTTTTTAAGAGCAAGAATAGGAGGAATTATGTTCATATTAAAAGCTCCTTCAGACAAAAATTCCTTCATGTTAAAATCTTAGTTCAGGCATACCAGAAGCTTTGATTAGAGTCTTGATAGGATAAGGGTAGAGTAAGTAACTATAAATAGCAATACAGTGAGTAATGATCTTGCCCTAGAAACTTTATGTTGAACTTAGGAGAAGGTAAAAATATCAGCTGACAACCTTCCCATGGGGAGGGATCTCTGATTAAAATAGAGGGATCTTCAGTAAAAGAAACGGAATTAGTTATCCTTAGTTTCAAGTGCTTTAACTTCCTTTAATGCAGGAAGTGGAAGATGTCATTCCTGCAGTAGGAATGGAGTGCTCACAATGCCTGGGCTGGTTGCAGTATCCAACAAAGCAGAAATACTAGGAGTGATAAGAATAAATGGGCTAAATACATGTGTACAGCTGAAATGCAGAGCATTCTCCAGTTTTGAATGTCTCCAGAGGAGGAGACGCTACAACCTCTCTGGGTAACCTGTTCCAGTGCTCTGAAACCCTCACAGTAAAAATATTTTCCTTATTTTTAGGTGGAACCTCTTATGCTCCAGTTTGCTCCTGTTACCCCTTGTCCTGTCACTGGATGTCACTGAGAAGAGTCTGGCTCCATCCTCATGATGCTTGCCCTTGGCAGAGCATCCTCACCTATTAACTCTTTTCCCTGGCAAATGAAATTTGCAAATGCTTTCTCACAGAAATAGCTGGGGTGAATCAGTGGCCAGTGCTTGGGCATGTGGAGCCTAAGATGAATCCATTAAAAAAAGGTTAAACGTAAGAGGAGTCTTATTGCCGATGTTTGCTCTAAAGTACAAGCAAGGGAATGCAACTGTGGGAGATGAGGGGATTGTTTTAGCAGACTTGCTTTTCACCACAGAGTTAACTTGGACTCCTGTCTAGTTTTTAACCATTGCCATCTATCAGGCAAAATCAGTCTCAGTTAAAAAGCTGCTTTTGAGACAGTTGAGAAATACTGAGGTGGATCTGACTATCACTTCAATAGCTGTTTCATTGGGAAGAATATGTCAGAAAAATAATCTGCATGCTGATTATCCTCCATTCCCACTATTCCCTGAAGGATGGACAAGGTTTCTGTGTGATGTTATTGAGCAGGAAGGGTTTCAGTCCTGCCCCGCTGTGCGAATTTGCCAGACTGAAACAGCACTGGATGAGCAAAGACCTGCTATGGGGAAGCTTTTAGTTGGATTAATCAGGGATGTGTCAAGAGGGTCTATTATGTGGGAGAGCATATCCAGGAGAAGAATCAGTCTTTATGTGGCAAAAAACCTATGTACTTCTCTCCAGTTTCTTTGGGAGCACCTAGGCATTAAGTCAAGCATGTCCCCCCCAGCTTTTCTGCAATCTAGTCTTGGTCTAGCTGGGATCGGTGTTTTTTTTTCCAGCTACTAATTAAAACGAGCATGAAGTTAAGCTTCTTTGAGGGTGCAAACAGAGTTGTTTGCTTTTCTCTCCTCGTGAGAGAAAAAGCAGCATACTTGCAGCGTTAGTAATTGCAGGAGGTAAGTAATGGGAAAACTAAGTGTCTTTTCCTATATGAATGTTACTTAGCTGTGAAGCAACTGGGGTGGCCTAGAGGTTTCCAAGTTGTGTACATGTTTTTAGAGTACAAGTGACTTGAAACAAACCGGAGTGTTGCCCTGATTGAAAGGGTGCCTAGACTTATCTAGGGCTGCAGCAGGGTATTAATAGAACATGCTGCATTTCCTTCACAAAAAATACGAAGGGCACTTTGCTGAGAAAAAATCCTGCTGTGCCTTTCTGTCTTTGGGACCAGCTCATCACCCAGCTAAAATTAAAAGGTGAAGTCAGGCACTTCTTGCTTTCTATTTTTAAACTGCTTCAGCATATGAATGTGAGTGTGAAATCTTTCTTTAGGCCTCTCTTAACTTAATTACCTGCTTATTCAAAATATTCTCTTCTCAAATTGCTGAGCTATAATTACATTCATCTTTTCTGTGGACGTGTTTTAGCTACTCGATGTTTGTTTAATTAGTTTTATGTTTAATTCCTGGTTCTGTAGTTTTCTTACAGTGATGGAAGCCTCATGGTAAGTCACTATTTTGATGTGTTAAAAAATTAGCAAGTAGATGATGTTTTTGTTTATCTAGTCCATGTTTTAGTTCTGGAAGTCCACTTTAAAACAAACCAGTAAAAAGAATTAAAAACAGTAATTTTCATTTGAGCTTAGTAACAGAAAATGAGGTAATGACTTAAAACTTATGCTTCCAATTTAGTTTCTTCACATTGTTTTCCTTCTGTGCCAACCTTACTGCTGTTGTATTTTGTTTATGTGCTTTTTCTTTTGTTTGGGTGGAAGGAGGTGTTGTGGCTCTGGCACAGGAGCTGCGGCAGAACCACTTATAAAGCATAGGTTTGCCCCTTTCTCTTTCTGCTGATTTGGATGTACTGAATTCTCCTTCCTGCATTTGAGCAAATCTATGGAAAATCCTAGTCAACCGCCTTTGAGATTGAGTCCTCTTCGCCTGTGTAATGACGTTTTCCCGTCCGGCAGTTTCAGCCTGCAGAGGGTGTGCTTCCCTCCTTCAAACCATCACCAAACCAGAGCAGTGCCCCTAACACACAGTCCCGTCAGCGCCGTACCGAGAGCCCGGCAGGCTCCCGGAGGGAGGTAGGTAGGGAAAAGGGCGTCTGTCCGTCTCTGCCCCCTCTGACATCTGTCCTTCAATTTCGGTGACTGTCAGCTGTCTGCGGCATGGGACTTCCCAACTGACATACCCTTTCACGGTGAAAAGGACACTCCTGAGAGAACAGAGTGTTTCTTTGCATCCTCATTTGGAACTGGCTGTTGATGCTAAACGTGGGATGAAATGAAGAGATGTGCTCTTTCCTTCCCACCGATTTTCTCATACTTTTGCCTTTATCAAGAGACAGCTCTTGGGAGAGCCTTGCCTCAGTTTCCCATGTTTAGTCAAGCAGTGATCAGGCTCCGCTGTGCTAGGTCTTGTTGGTTTTTTCAGGCACGCAAAGCTCGGTAAGCCGGTAAAGTTCTTCACAGAAAGAGTGATTGGCCATTGGAATAGGCTGCCCGGGGATGTGGTGGACTCACCATCCCTGGAGGTGTTTAAAAGGAGACTGGGTGAGGCACTTAGTGCCATGGTTTAGTTAATTAGAAGGTGTTGGGTCATAAGTTTGACTCAATGATCTCGAAGGTCTTTTCCAATGTGGTTAATTCTGTGAAATTTTGAAATGTGTTACCTTCAGTGTCCACATGCTCCTCATGTGTGCATATGAGGGTCTACCTTGGACATCTATGTGAGTCAACCACCTGCTGCAAACTGGGTGGCTGGTACCTGGGGAAGAGGCAGCTGGTTACATCTCCTCAGGGAAGTCCCATATGCTGCTGATCTGATCGGTATACTTCCACATGCTTCCTTCTCCCACTTAGCAAAAATACTGGAGGTTTCATAGGCTTGGGTGTTACATGACAGCACATTTGTACTGCTGGTGAGAAATGTTGCTATTCACAGTGTTTAGTGGCAGTGTTGTTGGATAGATAGACAGTGATGTTAAGTAACACAAACCTGGAGCCACAGTCTTTTGGATGCATCTTCCCGTGCCAATCTTGGTGCTTGGAACAGCTTACCCATTAATTTGTTCCAAGCTTCCACTCTCTCCCTTCCCTGTCTAGAAAGCCCTTGGCAAACCATCTCTTCTGTAAATCCTTTTGCCTCTGCTGGCCATTGCTCCGGTGTTTGTCCTGTCACCCGTTTTTTACTTCAGCCTGAAACTTTGTCAGCAGAGATTTCTGTGGGCATTTAACATCCTTTAAATAAATACACAGACCCCTTATTCTTTCAGAAACGAGAAGCTGCAGTTTGTTTTAAATGCAGACAGGATGTTCACCTAGATAATACAGGAGTTCATGAGGTTAATTATGTTCATAGGTTTTAATCTCTCCAACTGGAGACTGCAGTCCAATATTAGAAATGCTGAACTAACGGTACTTGCAGGGTTTCTGCTCTCGTTGTCATTGTCTGCATCTTCTGCTGTTGGTCATCTTTCAAAACAGATTAGTTTTGTATGTTTGTTTTTGTAAATGACCACAGTTATTGTGTATTTATGATGCTTGACAAAAGCACTTTGACAAAATGAGTGAGTTTTAACAGTGTTCACATGCTTGTATGCTTGAAATGGAGCCTGGATAATTTGTCCTCTGGAATCTTACGTTATCTGTTGGCTGTTGGAAATGAAGCACCTGACAGCATTAAGCTATCAGAATGATTCCCAGACATGGGCAAGCAGCCATTATGGATATGTTAATCCCCACCAGGAGATTTGGACAGCTTTTGATTTACTACCACTCATCTGTTCAGTATAAGCTGGAGATCAGTACAGCAGTTACCTTTAAATTTGACTGAAGAGTATGGAAAGGGAAAGGAGAATTCTATGGGTATTATGCAAATCTGGTAGAATTGCTTAAGTGGTGTACTTCTAGATAATCTTGAAAGTGCATTTCTCAAGGTGGTCAAAGGAACTATTTTGACATTCCTCCCCTGTTAGAAAATACTTTACCAGCAGATACTTGGAATTTTCTCTCCTTTTGAATAGATTGGATTAAATAACTGGAGAACTAGAAACTGTATCTGGTTTTTAGAAGCTCAGGCATTTATATATTGGTTTGAGTGCTGCGGAGTTTACATGAACAGATTTATTAGCCCGAGTTAAACACATGGGTATAAACTAGACAATAAAAATTCTTACATTTGCTTCATACTGTAGCTTTAAATACTTTCAGCAGTAGACTTTATTTGAAGAATTCAAAGCATCCTCATTTTTATTTCCAAAAATGGTACATGAGATGTGTGTATTTAAGTGGGTAATAAAACTAAAGAGCCAGGTCATAAAGCACTGTTTGCTGAAACATACGGAAGTAATACAGAGGTTCCTGTCTTGTAATCTGATAATGAAACCAGAGGAAATAACTTTCTTGTGTAGCATATCATGCAGGTGGGATGGAAGGCATCCATCTGAACATTAACAATAAATCTATATGCCATATTTCAACATTTCTATGTCTGCGTGCATGGATTTGAACAGTTTATTTAAAGAGCTCCTGGTGTAGAGCTCATTCACAATTTTAGCTATTGGTGTTGCTAAACTTTCTCAACAGTAATACTCCTTCATGGTCTCCCACACAGCTGTTGTGTTCTCCAAAAAGACCTATAACCAGAGAGTTGCATAACAATGGTTTAGGATATACATGATAAACTATGTTGTCCAAAAGGTCCATTGGTTTCCTCCCAGATTTCTGGAGCAGAAACTGTCTATTTATTTTCAGCAAGTGATTTTAAAGGCAGACAAACTTTAACGGTTCCAAACTGTCATGCCACAGTTCAGCTTTTCTGTCATTTGAGATTTCAGATGATTGCATGGTCTGTGGCACAACTTCATTTCTATAAGGTGTCTCTTATATTGCCACGTTTGTAATGAATTTGTGATGAGCTTAGCCTGACGTGATTGTTTGGAGGGTTTGGGATTGTTGAGAGTTGGAAGTGTTGTATAAGCTTGGCTTTGTTTAGAGAGTGCATGTGTATGTATGTAAATGTATTTATGGGTATACAAAAATGTATGTTCTTGAGCTGTGGATAATCACCCTGTTGCATGTCTCTTTAGGGACACTGAAGTCTTGAAAATAAAATAGGAATGGCTGCCCAGGAATGCCATTTCAGAGGTTTAATTTGTTGTGCTCTCTGCAGGTTGCTCTATCAAAGGCTTTTTTTTTTTCCTTCCCCCAGAAGACAAAGGTATCTCAAGAAGCACAATGAGATGTGTTAGGCCAGGGCTATCTGTAATAGGGTATCCACCGTGAAACTAAACTGCTGCGTGATCTGGCTTCTCTTGTGGCAAGACTGAGCCCGGCAGCACACACATCACAGGCCTGAAGTAACAAAGGATGCTGGGCATTCCTCATGGGAAAAGTGGATGTTACTAAAAGGCAACTGTGCTGTGATGCTTTGGGTATCCCCCGCCCCCCACACTTTTAGAAATCATCCAGACTAGACTCAGTCGGCTCTGGAAATTTGAATGAAGCTTATATTTACAGCTGGCACAATTTACAAGCAGATATTACAGTATATACAGTTATAGACAGAAATATACAAGGGAAAAAAGCTAATACAGACACAACTCCCATAAACCTGAGTCCCCAGGAGGGGCTCTCAACCACCCCTCACCTTCCCCCTACCCCTCTCAACCTTACCCCAGTCCTAAGGAAGAATGGAGGTTCGGCCAAGAGGATTAAGAAGCAAAGGTGAAATCAGCCAAAGCAAATGGAGGGTGAGGTTAGCAAGATGGAGTTCAGCCAGCAGCCCCAGAGCTCCACAGCAGAGCAAAGCTCCCAGCGAAGAGAGCAAGCAAGTGACCTAATCTTTGTTTTGTCTTTCCTTTGTACACATCTCAGCAAGACTGTGAGTGAAGTAGACCTCACCATTGTTTTCATTTCTCAGCCTATCATCTAGTTCTTCTCACCAAAACACTCTGGCTGGCTTCAAACTAGCACACGTGCCTATGCAAATTGCAATGCTTGGTTACTGAGTTGCTCTCTGATGCATTCTTCGTGCAGCATTTCTCTTCAGCTGACCATGAGCAGCATGGGAATAATGTACAGAACCAGGAGCAACCTGTGGCCTCTGTGACGGCAGTGGCTCTGTCCACTGCCAGCTTGTCCCACCCACTCACTGAGCTGTTTGGGGCAGTGACCTTAAACTTCTCTGTTGCTGTCATTGCCACCATACTTTGTAATCTCATTGCATACCTAATGAAAGTTGCCAACCAGTCACTGGGGTATCTTCAAATCATTTCGCTGGGCCTGGAGAGCTGTATCCCACTATTATTTCTCTAAGCTAACTTATCCACCACAAGAATGGATTTAGCAAGACAATTTATCAGTGGGATTTTGCATCAGTATGTAACTGGTTAAGGTTATAAGATGAAATTCAAATTTGTGCATAGATATGGGTTTTATTTAAGACAATATCATACTTAGGATTTCAGTAACATACTTTACAAATCACTGCTTTTTCTGGAGTTCAAACAGTTATGTTATAAATGAAGAAGAGATTCAGGAGGTTTCACAGTGTTAGTGATTATCTTGTAATGTTTTCCAGATGGCAGAACATGATGTAATCCATACTGCCCAGTTTGTTTCACCACATTATGTACTCCATCATACCCCATAAGTAACCAAGAGACTTTTCAGAAGCTCATCAGGCTGTTATGACGATAGCTGGTTAATCCAAATGGTCTTTATTACATTATGAAAACTGCAGATTAACAAATCGCTTGTTGGTGAATGCAGGAAGATTGATTGCTACTCAAAGCTCTGTGAGAACTAGATATGCAACTAGGATTAGTTTAGCTCAAGCTACACTTCAGTGAATGAATTGCATTTTCCTCAGGGCTATGAAGTAGTTTACATCTGTCCAATTGTAGTAGCACTGGGTGGTTTTGATTCCTGCTCTTTGGAATCTTGATGGAAATGTTTGGTTGTGGTTGTCTGCATTGATCTGAAATAAAAACACAGTTCTAGCATCGCTGGTTGTGTGGGCACAGTGGCCAAGGTCAAATTAATTGCAGCTTGCAGTTGCTCATCATTCCACCGGTGTGTGTGCAATAATGTTGTTTACTAATCGGTGCTTTTATTAGGCTGACAAACCATCATTTGAATGGCAAACCCATCAAATACAAGTAGGCACTCAGCTCAGGATTTTCTCAGCATTAATTGAAGGTGCCAGGGGTACTGTGTTGGGACAGATGCTTGCTGTGCAGAGGCAGGATTTGAGGAGTACATGGGGAACGAGAACTCCACGTGCATCTTGACATCCAGCTGTGTGGGGTTTCTCACTTGAACCCACATGCAAGAAGTCTTCCGGGGAGATTAGGGCTAGGGTAGGAGGTTTCAAGCTGCTAGCAGTTACCCTACAGCGTGGGATTTGTAGGCACACCTTTGGCTATCCTACACTTGGGTTAAGCCTTGAAAAATGGGATGGAGCGAAGAGCAGCATGAAAGGCATAAATATATGGTATTAACTGGCTCCTAGAAAGGAGAAGAAACTTTCCTGAATTGGGTTTACTGTCTTGTAATTGTCTTATCACCTATGAAGCAGCTGCCCGTAGGTTGCCATTGGTAGGACACGGATCACTGAGCTGACTGATCTAGAATCATGTTTTCTATCCTATCTATATGTGTTCAGGCAAGGAGAATTGGAACAGGAGCCGAGAAACATGAGAAAAAAAGAGTTTAACACAGTTATTATGCTGATGGTTGCGCCATGGTTGCTTGTGCTGCTGTTTTGCCCAGTGACGACTTCATCTGTTTTTCGTCATGGATAGCATTACTTGGCTGGTAGCTGTTTTTATTTTGACTTTATCAAGTCTCTGGGGAATTCCACAGTTCAGTGTCAAAACAGCCCCTTGTAAGGGAAGAGGCAACGAGAAGAGGTTTACATGATGCACATGTCTCGTTTTAGAGTTTCCTGATCATCTTCAGTTTGGCTGCTTGTAAGGAGAGCATTTGTTGTCCATAGTCACACAGTCTGGCTTATTGGCTTAAGGTGTCATGGCTCACTGTGGTACTGCTGGTGATTAATACACTTTGCCATTCTGATTTCTATGGCTTGTCCTGTGAAACAAAATTAATGACAGTGGATTTTGGAAAGTGAAGAGTACAGAAAGCTAATTACATTTTTCATTAAGTATTTCCTCAGAGCCCAGGGGAAGGGCTGTGATGCTCAGTTTTGCAAAGCCTCTTTGCCTCTTTCTCCGTATCTTTCCCAGAGGGTGTGGAAAATGGGTTCTCTAGTGAAATAGTGGCTGGGAGAAGGGACAGAACAGTGGAAACAATCTTGAAAAGAGAGTGTTTTCATGCCCTTCTTCCACTCCCCTATTCCTCAGCAACTTTTTCTTCAGGTTTTCAATGACAGAAAAGCTTTCTGGTCTTCCTAATGCCCTTTCATGTCATGATCTACCACCTGCCCTAATTTCTTCTCTAATAAGCCTTTTTTTTTTTTAAGTTTAACTTTTTTTTCTGTAAGAACTGGATGCTGCTTCTTCAACAGCTAAGAAGTAGAACTATCCATTGCTTTTACTTGTTTGCAAGAAATACTGTAGAGAATTGCAGCAGATTTAACACCCAGGAAGGTTATTGTGTTAAAAACCCACACCAAAACAACAACAACAACAAAACCCCAACCTTCTGACCTGGTTTAAGATGATGGGAATGGAAATTTAGCATTTCTTTTTCTGAGAAAGTTTAGGGACCTTCAGAGCTGATGGAATGAGAAAAGTTTATATTCTGTGTCAGATTTATCAAAGGCTTGAAAATGCTGTTAACTGTGGCTTTCTAGCACTGTACAATCTCTGCTCCAGAAAACAACTGGACTTTGTTGATGGAGGGAGCAACTGTAAAAGACATCATCTTCTTGGGGAGGAGTAGGGAGCCCTTTCCTGTATTTTGAAGAGACTATAACCCAAGATGAAATCCTGCCTCAAAGGACTTTTGGCGTGCAGAGCACTGCTTGTAAGCATAGATTTTGTGTTGGCTCAGTGCGCAGACTGCAGGTCTCGTAGCCGTAAGTGCAAAAGGTCAGGATTGCATTTAGCCCGTAACTATCAACTCTTTGATATGCTATTAGTCATAGAAACTTGAGAAATTTGTTAAGATATCAAGCTCAGAGGATACTGGGATGTCTTTTGAAATCCATCACAGTTTAAAGCAGTACTGCCGGCAGGGAAGTCAGTTGATCAAAATACTGCGTCTTCATTTTTATTTGCTGCTCTTACGCTTTGTGTGAGCTCACAGTCATCTTCTTATCTGAAGAGAAAAAAGCTACCTGTAAATGTAAAATCTGCCTGTCTGGAAGTAAATTCTTTATACTTAACACAGTTCTTTTTGTATGGTTTTTCACTTGCCAGAGTGGTACAAGATCATTTTAGCAGCAATAGGCTAAAAAAATTGCATGGATGCAAGTAATGTTGCAAATATTCCTTTAAAATCCTCACTTATATTTTTTCATCCCAACTCTGCCTCTAATTTTTAATTAATCCCAATTGAGAATTTTTTTGCTGATTAGTAGTGCAATTCCATACTTCGCTTTTTTGTTTTCTAGGAGCTGTGCTTCTCCAAATGAGCTGTGTCAAGCTGTAGTTTTGATAGGAAAGCTACAGAGCAAACCATAAAGCACTTCTGCATTAAGTCACTTATTTCAGCCTTTAAACGTTAGGTTGTTCATATTAAACTCGTATATATTAACCTTGCCCTTTTTCCAATTAGAGGTGGAGGTTTATGGCTATTCAGAAATAAAGTAATATTTGCAGAAATCACAGAACAGGTTATAAAACTGATTTATTTTTTAATGGTTTATTTTTGTTTCCCACTGATCAAGCTGACAACCATCCAGATGCTGCCTTCTATACAGAGAGACTCTTGAGTAGGTTAGGGTGGGAGTGATGGAGACACTGCAGTGTGGACTGGACAAGCAGTGGATAATCACTCACAGTTATCCATTGTTCAACAATAGCATGTGGCACATCACATAATTTTTCTGTAAGTAAATATTGTCTATTTAGAGACATTAAACAAAATAATGTCTCATATTTGTACATATTATAACTCTTGCTTACACATCTTACTAAACCTTGAGGACAGTTGCAAAATGTCCCCTTTTTGTGCCTATTCCCTAGATACAATGAACACAGAAATTTTAGTCATTACCTCAATTGTATTACTTTCCAATATATACTTGTTTATAAGTTATTTCATATTCTTGTATTTACTTTTTGCATTACATATATATATATGTATGTATATGTATTCATCTGTGTCCCTTCAAGAAGATTGTGCATCATTTTAAAAACCCTCTTCCAAAAGCAGGAGGAGAAAGCCTTTCAGGGTTTGAATCTCAGGATGGAGACCTGTTCAAATTCTTTATCACTTCTGAACTAAACATACAATGTGGAAACTGTTTTGACGTATCTGAATGTCTGTTGTGCTGTTTGGAATTATTTCTCAAAATATTTTGTCTTTTTTTTTAAAATTCAAAATTAAAATTTAATTAAAATTCAAAATAACCTATGTAATTACAGTTGTGAATGTAAATCTGTGAATAAGAGGGGGGTGCATATTTAAGAACAGATTTCACAGCGTACTGTTAATTTCATCTAGTTTACTAGAGGGTTTTTGTCCTGTTCTGTATGCTGCTGCTTTGTCAAAACATGACAGCTTAATTACAGCCCAATAATACCTATCCTTTCAGTTATGACCCACAGATGATTTTTAGCCCCTGCTTTGATTTAATGAAATCTTTCTTCTCTCTGCAACTGTTCAATAACTTAGAATCTTACTATAGCTCAAGATTTTGAAAGTCAAATATTATTTTCTAAAGCTTTCTGTTAGACACCAGAATTATTGATAGAATTCTTTTTTACTAATTCTGAGTTTAGTGGAAATTGAAGATTTTTTTTCTTGTTCCATTTAAAAAATCACCCTTTACTACACCTTGTAGTGCAAATGCCTTTATTCAACAATGTGATCCAGTCACAGCTTTGAATTCCTAAACTACTGCAACTTGTAAAACTGGCTTTCTGATCTTGAATGTGAAAAAACAGTAATACAGAATCACAGAATTATAAGAGTTGGAGGGGACCTCCAGAGAGCGTTCAGTCCAACCCTCCTGCAAAGCAGGACCACTTGTATAGTCTTGAAAAAATCCATCAATACAGTTTATAGAACCTAGAATATACTATTTTAAATGAAAGCAAATAGTTTCCTTAAAAAAAAAATCATATGTAAGGTAACTTTTCAGTAGAAAAAAAATCTTTGTGCTACAGTTTAGCAAAGAAATCTACATGTCTTGGCACACCTCCTTTTTGACAGATTGAATTGTATAGCTCAGGAATTGATTTATTAAGTTTTGTTATGAAATTTAGAGCTTTGCAGTGGAGGAAGTCAGGATCTGGTACCAAACCCTATTCCAAATAGCTCAGATGAATTGATCAGTGATTGGTAACAGCTAGTGGAATCTGGCAGATGATCTAGTTGGCAGTGCATTTACTTGATCTTCAATCTACACACTGTAGCATAATATTAACTTATGGACTGTCCTGGCCTTGAATTCTGCTTCAAGCACTTTGTTCCTCTTCTGAAGATAAACTTTCCATAGGCTGGTGCTTATCTGCCTGGCTTCCTGGCTGAATGAGATTTAAGCTATACTGGCTTGGACAGCGCTTGCAGTTGAACCTTGCTAGCTTATGTGTGTGCTCAGCACGGACATGGGGAATTCCTGACTTTTTATCAGTAAGAGGAAAACCTCAAAAGCAAAGATAATGAATCAGAAAAGGTAGCGTATTCATTTAACTAGATGATACTGATCTGTTATTATCACTTAGAATAATATTTGATAGTTAATGATATTTCTTTCCTAGGTCTATAAGGAGGAAGAGAATGTAGGTATCTTACTGCTCTCTGTGGCCACTCAGCCTTTTGTTAGAGGCATTTGTGCCTCCAATATGTAATATTGCTGCATTGATTAGCAAAGGCAGGTGGAGGTCTGCATGCTTCGGTTTTAATTCTTGTTTTGAACGGGATGGTAGCGGCGGTTGTTAGGATGGTATCTGCTTCTATTGAGAACAGAATGCACAGGCACAAGAGAAAGGACTTCAAGGTAGGATTAATTTATTTTTCTTCTTTGCCAAATGTGCTTTTTCTTAAATGTGATCCAGGGTTGTGTTCCTGGATGGGTTACAGCAGATAGGGATGCTGTTCTATGAAGTGCTTAGCGTGATTTGCAAAACTGCTAACAATGAGATAACTGTGGAAATGTTCTCTGCTGCTTTCAGATGTAGACAGTCTATTCTTGACCTGGAGACTAGTATCAAGCCCTGGATTTTTTCAGTCAGGGGGTGGGCACTGAAGACCTTATCTTTTCTTTTTTTTTTTTTCTTTTCCCCTTTGTTGACAACATATTCTTAGCCTTCCTGGGTCCCGGAGGGACTGCTTGATAGGGCTGGTATTTAAAACACTGAGATAGGAGAAGTCACAAACTTCTCTTTCTATTTTTAAGGATGCTCATTAAAGTTGCTAGTAAGGCTTAGTGAACTGCAGGGCAAGACTGGGGAAAAGAACGCTGCTAGTAAGACCACGGAAAAATCTCCTGCCTTCAACTGTGATTTGTTAAACAGAGATGTGTTAAAAGCATAAATTAGTGTTACATAAGCATAAACAATTTGCAAGTATTAAATAGTTTCTATAATTCTTCATTTCATTATCTGTAGCTTAATAGGTGTACTTAAAAAAAAAAAAAAGTGTAAGACTTTTTTTTTCCTGGTGCATTTTGGACATTTTTAATGAAACAGGGTTTTTCTTGTTTGGTTTTAAGGACTACTGAAGTTACATAGTTGTTGGTTTTTTTTTTTCCTGTTTAAGGAAAAGTTATTAATGTGCATTTTTTTAAGGATTTAATATTAGACAAGAAGTCAAAACTCAATTATACATAAAAAGTAAGAAATTGAAGGAAGCTTCAAAATAGAAGGAGCACATCAAATTTTGTGCTGCCCATTAAAACGCTGAAAGGATTTTTCTGTCTGTGCTGGAGTCTGCTATTAGCCAGATTTTTTTAAACTATTTGCTTAGCCATTGCCCCCCTGCCCCAAATAATTGCACCCTCCAGAGTTGAAAAAGCAAAGCAGTTTAACTGCTTCTGTTCATGGGTTAATAACAATAATAATTACGAAACTAAGAAGCTGTTTTAATTTGCTTTATTTATGTTGGGATTTTAAACGCAAACGAAATAATGTAAGCAAACTGTAACTCTGTGAAAATCGAAGATGCCTGCAGCTATAAATATTGCAGAGCTTTCCAGAAGAAATCATGAGTGTCAACTCAAAGTGAAAAAATCTCGTGGGAGGTGGTGCACAGCTTCTTATGGTTACAGTATCACTATGGATAAATACTGAGGGTTGTGGCACAACTGTAGTTTTTCCTTCTGTTTTCAATGTCTTTCATATTCTAACGACTCTTCCTTTACTGCCTATGGCAGGGGGTTGGAGCTGGATGATCCTTGAGGTCCCTTCCAACCTAAATCATTCTATGATTCTATTCTGTGATTCTACTGGAGGATAGGGAGCAGAGCAAAAGAGAAGGGGCAATTTATTCAATGCAGACATTTAATTGGTAAAAGATTTCATATCTAAGGACACAGTTGCAAAAATTTAAGCAAGACTTTGAAGGAGGAAGTGAAAATGCATGAATGTATGTATTAACAGACAAAAGAATGCTCTTCAGCATATTCAGACTGCATGAATTTGCAGTTATTAATAGTCACTATATTGCCTCTGTCTCTTCACTTAAATCATACCATAGAAAAGATTTTGCAGGAATATTTTCCTTATGGAAAACACAGAGCTTGCTTTCTCCTCAGTGGTTACTGAGATGTTTTTAATGCTCTCTGTTGTCACAATCATTGTGTAATCCGCAGCAGTGTTAAATTACACCTGAAAAATGAAATTCCAGTGACAAATAATATGTATTTGAACCAGTGTTAGTGAAGCTTGGCAGAAGCTAGTATTTAACACTTGTAGCTACATAATCTCATTAGTCAACGAGGAGGAAACACTGCCTTGAACAAAGGAAAACTGAGTATTTCTTTTGTTGCCTTTCAATATAAATTCTTAATTGGAGAAGACATGGTCAGCACAGCGGCGGTGTTTACGTGCTGCGGTAGCTCATTTCTCACTTATGAGGTCTTCCCTGGCTGTCTTCGATGCTCTAACTGCTCTGTGTCTAAATTTTTGCTATCCACAATGTCAGTCTCATGGGCTTTTGCGTGGACCAGTTTGAAACGGTTGGAAAGAGTTTTATGAAATCCGACTAATGATAATCTGACTCAAGAGTATTTCCGGAGAGAACAAAACCATGTGCAACGTGTTGGTGTTGATTAAAAATGGTTAGAGTTGAATGGGTGTTCCTCGATGCCATACGTCTTTTTCATGTCAGCATTGATAATTTCTCAGTCTCACTTCAAAACCTGGAATTAAGTTAAAGCTGTAGAATAAATCACAGTTTAAATGCGCCCTTGTTTTTCCTGTTCTGACAGAGATCTTTGTGTCCCTTAGGAAAATTTTGACAGTGTATTTTATTAATTACTGTTATGATAAATTGTTTCTGTTGCAGTTATTCCTGTTAGTGCCACTCCTGGATTAAGTGTATGCGGTGAACTAAAAATATCCAAATCACGAAACTCAGTCACTCCTTGTCCTAGGAATTTGTAGTTCTGGCTCCATAGGTTTGTTAAAGGCTTTTATAAAGATTATAAATTTAACAGCATAGACTTCTCTGAAGCACTCTTTGAGCCTGTGGATTTTAAGTGCAGATTAATCCCCAATGATTCCATGGAGTAAATAAGTAGATAAAAACCTCTTTACGTGTTAAAAAGCATACTTTGTTTTTCAGTGGGTTGTGTGTGGTTTCTCGTTAGAGGTCTGTTGTCATACGAGATTTCTTCTTTAAGCCACCTATCTTCAAGGATTTAAACAGCTAAAATCTACTCTGAGTGGTAGAAATGACTTAACATCTGCAGCACGTTGGTATTTTCTGTGTTAAAGCTTTTCGTGGTAACTTGGTTTGGTTTCCCCAAACCCAGCTTTCGGGCTCTTGATGAGTCAAGCAGGTAATGCATGTCAGCAGAGCATCAGAATTTTGCTGAACGCAGATTCCTTCAGTGTGTTTTGCAGTCTTTTCACTCAATTTTCTAAAGCAATGACCTGTGTTTTTAAAAACTCTCATTTTACCTAGAGTGAAAGCTATAAAAGAATCTTTTTAGCAGAGTTTACCTTTGGTCTTCGGTATAGTTTGAGTGTAATGTTCTCCAGTGGCAAAGACAATCTCATTGCTGATGCCGTGTCATGTGGCTGAAAATGAGTTGTTGAACTATGAGCTAAACTACTTATTTGCACAGCATATCAAATATCACCTGGATGGGACATAAGGTTGATTGTATATTATTTTTTTAATACTCTGAAGCCATTAGGCTTATTTTATTTTTTTATACTCTGAAGCCACTCTGAAATATGTTACTTTTTTCTTTGCTTTTGCTTCTTTACCTTTTTACTCCAGTGTGTATACATTATAGACAATTCATTAAGCAAATCATGTAGTTTTAGAAATTTTATTATAACAAGAAATAAATCTTGTCTTTTTACCTCTAAAGAGCATTTTATATTCCTTTCTGTCTCTTCATGGTAAACAGCAGTGAGCTTGTACCAAAAATTAGTATTTTAGAGACCTGTTCAACTCTCTCAGAATTGTGCTTTCAGGCAGAGTTGCTGTAGGCAGTCGGTTTTCTGTTTTTTAGTCGTTAGTCTTGATGGAGCTTGAACATTTCCTTTTTAGAAGTAGCAGATCTTTTTCTGACTCACTGCTTGAGAAAACATGCCAGGAGTCTTCCACATGTTTCTCTGTTATCAAAGCGGAGTAGGTGTTAATGTCCAGTACTAAGCTTTGTTAAAGAGCCCCCAAGTCATGAATAAATACTGAGTTTCTCATAAAACGACTAAAGTATGAATGAGAATCTTGGCTTTGTTGAACGGGAAAACAATTTTCTTTGATTACTGATTTCAAATACTCCTTTATTAATAACTGACATGGGACACTTTGAAGCCCGAGCTCAGTCAGTCCTCATCAGTGGATCTTAAATGGTAGAGCTGTTAGATTCGGGGAAATATGTCCACTTACATTTTAGGGCTGGAGAGAAAATGACCCTAAAACAAACCGAATGACAAGCCCGTGGAGATGTCGGTAACCACGGCCACTCTCATCGAAAAGTGCCTCCTAAAGAGCCTGTGGAATTAGTGATATATTTTAGTTTAGTTTTTAGTTTATTTCTCCCTCCCCCCGCCCCCATCTGAGCACAACTGGGACACAGAAACTCCGTTTTCTTTAAGCGAGAATGCTTGGACGCCCTCCAGTCGAGTGGGAACAAAGAGTTGTCTGTTAGGGTCCCGGGAACCCCCACATCTGCTTTTTAGAACAGGATGTGGAGAAGGGTAAAAATCCTCTCCATCTGTGAGGCTAAGGCAGCTTTGAGAACACCTGGAATTATTAAAGCCAGCATTTGAAGCTTATCGCTGGAGCTGATTTCTGATAAACGAATGCCTTTAAGGGGCTGGGTTTCCATGTTGCGTGGGAGCTAAGTGTAGGGGCATGTTTTCCACTGGGGGATCCCAGACCCTAAACCTTGAACCAAATCCTCCTTAGGAAAATTGTAGAATAGTTTAAACAGCTCCTGAGAGACTATTTAGCCTGTACGTAGCTTTTAAAAAATAAACCCCTCAAACCCCCAAAAGAATCCTTGGTGTAATTTTGAGTGTATTTCACTGCCCACCTGGAATTTTGTAAGCAAACACATCAACTTTTAAGCAGAAGGTAATTAACAAAAATAAAGGTTTAAATCTGTTGAAATTACTTCCACTTGAGTGAATGCCCCCCAAAGCAGAGAACATTAAGCACACAAGTAGACCAAGGGAAGCTCTTTCTGTCTGCGTTTTCAGTGGAGCCTGGAAGTGTTTCCTGTGGTCAGTGTGCAGTAAAAACCATGCAAGCACATTGTTTTATCAGTCATTTTTTTAACAGAGTGCAACTTAGCAGTTACTCAGGTAACTGACTAGCTAATAAAAGGAAGAATAAATATTTTAGTGGGCTATTTGTGGAAGGAAAACTGTTCCCAGGCTTCTTCATATTTGTTATTCGTCAGTCTCCATTTTCAACTGAAGATGATGTTGGTGAATTGTGTCAACAATTTCAAATAAATAGTAATGTTTGATTTGATATAAACTATCTCAGGTCTCTGCATAAAAAAAAGATTTGACAGGTTTCTACTATTTTGTCTGTTTCATTTGCAATGGGGAATAAATAATGGAAAATTATGGAAATAAATATGGAGAAATAATGGAAAATGACCAAAAAAATAAAACTTGTCTGGGCAATTTACAAAAGCTCTACTTTCTATTTCAAAGATTGTTCTTTTATATCAATGGCCTAAAGGAGCTGCATATTAATAAGTGTAGAATTTCTTAGTATAAAAGTGAAGAATCTGGTTCAGAATACATTGAAAAATATTGTGGAAAAGAGTCATAATTGAACAATGTGATTGCAGTCCTCTCTACTTCTGGAATGTTAAAGTTTGCAGGAAAGCTCTGAACTGGAAGTGTTGACACCCATAATTATGTATTCTTGAAATGTGAGTCTGTTAATGACCGCTGTTTGTATTCACTACTCCTCATGTATGATAGCACATAATCTTAAAAGCTCACCAACTTTGGTTTTAAATATTGAAACCTCCCTCCCTATTGAGGAGGATATGCAGAATGAATTGAGAGGCAGATGAGCACATTAATTCATCTTTCATTTTTGTGGTACATCCTAAAGGTTAAGGATGCTCCCAGCTTGTTCAATTAAGCTGAGTTTCTGCTGCGTTTCTCAAGCACAAGTCTGAATTATGTACTCAGTTTTAAAAGCTGATTGTCAGCTTTGGTTGTTATGAACGAACATTAATTTGCATCTCTTGTGTAATAGTCTTCTTAAATGAAAACGTTTAAACTGCCCCAAGCTATACAGAAAGAGTTAATGTTTCAGCTGGGTTGGTTACATCTTTCTTAAGAGAGAAGTGTGCAAGGCACTGAAACTATAGCACCGGGCATATCCACTTCGTAAATAAAGATAATGATAAGAGTATTTGAAGGATTACTTTTCAATTTAAGAAAGAGAGAATATTTTAAATGGTAAAACCCTGTGAAATTAGGTGGTGGGAAGAAAATCCTGGTGACAGAGCATTTGTGTTAATCTGTCTCACAGCTTGCCTTCGCTCGCTCTTTGGACAGTCTTAACGCAGTGTAATCCTCCAGTGCTTTTTCCTGTGAAATAAAATATCAGCTAAAGGAAGGGGGGGGTGGAAATAAACAAAAAGTATCAACCCTCTAAACCAAAATAACAACAAAAGGCACCAATAGCAAAGCCACACAATAAAAAACTTAACAGAAAGAAAAACCAAAAACCAAGGAAAATGCCACCTTGTATATGACAGAAGTTTTCCTAATTATATGGGAGGAAGTATCAGAGTTGCTGTAACTTCTGGAATAATTTTCTGTTACTGTAATGCTGGCATTCTGTTGAACATTTAACAAATCTATGCTTCTGTATTGCTGTCCTGAGCAGTTTGAGTTGCACAAACAACTAGAAGCTGCTGCGTTGTTGGGGGGGGGAAAATGCAGTGAAATTTTCCCTATACCTTGGCTGTTACAGTAGAAATCTGTACCGTGATCTGAATGCCACTTCACTTGCTGTGAGTGTTCTGAAAGTAAATTGTATATGTTAGAAACATGCTTATAAAAAAATAACACCTGGTTTGAATTGAATTTTTTAAAAATCATTTTCAGTCAAGTAATTTTCCTTTTTAGTAATTTTGTAGCATATTTCTGTGGATTTCTAAGAGTGTAATAAAAGTACAGCCATGGTGAAGCACTGCTGTGTGATGGTAAGGAAAAACCACGAATCTCTCAGCTCAAGGCACTTGATAAATATGTGAGAGTAGTGAGTATGTTACATAATTTCTGCTTCTTTGAGGCTATTTTTTTTCATATTGAGCCTGGGCGTGAAGTACATTTCCTCCTGAGCTTAGTTAATAGTGTTTTGTGCTGTCCAGGGGGTACAAGGAACCAATGCAAAGGCATTTTAACATTATAATTTTAGTTTCATTACCAGTGGTTGAACAATGAGAGCCTCCATGTCACCGAGACATTTCTTTTATGCATTTGGCATTAGAGGGTTTTTTTTTGGGGGGGATACATAAAAGGTTTATAATTCTTGTTAATTACCATTAATCCACATATCATGATACAGAAGTCAGCTAATGATTGTGTTTAACTATTGCAGTGTTTTTAATGTTACATTTTAAAATTGTAAAGGACAGAAACTTTATTCCTTCACACGCACTTAAATAACTTGAAAGGAGTTTAATTTTCCTTCATTTGTATAGCTGTACTTTTCCTTTAGAGAGACAGATTTGTTTTTCTAGCTCAGAAGAATGAATTCTCCATACAAAAGTACTGTAGTACGTTACCTATGTCCTTTAAAATGGAATGGAAACCCAGAGCCATCACATGTGTCGTGAATTCTCTGTCTAGGCAAACACACATATCTTACAGTCTCTTAATTTTTTTTCTGTACATGGTCATTTTTATTTAATTTTTTTTAAGATGAGTTTAGGAAGCTTGATTATTATTTTTTTTTTTTTTAACAAAATAGATTCCTTTGAATTTTTGTGACCAGACGAATTAGCAATACTGTCTTTTCAAGGACTTTAAAGAGATGTGCAAACCGAAAATAACTGGGAAATACCTGCTAATTCCTGTAAGATCTGTGAGGAGTAGTGGCTGGAATATAGGATGAAGTTACAGGTCATGCAATAATCTAACATCACAGTGCAGTAGCTGATAAAAAAATGTAATAACTAAGGGAAAGCTTGAGGACATTCTCTTTCCCGCGACATTTAGGGGACGTGCAGTCTGTCGGTGCTAGTAGGAGAGGACCAGTTGCAGTAAACCTGCTGTATTGCCCTCCTGGGCACAGGCACATGGTGGGGACTGCAGGTGTAAGGGCTGTTCGCCCCTGACTCCATACTGGCATCACTTAGAAGAGTGCAGACGGGTTGGGCAGGCGTCCGCCCCGCCGGGCTCACCAACGGCTTTGTAGTCGGAGCCCTCGCCCTCGGCATTGCTGCAGCTTAAGTTGCTGAGAAGTTTCGGTGCCATTGCCGTAGGCACTGTGCACATCTAACAGGAATGGTTGCCTCTACCTCAAAGACTTTGTTAAGGATTAAAGGGCTTTAGCAGGGATTGTGTGATTTTGTTGCTCTGAGCATCGGAAAATGCAATTGTGGCTTACGCGGGCAGAGGTTACAGTGCAGTTTGAAAGATGAGCTACGAGAGGTTCCCATAATAGTGTGAATTAAATAATGTGAGTTGAAACACAGCAGAGAAGATAATAAACACAGAGAGAACAAAGTGGAGGAATAACACTGACAAGTGAACTGGGCACATGGACTAGATCCGGGAGTAACTGCATTGCCTTCAGACAATAGTAACCGATACATATTTGGCTAGTGGTAAGGCTCTATCTACGATATCTTGCATCCTTTTTCTTTTACATATTGATTAAAAATAGAGCATATTGCGTGCTCTCATGTGAATGAACTGGAATACTCCCTGAGTGCAATCTAAAAGATCAGCATTATAATTTAAACCATAGAAAACACAGGTGCAGAGAACATAAATAAGATTGCACATGCTTTAGCCATTCCATATCATGAACTGCTTAATTATCCTTCTTCGCTTGTAATTGAATATAGTCAAACCAGGCTTGTGTTTATGAACAGCAATGGGTGATGTTTCTTCTGATATTCCTTTATGAGATTGCCATATCATCTGACACTCTTGACCAGCAGTCATTTTCTTACCTCCTAGCTTATCAAGATCAGTAGACAGTTTTTCACAGCTTGATGACAGATGAGACCAGTGTGCTGCGTGTGGGAATCTTCTCTGTGCTAAGATGTAGACGGAATGAGCTTTACAGCAGCAAGTTAAGAAGGCTTGTGTCTTTGTCTTTTTTTTTTTTTTTAACAAAGTGTGTGTGAAGAACATTGATGTGGATCATTAACGGTAATAGTAAACTCTAAGAAAAAGGCACCTGCCTGGATGCTTAATGGGGGTAGAGAGAGGCCATCTGTGTCCATGCCATGGTTTTGTGCATAAAGCCTGTTTAGAAGTATCAGAGTTTGGGCATCTTGGTGTCTCCTGCACAGCAAATTAGTCTTAGTTTGGATTCTCAGTGAATAAGCATCTGTATCACCAAGTCCTGTTATTGGTCTTGGCAAAGAGAGACTGCATTACTTTAACCTCTGGGAAGAGTCAATGTTCTCTGTTGTGTGGGAGCTACTTGGATCTTCTTTATCTCTTCCTGACTGTGGTGCTGCTGTTTGGTGTGTCAGTAGGATACCAGCGGATGGGCTGGCTCTATGACCAAGTAGGCAGAGGACCTCTCTATTTCAGGCTTCTAGACAACCAGGATTTCCATGTGGGTTTCAGTGGCCTTTCCAAGATGCTAAAATGGCCATGTTTTGTTTTGAGGTTGCCCATCTCAGCCAGTTAAGTTGGAGATTCTCCATAACTCACACAGAAAGTGTTGAAGAGAGGGGAAAAGTGAAAGAGGGATGAAACTCCCCTTGAAACCAGCGAACTTCTGCAGCCAGTGTCAGAAATCTGTGGTCAACTTATTAGCAATTAAGAGTAGCATTTGAGAAATTACCTGCCTAAAACCAGACCTGCCATCCCAAACAAGAAGAGCAACATCACCTTTTCTGGAAGATCACTACCTCTTGGAAGCAAGTTACAGGCTTTTAGATACTTGGGGTTTTTTTTTCAGTTTGGAGAGGAGCAAGGTTTATTCAGGCCAGTGTTCAACTGGAGAGAGGTTTGCAAAGAGGTCACCAAGCTGTCTGAAGAGTTTCAGTGACATCACTGCAATTAGTGGGTTTGTCACTTCAGGGCATTGGAGTGACAATGTGACTGGTTGATCTCTTCCAGAAGCCTTCAGACTCCAAGAATAAGTTTAAAGGTGATTATAGTATGTCATATCATTTACATACCTTATCTGTCACTAACACTTCCCGTATTGTCAAATGTGTGTGTGTTTATATATATGCTGCTGAAAGGGTCAGGTTCAAAGGATAAACTCTGACAGTGATGTGGACTCAATCTGACCTCGTAAAAGGGTAAGTACCTCCTCCTTGGTTGTACTGCTTCTCATGAAAGAAAAAGCAAATGCCTACGTGAGCCATTTCTTTTTCCACTACACAGGCTGTGCAGGACTCCTTGTAAGAAATAGGAGCAAATCTGATTACAGCCCTTTACTTGAGCCTTTGGCAACGATCTGGTTTTGTTTTTTGTTTGCAAGCATCTTCTGTTGTTAAAGACTAGACTCAAAATGAAGCTAAATGGCTGCAATAACAAGGATTTGTGTCACCGGTGGTAGTCAGCAATGTTCCGAAGTGTGGCTTTTGAATAGGCTTCATGATATATCTGTCACAAAGCTTGAGAACAGTGGTGGGACCTGCCTCCTCGCTGGCAGTCCCTGCAGCCTGTGCACTGGATATATCAGCACAATGCCACTGGCAGATGGAAGAGTTGCAGTAAATATGCACAGTTATGGTTTAAGTGGAAAAGCTGTGGGAAAGGAAATACATTAATCCATTGCGGCTGTTTTTTTCTTTTAAGTAAGCCTCTGTAATAAATTGCAAGTTTTTTCCTGGACTTATCCATTATATTTCTAGATTCCTTTCTTGATTGGGGGAGGGAGTGGGATAGAAATTGAACTGGAGCATAACAAAATCTTAAAATACAGAAGCAACTGAGAATTAAATTGGATCGTGCATTTAGAAGGAAATCCTCTTTCATATGATCCCTTCCTTGAGCACACCTCAGAAAATCCTGCCCTAGCAGATCATGAAATATGCACTGTGCACACGAGTGCATCATTTGTCTAGGTGGTGGTGTGGAGGAGATGCTTAGGAAGTGCTTTAAAAGTTTAAAAATATTGGATCTCTGGATCTGGGAAGAGCTAAACTTGATAAATGGTTGAGTACAGGATTTCTCTTTGAAAGGAGATGAGACATTTGGCCTTTTTGACTCTTTGGCTTGTAGATACTTTATTTCTACGTAATTAGGAATGTCATGGTCCTGTTTCTTTTGATTTTTTTTTTTTTTTCCTGTTTTAAGAACATTTAGAATGTATTTATTCTAGCCAAAAAAAAAAAAAAAGAGAGAGAGGATGTTGAATATTTTACAAAACACTTTTTGAAGTTCAAAAATGTTAGTACAATTGTGAACATTTTTTTGTTCTTCAGATGTCTAATTTTAATTTTGATCCTCATGTCGTCACTTTGCTGTTTTTTTCCAGCTGTTGCAATTTTTATCACAGAATCAGAGAAACATTCAGGTCAGAAAAAGACCCTCAGGATCACCAAGTCCAACTAATAACCCTGCTTTACAAGGTTCACGCTAAATATACCCAAGACATCCTAAATATACCCTAAATATATCCACAGACATCCTAAGGAGGCAATTTCCTATACAGCACTGATGTAGAGGAAAATAATGTGTTTTTCTCTCCCGTCTCCTCTTCTCCTTTAGTTATACATCACCACGTCCATGAAAACTTGGTTTCTTATAAAAGAGATGTGGTCCCAGCTGAGTGTGGCAGTAATGTGGGATGCCTGCTCTTCCAGCACAGTGTCTCCATGCAGCTCTCTAGTGTCTCCATAGGATTTGTGAGGGAGGGGTTTATGCTCCAGGTCTTGCAGATGCCACAGCTGCTGTTGTGGTATGTGAAACAGCGAATTTCCCTCTTTGATCTTGATGTGGGTGTTGCTGCAAGGGCTGGTGACAAGTGGCTGTGCGCTGAGGACGTCAATAGCAGGATCCTGAGCTTAAACTTTCTTTGCAGTAGTTAGGGTTGGACTCGATTATCTGTAGAGGTTTCTTCCAACTTCTGAGGTTCTGTGATAACGTGAAGTGCAGTTAAAGTTGAATAAAAGGTTTGCTCAAAGGTGGAACAGGAGCAGCGCAACACAGCCTGCACACAAAGCTGAGCCCGGAGGTGGGCGCTGATCCGAGTCTAACGTATCTGCAAGTTGTGCGGGTTGCTTTGGTCCTTGTCGGGACAGATGAAGCCATGACAAAGCTCTGTGCTGTTACATCTAGACCCATTTCTTGTGCTTAAGCCAGTTTATTTGAAGATAGCTTGAAATATCCCTTTGCTGCACCATAGTGGGTAATGTATGCAAAGTCATGCATTTCAGTGGTATCAGTTGCAAATCACTCTTCTGTCACGTGGAAACCTTACAGGGGATAAAAGATAAATAGTAGTGAATAGTGTAGAACTCTAGCTAGACAGTCACTGTCTCTTAGATATTGCTCTCCTGCTTTCCAGAAATTTTTGTGGAAGCTGGAAATACTCTAGGAAGAGGTGGCCAGCTAAGGACTTGGCTGAACGAAGTCACGGCTTATGGGGATTCTGTTGTGTCAGTAATTTCATATCCTCCTAACAGCTTGTTGATCTTCTTACAAGGGTTTGATGTGCACAAAGTCAAGGCAGAAGCTGATACAAACCATGTATTACACAGCCAAGTCATGCACAGTGAAGTGGGTTAACCCACATGCATTTGTCCTGTGGGTGCCTGCTCATTGGTTAAATGTTATTTTTGTCAGGTCTGTCGTGATACTTTTTATAGGTATGATCAGGGTTTTTTTCACCTTCTGGTGGCTTTCAACATTAAAAACGCACTGGAATTAGGAAAAAAGAGAGAGAGAAGCATATATCATTTTAATAAGCTAACATGCAGAAACAAACTGTAGCAGAGAGCAGAGCTGATCTTTTTTCTTTTTAATGTCACAGAAAAATGCATTGTGAGCAGAAAAAGGTTCAAGTTCAACTCTCAAAGCAGCTTTTGTTCTTAGAGAAAAATCCCTTCCAGAGGAAAACTGTGTGCTGGCCAACGCTAGCTCCACTGAGGATGGGGCACCTAATTCCCTTGTGAAGGAGAAATTGTAGCCGTGTAAACAGGAGGAGATGCAGATGTTTTCTGTGTTCAGATCCGCTGCTCGGATAACACTGTACTGTGCACCATGTGTGCGCTCTGCCATGTGGATCCTGCAATTTTCAGAGGGGCTTTATTTAAACATACACTGCAGCATTCCAGAGCTGTGGCAGCACAGATGCCCATCACAGCCTTTCACCTTCATGCATCTTCTCTGGTGCTTGACCTGTGCCAGACACAAGTATCTTAGGAATGAAGCTTTTACAGACTAATTTCTCCTACTGCTTATTTGCATGTGTGGATGTTATTCCTTTTTCTTGTGTGACTTGTATTTGTTTGCTGTTAGGTAAAAGATGCAATTTCTTGTTCACAGCCAAGGAACTGCAATCTGAAGCTCCATTAATGTTTGTGCAACTTTTCTACTTCCATTCTATTTTGAGATACAAACTGTGAATCTCTCATACTCCAAAAAACAATGGGTGACTTTTCTTACGTGTTTAATTGTTCTGTTGCTTATCAAAGTGTGAAGCCCCAGATGTTTCCTCACTGCTGGTGTAGGCGAGAATTTGTCTTGGCCTTAACAAAACAGACTCCTGTTTCTCTCAAGAAACAGTTTAATGTTTTGTCAGAGCAGTTAACCACAATTCTGACCTCTTAACATAGTGCTTTGTCAGCAGCGTACCTAATGGAAATACCTGCTGGCATGTCGAGTCTGAGAGGAGGAAGGATAAGTTTCTCAGGCTATTTCAGCAGTCAAGAGAAGGACTTCATCAGCTGGGGGAATGAAATCCTTATTCTGATGCATTTTGGAAAAAAAAATTCAACTTAATTACTTAAAAAAAAATTGAACTACCTTTTATTGAATCAAGGGAAGAGGGCATAGCAGTCTTATGCCAGCTGTCCTTTTTGATAAGTGTCCCTACATAGACTAGCAGAGGCTGTGACATTCCTCTTTCCCCCTCTTGATAATCTGAAAATCTGTGCTGGAGCATCTGCTCCAGGGCTGTAATGTAGGAACGTCAGATAAATTCTGTGTTTCATTGCCTGGTGAATACGTTAGGCAGCAATTTATACAACGAGCCTGTGTTGGAAAGAGGGTTACACCAAAACCCAAGGGGATGTCTTCTCTTAGAAACCAGAAAATCAGGAATGTATTAATGGCAATGCAGAAAGGTATTGATGACTTAGAGAAATGGGACTGAGTCGTGACACGATCACATTATCTAAGAAGGAAATCTTATACTAATCTTCAGAAGGAGTATTATAAGCCCACTGCTTAATCCTTGTATATTATGTCAGAGTCCTAGCTCTGCAGCACTTGAGCTGGACAATTCCATTCTGCTGGGTGTTCAGTTTTCTGAGGACTACAAAATCAGCAGCTTTTCTTGGACTGTCCTAAAATTTGGTGTCTCATTGCGTGACAAGATAAGCTTTCTAAGTCTGTGACTCTTCTTCTGTCGTGCTTCCCAAAATACAGTGTTCTTCCTCTGTGGAAGCTTTTCGTTCAGTAGATTTTACTGGGTTTATTAATTAATTAATATGAACATGTAGGAATAGCACTATTGTTCAGATCACAGACCAAAAGCAGCAGGAACTCTGCACCTTCACCTGTGTAGCATGAGACCACGTTATCCTTAGCAGAGCTAAACTGAAAGCTTGAAAATGAGTATGGGGAACAACAGAGGCAGGAATCTGATGTGTAAGAGATAGAGATTATCCTACCTGTGCAAAGATTGTACTCTCAAAAGTGCTTTTAATCTTTTAAAATACCATGAGAGCTGGATAGTCTGAGGAGATATACAGCAGCCAGTTGAATATAATTTTTAACAAGCCAATTTCTTGCTGTTGGTTGTCTTAATGTGTTTAATTATGGATATCTGGGGGCTGTGATGCTTTTAGCCTTCCTCTGAAGAACTGACGATTGTTGACAAACAACAGAAGGTTTGTTTGTCATTAAGTGAACGTTCATTATAATGAATGAAATTAATTCTACCAATTAAATTGTAGTTACAACAACCAGTGAGTTCTAACAAAACTAGCACCAAGGATCTTCTCCCCCCCGCCCCTTTTCTTGTTGTATTGGATCACTGAAATCTCCTATTACTGAGTTTTTCTTATGAGTTCCCCTGCTTTTTGGTGGAGACATACATCAAGGCTTCAGTGACATCTTGTCCTGATTCACCTCTCTTGTGCTCTATTAGTGTTCAGAAGCTCTCCAAACCCCATGTCAGCCTGCTGTTCCAGCATGCTGGAATGCATAGTGACCTTCGCTCTTAACTAATGCTATGGAGATCAGTGGAAGTGCAGCAGCATATCCCAGCAGTAAATCTGGCATCCTTAATTTCAGTTACATGTATTTTTCTAAATCACTTGTGCAATCAGTCTGAAAATTGGGCTCAATGTGCCTCAATAGTAGAAGTTAATTCTACTAATTCAGAAGTTAATTCTACTAATTCTACTTCAGAGGGACCTGGACAGGCTGGAGAGATGGGCACAAGCCAACTTCCTGAGGTTCAACAAGACTAAGTGCAGTATCCTGCATCTGGGTTGGGGCAATCTCAAGCACAAATACAGGCTGGGCAGTGACTGGCTGTAGGGCAGCCCTGAGAAGAGGGATTTGGGGGTGCTGGTGGACGAGAAGCTCAACATGAGCCAGCAGTGTGCACTTGCAGCCTGCAGGGCCAACCAGATCCTGGGCTGCATCAGGACAAGTGTGGCGAGCAGGTTGAGGGAGGTGATTCTCTCCCTCTACTCCGCTGTGTTGAGACCCCACCTGGAGTACTGCATCCAGTTCTGGAGCCCCATTACAAGAAGGATGCGGATCGTATCCAGAGAAGGGCCACTGGGTTGATCAGAGGGCTGGAGCAGCTCTCCTATGAGGACAGACTGAAAGAGTTGGGGCTGTTCAGTCTGGAGAAGGAGAGGCTTCGAGGTGACCTTATTGTGGCCTTTCAGTATCTGAGGGGGGCCTGCAAAAAAGTTGAGGGAGGACTTGTCAGGGTAGCAGGGAGTGACAGGTCTAGGGGGCGTGGAGATGGGTAGGTTCAGGCTGGATATGAGGAGGAAGTTCTTCACCATGAGAGCGGTGAGAGCCTGGAGAGGGTTGCCCAGGGAGGTGGTTGAGGCCCCATCCCTGGAGGTGTTTAAGGCTGTTTAAGGCTGTTTAAGGTGTTTAAGGATGAGGCTGTGGGCAGCCTGATCTAGGGTAGGGTATCCCTGCCCATGGCGGGGGGGTTGGAACTAGATGATTCTTGTGGTCCCTTCCAACCCTGACTGATTCTATGATTCTATGAATTATGACCAAATCTTATTTTTCAAAGTCTTTTCCAAATCGTTTTCAGTTCAAGTTGGGTTCACAGGAATAGGAATTTTGAAAGTGCTTAACTGTGTTGTGATGGTTTAGGAGTTACCCGCCCCCCCGNAACACAGAAACATGATACCCCTCCCAGAAACAAAGTCCCCGAGACCCCCTTCTCCCTCCCTTCAGAAATACCCAGAACACCCACATATATCTCACATGATAAATCTGGATGGAGATCTTAGCTGAGATGTCAAAAAAGAGACGACAAGAAGGTTAGAGGAGAAAAGGGGTTAGGTGGATTAGAGAGTTAAGGGCAGAATCAGCCAGAGACCAGACCACCAGAAAGAAGGCACAGCCTGAAGTGAGAGCTGAGCAGTGTGTGTGTGTGAAGTGCCTATCTTACCTATATTTTGACTAGTTGCGTTTCTCAGCAGAAGAATGAGTGATATAGGTTACTGTTGGGTTTTTCCTTTCTTCTCACAGCTAAGGATTTTATTTCTCTCAGAAAAAAATTAGCCTCAAACCAGCACCTGGCACAAGACTTTCATAAGACAAAATTATGTGAGAAGAGTGCATAATTATGTTGCTGCACAATCCAAAGTGCCTGCCCGGGGTAGAGAACGATAAGCTTCATAGAAGAAGGTGACAGAAAGCTGTTGATTTATTGTCCCAGCTACTAACAATGTGAAAAACTCAGATTAGAGAGGTACACACATCTGAAGGTATGTAATAAAAAAAATTCTCCTATGTGCCATTCCAGGCCAAGACTATAATCATGTGCTGGATTTGGCAGAGAATGTAAAATCCTTTAGAAGAGAAAACCAGTGCAGAATGTCTCAGCTTGCTTTTGAAAGCAGCGTTCCTCTGTGAAAAAATGCAGCCTGCGCTGTGTGCTCTGAAGTACAGACTTTTTCTCCCAAGTATGTAAGATGTACATTTTCTGACTGGTCATCTTTCATTCTCAAATGGTCCAGCAGGAGCTCCCTGCTTAAGCAAAGCACTGCCTCTGCAATCATTGCTGCATTGCAGCTGAGACCTTTGAGTTCTGTGCTGCTTTGGTTCAGGGGGTTAAGGGTGAGAAGCTCTCTGCAGAGAAGATGCAATTCCTGATGGCTTCAGCAGTGTGTGCCTGGATTTCCAGGTCATCCAGCCTCTGACTGCAGAGCCAGGAGCTTGAGCCTTGGCTGCAGCCAGTGTTTCAGAGTCTTGCCTCCATAAATGTGAGACTCAGTTGTGAACTTCTCAGCTGTTTTCTGCAAACCCAGCAGACCTGCCTCAATAGCTGTGTCTGCAGCCAGCTCTCCTAGGGTTTGTTAGTTTTGCTGTTTGGTGGTAGAGAACCAGAAGCCTAACCCTGCAGACTGTAGCAATCTGTCAGGAAACGCAAGGAGACTTGCTGCCGTTGTCATGCCTGGTACTTCTGCACAGAATATTTGGAGTACAAATGAATGAAGGACTTGGAGGTCAGAGACAATGCATCAAGAGAATTGATTACTTCTGATGGAAATAAATAGAAATCTTTCTCTTGGTTTCAGCAAGTTTTGCAATAACATCAGGATAGTTATTTTTAATTGCCCTGAGGGTCTCAAGGTATGAAATTGAGGAGGTCATGGTAATTATTTGCATAGCAGATATTAATTCATCTGAGCGTGATAAGTAATGCAGACCAAGCTTGGGTTCTGTAGCCATTAATTGCTGAACAGTTGTGTCCACCCAAATAACAATTCATACAGAATGATTTACCTGATGAACTGGAGTTGGTGAGGTGATCATTCTGTTCTGGAAGTCAGGTTTCAGATTTGTTTTCTGTGCTTAGAAAATGGATTCCAGGTGAGGTAGCAGGTCTGGCGTAGATGTAAGACAGTCTGTGCTTTATTTACCAAGTGAATTCATTGTGAAGAGAAGAAAATCAGGAAACTGACTATTTTGTCTTTAGAAACTCAAGTTCTGTTCATTAGGTTTGTGAAGAAAAGACCAAACTTGAGTTTATTTCTTGTGGTAGTCATAGAGAGATGTAGCATTGTTCCCAATCTAGGCAATCAAAAAACCAATTTATAACCTTCACGTGTCTTTGGGTTTTTGTCAGTCAACTTTAGGTATTGACTGTAATGGAAACTAAAGGTGACTGTGAATCCAGGCTTCTTGTATTTGTAGTGAGTGGGCAAGTGTAATAATACAGTCTTCTTGGGGAGAGCTATCTTGATTTGAAAGAACATGCAATTCCTTCCTCCATCCTCTGTTGCTGCTAGATTGGAACTGTAAAGCAACTTTACTGGGATTAGCTGCAGACACTGTTTAATAGTGCAGAGTAAGACCTGCTGTGGAACAACTGAGTCTTGATCTTGTAAATTACTACTAAGGATCAAATTCTTGCATTTGCCTGAAGCTGATGGATTTATATCATCTTGTCTGATACAGCTTCCCTCAACCTCCTAACCAAAGCAGTAAGCAAGGAAAAAAGTGGACAAAAGTCCTTCTTTAAGAAGTTCTTCTAGACTGTGCAGTAGGGACATGAAGAGATGATGGTGGATAAGAGGAATCTAATACAAGCATAATAGGTAATAAAGGCAGTAGAGGAGATGCTTAACAACATAATAATATTGAACTTGGTTATATGTGAACTGTTGGATATTCAGTAAAGTAACCATTTCTCTTGGCTGGGTTCTTCTTTCCACTGTCTTCTGCAAGTGGGCTTGTTTTGTTTTCTGGATAATTTATCTTCTCTTTCTGGGAGGCATCTTGGGGGGTGTTGGCTCTGCATGTCTGATGGGCACTTTCAACATGGAGACCTGAGCAGCACAAAAAGCTTGTAGCTCTGATGTCAGTAATTCCTCTATAGACACAAGGATTAAAAGACATGCTTGAGACACTCCACTGAGGTCATTCCTGCAGTGTTCGCTCAGGAGTTTTATGTCTGATAGAGAAGGGTTAAATTTATTTGCCTGTAGTAGAGTAATAAACAGTTGTCACTGATAATAAATTATCAAAACTGCAGGTGGTCTTTGGTAATGACAAATGCAGACTTTATGACCTATGTTCAAGCTAGTAAACACTTCAGTGCATCTCTGTGCTAAAAATAGCCCCTAACCTCAGTGAAATCTACTTTAAGGATTTCTATACTTAAATACGTTTGTGTTTTACTGTCTGCACCGCAAGAGAGAATGAGTAAGAGGGGAAGGTGAAAAGGGAGGTAAAATCCTCATGGAAGATAAGAAAAACCTAGGAGAAGAGTGATTACAGCAGCCCTGTGCGAAGGCTGATGGGTAACACTATAAAGATTTGCTTCTGTTTGTATCTTAAAATTATGGCAGGGATAGAAGCAAAGAAGAAGTTTCCCTGTAACATCTGTAAAATCTCAGTCACCAGGGCTGTCATTTGCTTGAAATGTGCTTCTCAATGTTTAGGTTGTTGTTATGCTGCAGAACAATTAATTATATGTGATCGTTATTCCAGTTAAATATTAAAAATCTTAGAACTTCTACATAGGGTTTTTAGCTGCGTCTGCAAGGCAAAGAAATCATATCATAGTATCATAGTATCATCAGGGTTGGAAGAGACCTCACAGATCATCAAGTCCAACCCTTCACCACAGAGCTCAAGGCTAGACCATGGCACCAAGTGCCACGTCCAACCTTGCCTTGAACAGCTCCAGGGACGGCGACTCCACCACCTCCCTGGGCAGCCCATTCCAGTAGCCAATGACTCTCTCAGTGAAGAATTTTCTCCTCACCTCGAGCCTAAACTGCCCCTGGCGCAGCCTGAGGCTGTGTCCTCTCGTCCTGGCGCTGGCCACCTGAGAGACGAGAGCAACCTCCCCCTGGCCACAACCACCCCTCAGGTGGCAATCCTTAGAACAGTCAGGCAGTCCTCATTTCCTGGGACATTTCTGGAAGTTAGAGTTATTATTTGCTTTGTGCACTGTTTTACCTAGATGAGCTTAAATGAGCAATGAACACCTTTGACTGAGAGCACTGTTTATTTACTTGTGGTACTGAAGTGGTGGGAGTGCACCTCCTGTTACTTAAAACGTGCGTGCTAAGCCAGTTTGTTGAAGAGAGTGCCAGCGTTATGTTTCTGCTTATCGTGGATTGGCTCATTTTCTCTGCCTTCCCTCTCTTTGCTCACCTGTGAAAAGTACATTGCACTCAGTAGTCAACAAGCCAAAACTGTAAGACGTAATTAAGAAAACTTTCTAAAGCACCTGGAAGATATTGAATAAAGAAAATACTTTTCAGATAATTGAAACAACAAAGGTTAACTTTAGAGAGGCAGGACCAGCCATACAAATCTTCCATGTGGTAGGTCCATGCTGAAGTGATCACCCAACCTCCTTATGATGTTGCAAGACAGACAGGAGTGGGACAGCAAGAAGTTAGTTCTGTGTATGTTTGCATCCTGCTTACCAAGCCCTCTACGTTTTGCTGTGGCTGCTAAGCACTAAGGCAGGATAAAGTATTTTGCCTGGAATCTGTTTTACAGTTTCACTGGGAAGTACTGTTCCCATGCAAGCAAGGATGTTTGCAGAAAGGGTGAGCTTTTTCCTGGTGGGAGTGGGTTGGGAGAAGGAAAGTGTCTAAAACTCAACGTGGGGAAGTACTGAGAGAATCTCTGAACAGTGTTTTTGTTTCCTTTGCCTTCTCTACTATGAATTAAGATTTACCAAAGTGTTTGGCCTAGGGGTTGAGTTTGTTCACTCACAGTTCCTTGTTCTGAAGCTGCCGGATTTACATGGTTTTCTTTCCAGCCCCCCAGAAGTGTCCATGCTGTCCCTTTTAATGACTGCTATGGGATGCCAGTAGTTGTTGACAGACATGTGTGTGGTCTAATGCACTGTGCCTCTCTAATCCATGCCTGCCTTCACCTACAGAGATGTGTCATGATATTATACAAGTAGAAGACACAATAAATGTTAATGTTGAATTAACTGAATTATTTTGGGTCACATATTATTCACTATGCCCTGTTCTGAAAGTGTGTATGCACATCTGCTCCAGCAAGGACCTGCAAGACAGGTTGTGGGAATAAAATAACTCCTGTGCTTTTGTCTCTGCAAGATCAGGCACAAGGTGTCGAACTACTCGCAAGTGTGTTTAAAATAACCAAAAGGAGAGAGGGAGGTATATTGTGGCTGCAGAGAGTTATTTATACTAAGTTTTAGTGCTCAGAATGGTTTCTCTTCCTATAATTACTCTGAACAGGGGAATGAAGAGAAAGACAAGGGTTCATTACGTTCTTTCTTGGGCTTACGCTTTTTCGGTCCACTGAATAACTTCTTTGCTACACCTTGCAGATTGTGGCAATCACCTGGTGCCCTTCTTGTGGGTGTGCAGGGTCTGTCTTGCCTCCTGGGAAGCTAAAAACAGCTTGCCCATCCACACACAAATGTGACACACTGCAAATTGCTCTGGGGCAAGTGAATCTCTTTTTGCATTTGTTTCTGTGAAAGGGTTGATGTTCCAGGTTATTTATATCCTGCAGTTATTGCCAAATATATGATGTAATTTCCTAACTTGTGGCCTCATGACTACTTGCTGATGTTATTCCATTTCACAAATAGCATGAATGAAATACAAACTTCATACACCTAAAAGCAAACTCGTCTTGTCTGCTTCTCCCACCTGTCGTCTCTCTGTACCCATAGATGCTGCTGCCGCTGCCATTACTGGCTTTAGAGATCATGTGGCCAACTGCTCCTCCAAGGCCAGGTCTTGTATATATCACCCTGTAAGAAACACAGAATACCTTTTCTTTTTGTGTGTGTATGCTTATATATATGTTGTAGGTGCAGAATTTGGATACATCCAGAGGTGCTGGTGCACACAGATTTATGCACTCACATATGTGTTTCTCTTGGTCCAATCGCCTCACATTTCTTGAACTGGTGGGGTTGGGCAATTTTAAATCCACTGCTCTTGTAAAAACAATGATTTTATGGTTTATAGCTGTGTGGCGTGTGCACAGTAGGCTGAGCTGATTGGTAACACCAGGGTTTCCCGTGAAGCTGGTGGGATTGACAGCCACAGCTTGATGATGAAGACAGATGGAAATCTGCTGTGTCTGCAGGCGGTCATGCCCAGAAGGTTTTAAGGCTTGCGGCTATGTTTACACCAGTAAAGGCCTCAAACCCCTGGTCTCTGGAACCAGTAGGATAGGGAGGAATGAAAACAGCTTTCCTAAATGCCTTTTATTGTTAGGCTTCTTGGCTTGCTGCTCTGGAGAGCTAATGTAAGATGCTGATACTAAGATAGGCTGCAATTAGTGCAGCAATTACATTGAGGTGAGGAGCAAAGTCTAGAGACATTTCTCCTCCTTTCACCAGTGAAGATCTAATCTGTATCTCCTTCACTTCTGTTGATGCATTTGCTGAGTACACATTGGGATAACTGCTGTAACTTGACATTGCTTGCCTGGAATGACTGTTACCTGGGCTGGGGCAGGTGATGGCTGGGGTTAGTCAGTGATTTTTATTTCAAGGTTTATCACAGTCATCTCATCTGAGACAGTGAGACCTTTGATGCCAGTTTTAAACAACATGATGAAGTCTTCCTTATTCCTTTATAGGTTTTGAGATAGATAACCAGAAAAAAAAACGCTCTTTCTTTCTTTTTCCCCATCCAAAAGCAGAGAAAAATTTGTTTCATACCAATTTCCTTTAATGTAACTTGTTCAAATTTTAAAGCAAAATACAGAGCATGTCAATAGGAAAAGTACCTTTATGCTTAATTTATATGTGACTGTGATACAATGAAGTTATTTACCTTTGCATGTTAACATCCATCTCTTAGTTGTAGTAGGTGGGTTTAGTCTCTCCATCATCATGTGAATTTAGATTTGCTTATTGAACCTCCTTATTTTCCACTCTTACCTGTGCAAGGTGTAGCTCAAGGGAAAAAAATCCTGTTGTTCTTTGTAGTTCTGATTGATAACCAAAGATAATTGTCAGGAGGAAGAAAAATACAAGCAGCAGCTTATAAACCATTTCCTTATAAGCCAACCAAATTCATTCTGATAGTAAAGCCCAGGCATGACTTTGGGCTGTGTTCCAAGATGCTGCAGAGCATATGGCAGTCTGTACCTCAGAAACTGGAAGGCAAAGCCTGTCTGGACATTGTAAGAAGCAAACATGAAGACACCGAATTGGCATTTAATGTACAAGGTTGTGTGCTGTTAAGTCAGATGTACAAACTGAGCTCAGCTTGCTGTGAACAAATCGATCCCCTATTACAAAATATGTGAGAAACTGCTCACATAGCATAAATGGGATGTGGAGGAACCAGCAGGAAGGAACTGATGTTCTCAGTGGTTTTAAGACATTGGTATTGCTGTGTTGGATTGATGGACCAATGTTTGCAGGATGAGCTTCAGCAAAGCCAAGTGTCAGGTCCTACACTTGAGTCACAACAACCCCAAGCAATACTACAGGCTTGGGGAACTGTGGCTGGAGAGTTGCCTGGCAGAGAGGAAGCTGAGGATTTCAACTGACAAGCAAATGATTATGAGCAAGCAGTGTGCCCAGGTGGCCAAGAAGGCCAATTTCATCTTGACTTGGATTAGAAATGCTGTGTCCAACAGGAGTAGGGAGGTGATTGTACCCTTGTACTCTGCTTTAGTGAGGCCGCACCTTGAATATTGTGTTCAGTTCTGGGCACCTCCTTACAAGAGGGATGTGGAGATGCTGGGGCAAGTGCAGATGAGGGCAATGAAGCTGCAGAAAGGCCTGGAGGATAAATCTTCTAAAGATCAACCAAAGGAGCTGGGGCTGTTTAGTGTGAAAAAGAGGAGGCTGAGAAGAGACCTCATTGCTATCTACAGCTACCTTATGAAAGGACGTTCTGGAGAGGTTGGTGCTGGTCTTTTCTCACAGGTAAATAGTGATAGAACAAGAAGCAATGGCCTCAAGCTGTGACTGGGTAGGTTTTTGAGTGGGTTTAGAGTAGATATTATGAAACATTTTTTCCACAGGAAGAATGGTCAGGCATTGGAATGGGCTGCTTAGGGAGGTGGTGGAGTCACTGACTCTGGGTGTGTTTAAAAGCCATTTGGATGTGGTGCTTGGGGAAATGGTTTAGGGTGAACCTTGTAGAGTAGGGTTATTGGTTGGACAGGGTGATCCTGAGGGTCTTTTCCAACCTGAATGTTTCTGTGATTTCTGTGAGCATGGGGAGCTATTTGCATGATTAAGGTGATTAAACTCATGGCATAAATATTTCGAAGGCTGAGCCAGTGCCAAGTAAGGTTCTCTCAACTAAACTGTAGCTTTGAGTACTGGATGCAACATCTGAAAGGAAACAAATTATATTTTCCTAAGCTGAGACTCTGTCATCGTATTTTCTGGTCATTGCCTTGCTATATGGTGCCCATTCATTTGTCATGCTTTCAAATGCACTGCTTGTTAATGTCTGGTGCAGTGCAGTTTGCTGCAGGATGTATTTTGTAACTTCCCTCTCTCCTCATGGGACAAGTATGGAAAAAAAAAGAAATTATGCTATATGTGATAGTATTAAAGAATTGATGAGTAACTCACATTCACTGAGTTTGGACTGCTTGAGAATTAATTTGTTAACCAAGTTCTGGGAAAGAATCCATTAAATAGTTGTCATCTCTGTACGTGTTAAGAAAAGACTGGATGAGGTACTTACTGCCATGGTCTAGTTGATTGGGTAGGGCTGGGTGATTGGTTGGACTGGATGATCTTGGAGGTCTCTTCCAACCTGACCGATTCTTTCATTCTCTCATTCTAAAACAGAGACTGGTGGGAAGTTGTTCCTCATATGACAATGTGTGGGAGAAGGAAAATGGGTATGGAATATTTTAAAATGGGCCATTCACTATATACCAGATCTGATGCAGCCAATAGTTGCCCACTTAGCATTGCTAAAAACAGATAATAATCTGTTTAATACAAAAAAGCACAGCAGACAATGCCAGCAGAATCCTTTTCAGACGTCATGAACAGAGATGCAGATGAAAAGATCAAGGGAGTGAGATTTGGTGGTTGCCTAGGGACCAGTGAGCATGACCTACTTCCCAATGAAGAGGCATATGCTGGTTTGTATGAGTAACAGGATGAGTTGATGTTTCAGAAAGGTTGAATTTCATCACTGTAAGGAAAATCTTAGAGCAAAGTTGATGGAGGGGAGAAAAAATTAGAAGTGTATAAATTAAATGGGGAGTTAAGAAGCACTTGCAAAATATCTACTGCACTTCTCCCACTCGGTAACCTAAAAACAACAGGAGTGTTCTGTCTGGAAAGTTAAAAATAAGAGAATAAAATATGTGGTTGATGGGAGGTATCAGATGGAGACTGTAGAGGGGCTAGAATTTGTCCACAAAAGGGCAAAACTGTTAAACAAATACCTTGGTTTCTGATAAATACTTCGTTTACTGTTTGGTAAGGAGCATGGTAACTTAATTGTGTAGAACAAGGCTGACATACTGCTCTGAAGTCGATATTAAACGTTATTGTATCCTCATTAATCCTAGTAAAACTGCACTAAAAATCAACCTGCCTGCTTAGCTGCCCTCTTAAGGACATTTGAATCCAGAAGTTCCTTGAGATTTTTGTCCTGAAAATGAAATAAAAATCATGGAATATTTGGGTAAATCCAGACTGATGAAGATTCGCTAACCCTGGGAAAATGATGACTAGGGTGGTCTGTGTAGCTGTAGCATGGTTGGTCTGGTACAAATAAGGGATAATACTGCAGGAATTTTTAAGGTGAGTTCAACTGACAAAGACTAAACCAACAAAAACTTAGAGGGTAGAAGTAGAATTATTTTGGTCAGCATAATCTTGTGTTAAATAAAGGCAGATAAATTAGATAATATGATTTCATGTTTGTGAGATATTTTTCTCCATACCTCCCAACCTTTTGATTTTTAGGAAAACCCCACATTATCAGTACAGCAACTCCCAAATCTTAAAGGTCTGAGAACCATTGGCAGCAGTGAATTTCCTTCAAATAAAGATAGTTTTCACCAACAGTTTGGAGTAATCCCACATGCTCTTCACTAGAGACAGTTTTAAATATTGATAGAACCTTAATCTCAGTTTGTGTAGCAAGCTGGGCCCTTGCTGACACAACACTTTAATTGCCAAACCCTAAGCAGTAAGGTCAGAAACAGATATTTAAATTGCAGTATATTCCATCATAATGGCAAGTGTAGTTTGCCACTAAAACATATCAAACGGAGACAAAATCAAATCAGTTCTCCTTCTTTTGACGGACTGAGATCAAGCTTGTCTTGCTGATGGGCAGATACAGATGGGTGAAGCATCCCAAGCTGTGGCACTCAGGATAATGTAGGGTGACCCAGCCACGTGTCCAGCCTTGAACTTTACAGAACTGTGATTCTGGGCAGCATTATGGGAGGATCAGTGGAAAAAGGCAAATGAGGCAGCGTGTCAAGTGGAACTAAAGCTTGGAAAAGGGGGAAGAACTTGAAAGAGCAGGTTTTAGGTAGAGAAAGAAAAGTTGAATTGCATCTATTCTGCAGAAGGCAGAGTCGAAAGGGAGCGGCAATAAACAGCTGTATAAATCTCTCATCATCCTCAACTGCTTTGCTCCCCGTTCTGCTGTGATTTCTGACTCATGAGCAAAGATTCTTGCTGAAATCCTATTTCTGTTCCATCTAGAATCATGGGAACAGTCTGATCACCAGTAGTCAGCACTGAATACTGGCTCCTCATGCTCTTGGTATCCTATCCTTTTGCTTTTGTGTTGCTCACACCCAAGTCAGAAGTAAAACTAAGATGATTTGTGGATGACCTCGATATTTTTCTGTCTCACTAGAGCAAAACAAGCCCCAAGTGAGGAATGCTGAGATATTTGACAGTTCAGGTATGCCAGTTTCCAGGCTCTCAGACAGGGACTAATATGCAGTGATTTGTTGTTGCCATAAATATGGTTGTCCACACACTAGTGAGCTGCCTGTGATGGGGTGTAATTACAAAGGTCACAGGTCTGTGAGTCTGTCTGTATCTTGTGTGCTTGCAGTCACAGCGTTGGAGACTTTTCTGTTGTTTCCTCTCAGGCCAAAGAGCTTTAGGTTCTGTAAGGGCATTTTTATTGGGCAAGTGAACGTCACATAAATTCTGTAGACAACTCAGCTGTCGTATGCTGTCTTTGATATGGAGGAGGCTCATAGCTTAATGGAGTGTGAAGAGATGCTTATCTAGCTCATTTTGTTCATACTGAAAGATTAGCTCCTCTAAAGTGAGAGTGTGTACATGTCACCGCAAGGATTTTTGCTTTCTTTTCCTGAACACTTTATCCTACAGTAAGGGTGGAGCAAAAGCTGCTCTAGAGTAAATACGTAAATATAATTCCATACTACAGAGCCTCATTGACTTGTAGCAACCTGGGCTTAAAATACACCAAAGAATTTCACTATTGCTTACATTGGAAGCAGCCAGAGTAGTTATTTGGAGTCATAGAATCACAGAATTGTTTTGATTTGAAGAGACCTTTCAGCTCATCGAGTCCAACCACTGTCTTAAACCCATCAGTAGCCCACTGAATGTTAAACACATGCTTCAGTGGCCTGGAAGTGAGTCAGCAAATAACCACCACATAATTTTAATGGGTTTTGTTTGTTTGTTTTTTTAATTAAAGTGTATTACATCTTTTTCCTTGGCAGATTTTCAACTCTTATCATACTGCTTCAAAGATAGAGGACAGCCTTGAGAAGGGATTTTTATTAAAAAAATTACAATTAAATCTGAAGTTTGTTGGCCTCTTAGGGCGTTCAGTGCAGTATTTGGGAAGGGAAATATGTGTTTGTAAGCTGTGAAATATCAGATCACGATTAGCAAGGTTCCTCTGTGCTTCATGTTTCCTTGAGTTGAACAAGACTCTCGGGCAGAAATTCCTCCAGTGGTGTAGAGGAGCCTGTGCTTTTGATGAGGATGTGGTTGTGAAGCAGCGTGAAGCCTGTGGGTTTTGCCCAGGGACCAGGAGGTGAAGGGTTTGCTACTGGTAGACCAAACCTTTAATTTTTGATTCAGAGCCCTGAGACCTTTCTCAGGTGCATCCTTCATGCTCTTGCTAGGTGTCTTGAAAACACTGAGTTCTGTTGCACATGCCATTTCTTACAAAGGGTTTAATTTATAGCTTCAAGCAAGCTCTTCCTCTCTCTTCTTTTGACAATGTTGTGAACATCTAAAGGAAGAAGGGAAAGCACGGCTGTCTACCACAGTGACAGTGAGTGACTTAGGCTGTTCAGCTGGGCAGGCTTTAACAGCAAAAGCTCAGGTCCCCTGACCTTCAAAGAACAGCACAATGTGACGAAGCATTTCTCCTCAAAATGAGTTAAGCTGTCTAGGAGGACCAAGTGCTGTGTAGTCTGCAGCTACACTTGTCTATATTTACCTAAAGACATACACCTATATGTGTGCACTTCATCACAGAGACTTTTCATTCCTGTTCCATTTCCACAGTTACTAAGAGGTTGCTTATTTTTGTATGGGTGGAAAAGAATTAAGACATCCCCCATTAAATAATTTCCATTATTTAAAACTTCATTTATATGGAACATTTGTAGAGTACACTTTATCTGCATGTACACTACTGATACCAGCTTTAATTGGGCTCAGCCCTTTTAGTGCTCAAAGACAGATTTCTTGTTATGAGAGCTTCAGCAGTTGTTGCCCTGGCTGGTACCAGCTGGGGTGACAAAATGTACAGTTTTTCCCTGACACTTATTAATTTCCTCTCAGCTTTCTTCCTCGGTTCAAACAAACCAGACTTGATCTGATACATCCATCTTATCCAAGTTCATAGTCTCATGTTATTAGATAGCTTTTTCTTTCCTTTCTGTTTCTGATGGATCTTTTGAAATAGTAGGAAAGGTCAAATCAGAGTACTTCAGAATTGCAAGAGAAATGAATCTGCATTATTCAGTTGAAGAGACATTGTATTGTAAGCACTTCCACGCACTGCATGCAAATCCCACGCTGGAACAGAGGGAGCACAAGGGCAGTATTGTTTGCTAGTCCTAGTGTGAATCTCTTGTCCTTGCTGCCCCACCAGTCTTGAGCAACGCAGAAGCAAGTGCAATGCTGCAGGCAAATTGCCTTCTGCAGACAACTGAACTACTCCTCATGAGAAGCACAACTGCAGTAGTGGTTTGACTGGCTTCCATGTGAATGAAGCGCGGTCAGAAGACATTTGTGGTGGAGTTTTGAGTCCCAGTGATTTCACACTTCCACATCATCCTGTGCAGATGCCAGGGTGCTGATCTTGAATGCTAGTGCACAATTCCCAGAGGGCCAGTGCTCAAGTCCTGGATACATTATGAGACTTCTACAGATGGTTGCAAGGTGGTTTCTAAGGCACTTTAGGGAATGTGAGACCTGGCACCAAAATTGTTTTGGAATGCAGTCTGTTGGAAAGATGTGATCTGAAACAGACTTTTGTGTCCTCTTATAAGTTAGTACCATATTAACCTGGTTTAATTAGTATTATCCAAAGTAAAGAGAGATTGTGGTTTCTTACTGCTCTATGTGAAAGTCTCTGAAACATAACAGGGCACAACAATGTTTGGAGATGAGCTTCATTCATGTGATGGATGCTGTATGACGAGAAGGCACTTTAAGTGGCTGCTTTCTTCACTGGTATGAGTGGTACACCTTCTCTGGAATCATGGCCACATAATTGCAAGTGAACTTAAAACCCTCCAAAAAACTAGTCGAGCAAGCCTTTGCTCATCTTCTCATGTCCAGAGAAGAGCCATGAGGATGATGACAGAGCCTCTCCTTTGAAGACAGACTGAGAGAGCTGGGGCTCTTCCATCAGGAGAGGAGAAGGCTCAGAGGAGACCTTATTGTGGCCTTCATTTATTTGAAGGAGGCCTACAAGAAAGCTGGTGAGGGACTTTTTAGGATGTCAGGTAGTGATAAGACTAGGGAGAATGGAGCAAAACTAGAAGTGGATAGATTCAAATTGGACATCAGAAAGAAGTTCTTCACCATGAGGGTGATGAGACACTGGAATAGGTTGCCCAGGGAGGTGGTGGATGCCCCATCCCTGGGGATCTCTAAGGCCAGGCTGGATGTGGCTCTGAACAACCTGATCTAGTGTGAAGTGTTCCTGCCTATGGCAGAGGAGTTGGAACTAGATGGTCCTTGAGGTCTCTTCCAACCCTGACAATTCTATGATTCTGGGTCTGATGGAAGGAAACTGGAAATAATTATTCCAATCAGTGTTCTGAGTTAGATCTTCCAAGAAAACACTTTCCTTAGCTCAATTTTTATGGCTTTGTGTGTCCTGTAAATTACTTGGAGCTGACATCTGTAGGTGTAAAATGATTTAGCAAATGTACATTTTGAATGTGTTAAAGTTTAAAACAGCACCTTTGGTAGAAGAGGTTCAGTGATGAGCATTTGAGAACTTAAGTGAAATGCAAGGCTCTGCAAAGGCTTGGCAGGAAAAAGGTGCTTCAGTGTGACAAAATCTAAATTGAGATAAAATTCTGTGTCCCAAAGTGTTGCCCAAATCACATGCTGCAGCTTGCTTCTCTTTCTGGGAATGCTAGTTGACGTGCTGTTGGCAACACCAACTAGGTTTTTTCCCTTGTACACCCTGTATGTGTCAACACATTTACAGCTGTGATTAAGAGTCCTTTGTTTTACATTTTGTATGGTTTGGGATTTTATTACACTGAAAGAAGCCACTTTTCATCTGATAGTGCTAAGCTGCATGTGCATCCCATTGCTTTTCCATAATAAAAGAGCTCTGAGAATGAGCTGTGTGAGAGACAATACAATGATATATCTGCATACCTAGGGAAAAGGTTGGTGAGAAAGCTGAAGATGAGTGTAGCTGAGCAGGAGCTTACTCTTACAGTATGTCAAAAACTGCAGTAAATGTATCCACTAAATTCTTTGAATTCTGGAGGGGAGGCTGGAGGGTTTCTAATGTGACAAGTAAAGATTTACTGCCATCTACTGTGCAGCTCAACACTAGTTATGCATAGTACATTTTAAAACCCAATCTACGGGGTTAGTGGGTTAAAGTCATCCCCAAAAGGTTTGAAGTTCTGCTTTCAGCCACGAGAGGGCAATGGCACAGGGCAGAAGTCAGTGCAGTTACTTGCAAACCAAGGGTGTATGACCAAGCAGCCAGGTACAACCTTGGGCTGTCTCATGTGAGGTTACAGCCACAGATGCCAGGGGTTTCTTTAAAGGATGTTGTCCTTCAAGTCCTAAAAGACATTTTTTAATAGGATGTTGTCCTAGAAGAACCTGCAGCTGTTTGTAATGGATCTGCCTGTAATTATCTTCATAAGGTAGGTAATTAAAAAACCTACTGCAAGTGCTATGTCTTAGGAGATTTGTTGCTACATAGACTTTTTCCCAGGGATTCTTTAAAATTTCTGCATGTTTCTGTTGGTAAAAGGCAAAACCACTGAGTGGGAAATAGTCTAAAAGATCTCAATGCCATGGTAGGGAGAGGAAAACTAGAAAGGTGATTCTTGTTAGTTAGTGCCCTCCTATAGGAACCTTTTGAACACCTGTCACACGTGTTTTGCCGTGATATATGACTTATTACTGCAACAAATCTCTACTTAGTTGATAACTGAATGGGCTTCTGAGCACTTGTCCTTTCCAAGTGGAGCCACTTACACACAGGGGTCCCTTTTCACATGGGACAGGAACACAGACCCTTAGATTACTGAACTCTCATAACTGCTCCCAGGACAGCTGCCTCCCTCCTTAAACCTGTTTGAGACTCTGTCCTTCCTCCTTTTGACACAGGCTTGTTCCAAAATTTGGAAGATCCAGTGGCTGGTTCGGGTGCCTGTGCCAGCTGCTGAATCCATACCAGTGTGCTGAAGTGGCTGGCCTGTGGTGAGAAGCAGGTGGGAACTTAGATGTTCCCATTCAGACTTTCCTTTTGGGATCTTGATCACGTCTCAAATTTTTGATAGACAGGTCCTTGTAATCTAAAAGAGATAGAATGGTCCTTCAGTATTAATGCATCTTCTCTTAACATCAAATCATGTATTTCTTTTAAGAATTAATTAAGCCTAGAACTGTCTAAGGCAATTTTAGGCAATAGGGGAAGTCGCAGTGAAGTGATCAAGAAATTCAGGCTGTTGCGAAATCCTTTTCTGTGCCAGAGACAGAAGCCCCCAGTCTTCTTTTCACACGTCTTCACCTACTTAGGTGTAATGTTATTTGGGATCAAACTTAAATCCCAGTTTAATATGTAAGAAAAGAAAACCTTTGTAAGTTTATATTCTTGTGGTGGAAAGGCAAGAAGCGTTTAGAGGAGAATCAGGGGAAAGTTTCTTCTACCGTTTTCTTCTTGCAAGATTGTGATTTCCTCTGAAAAACTCTTACACATGGGCTTAAAAATGATTTGATGTGGTGCTTTGCAGTGTTTGGGCAGTGAGGTGTTTTAATTATGTGCTGTTTGATATTCTCCTGCTGTATAGAATCTGTGGTACTGGTATAATTACAGCTGTATACTGCAGCGCTCTGTCCCATCTAGACTTATGTCTTTGCTGCAAAGGTGCAGTAAATTCTGATGATAATAATAATAATGCTAATTATATGAGAAGAGAAGCAAACAGCCCTGGTATTAGAGAGGAATCCTTTTTCACACTTACAAGACATTGTTGCAGAGAGCTGACATTACTTACTCAGTTGTCTGAAAAAGAGACTCATAGAATGGTTTAGGTTGGAAAGGACCTCTCTATAAAGAACCCTTTCCTAACATCTAGTTTGAATCTCCCCTCTTCCAGTTTAAATTCATTACCCTTGGTCCTGTCATTACAAGACCTTGTCAATAGTCCCTCCCCAGTCTTCCTGTAGATCCCCTTCAGATACTGTAAGGCCACTATGAGGTCTCCTCAAAGCCTTCTCTTGTCCAGGCTGAAGAGTCCCAACTCTCGTAGTCTGTCCTCGTAGCAGAGGTGCTCCAGCACTCTGATCATCTTCGTGGCCCTCCGCTGGACTTGCTTCCTCTCCCTTTCTGCCGTGTATTTATCATCATTACTCTACCAGTTTAACACAACTAGAGAAGATTTCCACGAGGACAAACATGTCTGGTTTCTAACTGAGGCTTTTCCCATCTTCTGCCAATTGTCTTATGATACCCATATCATCTGTGCTCTCGGTGCACCAGGAAAAATCATAGAATCATAGAATGGTTTAGGTTGGAAGGGACCTCAAGGATCATCCAGCTCCAACCCCCTGCCATAGGCAGGGACACCTCCCACTAGAGCAGGTTGCTCAAGGCCTCATCCAGCCTGGCCTTAAACGCCTCCAGGGAGGAAGCATCCACAACCTCCCTGGGCAACCTGTTCCAGTGTCTTACCACCCTCACTGTAAAGAACTTCCTCCTAATATCCAGTCTAAATCTCCCCTCGTCCAGTTTAAACCCATTACCCTTCTCCTGACATTACTAGACCTTGTAAATAGTCCCTCCTCAGCCTTCCTGTAGGCTCCCTTCAGATACTGGAAAGCTACTCTAAGGTCTCCTGGAAGCCTTCTCTTCTCCAGGCTGAAGAGCCCCAACTCAGCCTGTCCTCACAGCAGAGGTGCTGCAGCCCTCTGCTCATCTTCGTGGCTCTCCTCTGGACCCGCTCCAGCAGTTCCATGTCCTTCTTGTGTTGGGAGCTCCAGAACTGCACACAGTACTCCAGGTGGGGTCTGACGAGAGCAGAGTAAAGGGGGAGAATCAGTCACTGAAACTGTGATGGCTGCTTCTGTGCACATGTCAGTGGCTAGTTTAATTTCTCCTAATTCATGATCAGATTTCCTGGTAGGTTACTCCTGAAGCCTGTACATAAAGCGTATTGAAGAAACCCCACTGTTTCTAGGAAAGAGATCTGAAGTATTCAGATCATCCTTCAGGATGGTGTGGAAATAGAGATTTTTCTGGCCTGCTTTTAAGAGTTCTGTTCATCTTTCTCATACTTGGGGCTTTTTATTGTGATATTGGAGTTCAGTGTGGAAATATACAGTAACTATTATGTTATTAATACAGTTTGCTTCTAGTCTGTCTCAGGGTGCCTACCGTAAATGTGTTCCGAAGATAACACTAGGGCTCATGCATGTTCAGGTTATGAGAGAACAAGCTGCACTAGAAATGCCTCAGGTGTCATTTTTGTTTGACTGTGTAAAATTGTGCTGCATAAAATAACTACTACTCAAAAAACCCCCAGACATTTTAGATGGCATTTTGGGTTTTCACATTGAAAATGCAGTACTGTGGAATTCATTCGAGGGGAGGGATATTGTAGCATCTTATTTTTTTCTCTCCAGCTTTGCACCCTGTTGCTCTAACACCTGTGGTTCCCTGGACCATATCGGGGTTGCTAGATCCAGATGTAGACGGATAAGGATTCTTTCCCCAGTGGAATTCGGCTTTTTGGCAGGCACTATAGGCAGACAGGTGTGGGCAACTTTGGAGCTGGCTTTAGGTCTGTCACTTGATAAGGCTGCTAATGAGCTGTTTTATGCTTCCTTGCTGTAGTGGATGATGTTGTAATTCCAAGGATGGTTTTGGGTTTCCTTTTGGGAGTATTGTCCACAGCTCCTCAAGAGATCTCTGCACAGGATCTTTCATGGAGCTGTAGTTAAAGTCTTTTCTGATGCTCACATGTAGTTCCCCTTTTAAAAACCCGATTGCCCACCCAGACACTGGTATGCTCAAGCATAATGCGTTGAATTATTTTTTTCATGCCTGATGAGAGGGAATTCCACAGCATAATTGGCTGCACAGAGTGCTGAGCAGGACCAGCACATGGGGCAATGCAGTGCCTTGCAATTGGTGAAATGCCTCTTTACAGTCAGATGCACAGTGTGTGAGAGTCTGTGATGAGCCTGTCTGAACATTTACCAGTGTGAATGTATGGAGGTTTTAGAATTGTAGCCAATTTAAGCATCCCAGTTTGGTCTTGATCAGCTTATACAGTGACTGTGTCTTGCAGTTTAGTTTGACTTTCTGCTTTTAATCCCATTGAAAAGTTTCTGTATCAGGAACAGTGTGACCAGTAGGGCGAGGGAGGTTATTCTTCCCCTGTACTCAACACTGGTCAGGTCACACCTTGAGTACTGTGTCCAGTTCTGGGCTCCTCAATTCAAGAGAGATGTTGAGGTGCTGGAACGTGTCCAGAGAAGGGCAACAAGGCTGGTGAGGGGCCTGGAACACAAACCCTATGAGGAGAGGTTGAGGGAGCTGGGGTTGTTTAGCCTGGAGGAGAGAAGGCTCAGGGGTGACCTCATTGCTGTCTACAACTACCTGAGGGGAGGTTGTAGCCAGGTGGGGGTTGGTCTCTTCTCCCAGACAACCAGCAAAAGGACAAGGGGACACAGTCTCAAGTTGTGCCATGGGAAGTATAGGCTGGATGTTAGGAGGAAGTTCTTCACAGAGAGAGTGATTGGCATTGGAATGGGCTGCCCAGGGAGGTGGTGGAGTCACCGTCCCTGGGGGTGTTCAGGAAAAGACTGGATGAGGCACTTAGTGCCATGGTCT